>VWZZ01003377.1:162173-235008 GCA_013399095.1 Psophia crepitans | reverse complement strand
ACTCCCTTTCAGGTAGTTGTAGAGGGCAATAAGGTCTGCCCTGAGCCTCCTCATCTCCAGACTAAACAAGCCCAGTTCCTTCAGCCGCTCCTCATAAGACCTGTGCTCCAGCCCCTTCACCAGTTTCGTTGCCCTTCTCTGGACACGCTCCAGGGCCTCGATGTCTTTCTTGTGGTGAGGGGCCCAAAACTGGACACAGTACTCGAGGTGCGGCCTCACCAGGGCTGAGTACAGGGGGACAATCACCTCCCTGTTCCTGCTGGCTACATTATTCCTGATACAGGCCAGGATGCCGTTAAAGGACTATCAGATCATATGGTGACACTTCATATAGATACTGTGCAGTTCCATGCATCTCCACCTGCATTCCAGTAACTTGTGATCAGCTAGTTCATGTTTTCCCAAAACACAACCGTCCTTCATGTGAGAATACTGCTGTTCAGTACATTACATAATTTCATGCTAATTATTTTGCACTCAGTCTCTTCTCATTGACTTTAATGAAAGCCCTCTTCGGGCTTGTTCATAGAAATGGGAGGAGAATCAGATCCCCATCCTCCCTGATGTCTATGAAGATACCTTTTGATGGAGAGGACTTGGCTTGGTTCTTTCTGGTCTTCTGCATGGACAGAGACATGTAACAGACATCTGTAATTTCTCTGGGGTTTGGACTTCTTTGCCTTTTTATAAAGTCACTAAACCAATCCCAAACATGAAGACTGTCCTGTGTGGTTGAAAATATTAACTGAAGTTTTTCAGCATATGAAAAGTAGTGCTTCTCCATCAGCTGTAATTAATAGGACAGTTTCCTAACCTACAGTTGGTTGTGTGAGAAAATTCCTTATGCCTGAAAAATCTTGGCTGATGATGCCACAAGCCATTCCTCCAGCCTCCAGTTTTGTCTTAGAAGTTGAAAGAGTGTGTGTATGTGTGTGTGTGTGTAATATCACTGCTGCATTATAATTTCTACTCACAAAATGTCATACCACAATTCTGTCAGCTCCAAGATAAGGGTATTTAATAGCGTCATTTGGGTTGTGTCTTATAGCAAGATTCAATCAGCTCTTTGTTGCATACATTGTTGGCTATCATTTGATTGGGCAATGCCTGAATGTACATTTGGTTTGGAAAAGCTGTTGCACAATGCAGTATTCCCTGTTGCTTCATGGAAACTTGGACTTCCTCTTAGCTTCACTTTCTGTGAGTTATACGCTGCTGGGGAGCTGTCTTTGAACCAGAAACCAGTCATGATGAGATCATCTGTTTTATTTGTGTGGGGTGTCTCATTTTTTTTTTTCAATTCCAGGTCCACAAACTCCATCCAGTGACACACGGCTTCGATATACATGGATATCAAAGCCTATTTCTTCATTTGCTTCCTGGCTCTACGCAGGCCAGAAGCAAGGACATCTTCCTTCCTTAAAGTCCTTGTGTATAAATTTGGCAAATATCTGCCTTTTATTTTAGTGCTAGGTATTTCTTTTTCTTAACACCTGTTGAAAAGGTTTAGCTTATATAACAACTGTTTTCAACATTTATATCACCACAAAGTAAAAATTGCCTATAGACACAGAGATTTTTATGCACTCGCGATCTATTTCACCATCCACCTGTTTATGAAGTGGTTTGAGTATGTGTATCCTCAGCAGCTCATGGATCCAAAAATATCCAGCTGCTTTACATCTAATGAGAGCTGTACTTGTAGACACAAAGAAATACTGCCCATGAATTTTGCTACATTTTCACGAGTTCTGCTGATTCACGCTGCAGTGACTCCAGAGGTTTCCGAGAGCAGCTGCCTTCCTCGCCCTCTCCCTCCAGCACTGGGGGATGGACAGACAGTGCTCCTGCTCTTCTGTCCCCATGAGTACCACTATCTTCTGTGCTACTGTCCGTGGAGAGAAATAGTACCTCTTGGGTACAATTTATCACATCCTCGTGGAGACGTCCAAAGCAGCCAAGATGACTTGCATTTTAAAAATTTGTCTGTTTCTCTACCAGTGATTATAAAGGGTGTCTTTGGTGTTGACATGTCAAACATAGTGAGACAAATCCTACCCAAGCATCCCAGCTAAGTAGGTGGCTCTGTAACCTCCTGCAAGTGCCTGTTTATTCTTCACACTACTGCTTCCAAACTTATGGGCACCCGCAGTACTGCAGGACCACAGAGTCTGTGGTGTCCACCTCAGTCTGTGGTGTCTAACTCAGAGCAACTGTTGAACAACAAGGGTTGAACTGGGAGGCCAGGAGCACGCAAAGAAGGTAATTTCACTTGGTAACTGAGACAGTCTTCATGCAGTGCTGACTCCAAACCACTTACCTGATGGAGATTTTGCTGGAAGCTAGGCAGCTGTCATTTGGAGCTTCTGCCGACCAGATTTTGTCTCCAAGGTGGCTCTGTGTTTGCACTGGGCCCTGCTCTGAATGGCCTTGTAGTTCCACCCCATTCACCTCCCAGCAACCAATTGAACAGCCACGGCAGTCCAGTTAGTCTGTAACTCAGTCACAGGTTTAGCTCTGGGTGTAAGTTGTAGTTCTCCTATATAGCCTTGGCCTTCTGAGGTTTTTCTTTCCTCTTGTGAGTGTCATAGAATCATAGAATGGTTTGGGTTGGAAGGGACCACAAGGATCATCTAGTTCCAACCCCCCTGCCATGGGCAGGGACACCCTACACTAGACCAGGGTGCCCAAAGCCCCATCCAACCTGGCCCTGAACACTGCCAGGGATGGGGCCTTTACAGCTTCTCTGGGCAACCTGTTCCAGTGCCTCACCACCCTCACAGAGAAGAATTTTTTCCTAATATCTAAATCTCCCCTCTTGTAGCTTAAACCCATTCCTCCTTGTCCTGTCACTCCCTGCCCTTGCAAACAGCCCCTCTCCAGCTTTCCTGTAGGCCCCTTCAGGTACTGGAAGGCCACAATTAGGTCTCCCCGGAGCCTTCTCTTCTCCAGGCTGAACAAGCCCAACTCCCTCAGCCTGTCCTCATAAGAAAGGTGCTCCTTCACATAGGTATGTGAGTATGGTGAACTGGCTGGCATCTTGGTTACCCCAGTATTTTGTCCTGGGTCTATCCCTTTTGCTGTCTGACTGTATTCTGCAAAGCCTTTCTTCTGGTTGTCTCTTGCAATATCTCTTGTTCTAGTAAGTGATTCCTTAAAATACAGGAAAGCTGCCAGTAGGTCCCCAAGGCAATTGATATGTTTGTGTCATCATCTGAAAATTGCTTAAATGACCCAAATATCAACACTTGCTGCCAGCTGGTCACTTTGAATTCAGTGGAGCCTTTAAATCAACAAGCATTTACTGCCTCTTGTGTTTTCCCCACGCCATGAACTGAGGAGCAGCTGTTTGTTTTTCCTGTTTTCTTCCCCAGGTTTCATTTGCTCCCTTGCTGTGCAGTTGTCAAGGCACTTGCAGTAAACTGATTTGAGGTTTTTCATTGCCATAGTGTGGCAGCTCTCCTGGATACTGATGGCTGAGCTGCAGTAGTGGACGGGTTGGAGAGTACCTTCTGCTGTGGGCAGGAGGCAATTCTGAATGTAAGACAGAAGCGGGGTATTTCTAGGTGTCCACCCCTGTGGTATTAATATATTCTTGAACTAGAAGGAAATCTGCTGGGAATGGGTGAGATGTACAAGATCCTGTTATGGAATAAGGGTGATGGACCAGATGATCTTTCTCCAACACCTTATCCACTCTGTCGTTCAGTACCATGATGATCAGAGAATCACAGAATATTATGAATGTATTACATGTGATCTGGACTTACTGATGCTCTACTGAATGTTAACTTTAGAGCAGACGTGGAAAAAACCAGCCATTGCTTTAATATTGAGTACTCCTAACTTGAGTCCTTAGGCTGACGAAAAAAAAGCATATGCTGCAGCTCTTGCTCTGTACATTCTGCAGAGTCAGGGTATCCCTGGCATAGATTGCTGAAGGCCAGGATATTTTAGTTAAAAATAAACCCAGAGCAATCATGACAGACTTGTAAATTAATGTGGTGCATTCTCTGAGCACCAGTTCCCATCAGGGTTACTCTGGTGATCTCTCAGTGTCGTCCATCACCAGGGCCCTATCGCTCTAATGATGCATTTCATTTTAAAGTGGCTCCAGTTGCTGGGAAGAGATTCTGCACGCTCAGATTGTAAAAAGTATTACTGTTGTTAACCTCAAGTGTTCTCCTTTTACCTATGGTGCCCTGGAGAATACGGCAAATAGCTTCCACAGACATAAATTGTATTTAATTCTTTGGGTGCATTCAAAGCAAAATGTTTTCCTTCACTGCAGCCTTTCAAACTCTGTTGAGAACTTCTGATGACGTTTAAATGATGAACTGCTTTATAGAGCTGGCATTGCCATCCAGATTAACCTTTATTAAAAAGCTTTCAGGTTGGGCTGAAATAAAGCAACCTGCCCTTGAGGCGGGGTTAACCGTGTGGTTGCCTTGGCCAGCAGCGCCATGGGAAATGAGCTGTGACTCAGAGTCTTGCTTTGGTGGCTGGTTCCCCTTTGGTCCACGGGGAATTCCTGTATATGAGCTCCTTCTCAGCCATAGGTTACTTCCCTCTTCGCACTGGTTCAGCCCTGCCCCCTCGCAGAGATCTCCGTGTTTTCCCCCCACTCCCTCCTCGCTGGCTGCTGCAGGTCTCCTGGGCTCTGTGCTTCTCTGCCCCGGTGCACGAGGCTTTGTATCAGCGTAAGCTGTTTCCACTCCTTTAGACAAAAACATCTCTGTGCATGCAGAAGCAGGAAGTCAGACGTCTGAATAATCTTCCCACAAATTTCAAGAATTACTCACATTCATTGTCATCCTCTCTGGGCTGCGTTGCCTGGGGCGGCCTCGGGCTCTGAGGAGAGCTGGGGGCACACCCATCGACTTGGGGAAGAGCTGAAACCTGTTTGTGCCAGGGTAGATACTCGCCACTAGTCATTCGCACACCCCAAATTTTGTCCTGCCTCCGATGTCCAAAGATACACGCTGGATCAACGCGCCGGCGTGCTGAGCTTCCTCCCAGCCCACCTTTCACACTTATCTACTGCTCTGTGTGGTAAAGAACCAGCCTGAAGGCAGATGTAGACGTGTTTAAACATATTGCCCTCATGTTTTCTGCCTGCATTGCTTGCGTTGGGCTGACCGCAGCTTGTCTGGCTTTGTGGCTTAGCTGTGTAACCTTCCCCTTCGTACTGGGAAAGACACACTCAGCCATGCTGCAGAGGACAGAAAGCTCTTCTCAAAACGGTCACTTGGGGTATGATTCTTCCCACATTGTTTGAGTTGGATCCCTGAAGGCTGACTGAATGGCAGAGCATGGATCCATGTATGGAGTGGACATGCTCTGGGTGCTCACCTCCCAAGAACTCTTAACAGCACGAGTGGTGTGTGGGTCTGGTATTCAGAGCAGGCTTGGACCAGAACCTGTGGTTTTTGTGGTACCCACTTGACGGTGTGGGCTTAACTGTAAACATCTTTTTGTTCTGCTCAGTTCAAATCATGCCTACCCTCTTCCTTTTGAATCCTCTGGACCAGCAACCCCAATCACCTTCTTCTGAATGCACCCATGATTCTTCAGGAATAATAAATGCCTCAAAGAGTTATTGTAGATCTTCCAAGGTGCCCTCACTGCCTCCCTCCTAGCTGGGGTAGGTCCGGACTTGAAGAAATGTGAGGTGGATGTAGCCTGAATTTCCACTGTAGTCTGTACCACAGACATCGGTAACATGCAGCTGATCATGGTTCTGCATACCAAAGGTATGTTCCCTCTAGGAAGATCATCTTTCAGAGAGAAGCTTAACTTCAGACCTGCCATGGATAAGGTAGCAGACATGTGCTGACTAGTGTGTGCTGCAGTTCAACACCAGTTTGTCTTCTGCATCACAGAATTAAGGCAAGAAACTTCTCAGCTCTGTTTTTCAAGACGCTTTCCCAGAGCGATCCTGTATTTCAAACTTCTGATAAACACAGCAATGGTGGAAGTGGATGGTGGCTCAGGCTGCCTCTGAACATCATGCTGTCCCTCTGTTACCTGTTGCTTGAGAAACCATTATAATACATATTGTTTGGGGTACAAGGCATCTCTGTCCTCTGCTTGCCCAGTGCAACAGCCCTGCCTGGAGCCAGCACATGGGCACTGACCTTTGTTGTTAGAGTAATATAAGTAATAATCATTCAAAATTTCTGAACCCCGGGGATGAAAACCACATGCAGTATTCGCTATACAACTGTTTTGGTTTGAGAGATTCAGTTAAATACTGACTCAGTGGTTAGGATATGTAGGTTGGGATTATGGTGATAAACAGTTCAGCATTACATCAGTTAGTCACAAGCAGCAATGAAAAAGGGCCCACAGTATTTCTAATGCTTCCCTGATGTTATTTAATTGGAAGGAACTGGGTTGCCAGAAGGCATGTTGAGATGGTTCCATGCATAATCTCTGGCGAGTGGGGGGCAGATTTCTACTTTCATGCCATTGGTTTTGCCACAAGTAGTGTTACAAGTGACTCCTTTATTCTTGCCTATCAGTTATGTTTTGTATAATTAAGGCTAATTACTAGGTATGGATAAATCTGATTGTGGTGGGAGCAAATTGTACTGACAATATTTATTCTCTCCATGTCTGACCTTTTCTCTGAAAGGCTTTATAAATCCACACTTTTGAGACATGGCAAAAAATATACTAGCCCCTGTGCTGAATGGTTTGCGGTGCAGGCCAACGCTACTTAAACATGTATAGCCTTTGCGGGTCCAAATCGCAGGCACCGGAGCGTAAATAGCTCCTGTTGACTTTAGGCCTTAGAACAAAAGAAAGATAAATGAAACACATGGTTCAGGATTGAAGGCTGCCTATCACCTCCCTGCTTGGTATAGAAGGGCTTTTAGATGCTAGCCTTGGGAGTGTAGCTGGTCTGCCGAAGACATTCTGATTGTTCACATGTCTGCTTTCTATTTCCAACTATTAAACATGAAAAGACAGCTTTGAACAGTGCAAATATTTTCCTTGTTCAGTGTTGCATGTGGTCTGGGGCTGTTGGCATCACTGGGATGTTATACTTTCACTGGGGAGACTGTGGATAGAAGAAGCTGGGGTAGGGGAAGAGAAGAACTTTCCATGAGATACTGTCTTTTTGAAAAGATATTTTGACACCTGATGGCTGTGAAAAAATTGTAGAGATGTAGGCTACTTGTCACCAGTGCATGGCTGCCTGAGTCTGCAGGCTGTCTGAGACAGCAGCATTTGCCCCTCCATGAGATGAATCTGTTGGCTATGGCTATTCTAATAAACAGCCCAGATCTACTCTGACTCTGAGGGCTAGTGGTAGTGCATGGCTTACATGTGGCTATATATATGGCTAAATGTCTCTGCCACCAGAAACTGGGTGGTCTCATCCATGTTCCCTGTGAGGAAAGATCCCTAGCCTGTGCCTGGACCATGCCCCAGGCACTGCCTGGGCAAGTGCTAGTTGGCAAGCAAGTGAACTGCACCAGGGAGCATGGAAACCATTAAACTGTTTTGAAGATTTCATGCTCATGTTTGAGCTATGCCCTGGCTTGGGTTAGATTCCCAACACAGCTGTAGCATCTGAGACCCAAGATGGCTTCTTCCTTGATGCCACCTTGCAGAATATTGCCAGGGGTTTGAAGGAGAGGGTGTTGGGACTGCTTCACCAGCTAATCAGGCTTCATCTTACTGAGGCAAATTTTGGAGGAGATGCCTTTTTGGGAAGAAGATGCTCTGTGATGCCTGACCTATTCCTGCCTGGTCACCAAGGGGTGAAGTCTTTCCTGTATCCCATTAATGATGGAGTGTGTCTGTGAAGGAGGAGAGGGAAGGACCATACGGCTAAGGCTTTAAGCTAAGTCCTCACCTTCTCTGCATATACATATTTTACAGCCTTTGGTCACAGAATATCCCCAAACAGTCTTGAAATAGAGAGTTTGGAGCTTCATTGCTTAGTGTCTGGCATTTTTTCTGTACTAGACACCTTCATTTCCTAGTGCTTTCTGAACATGGTAAACAACCAAGGTGGAAGTGACAACTGTACCCAGGAAAGATTGAGAAATTTTCTTTGAGCAAGCAACCTCCCAGCCCTCTCACCCACTCGGTTCACACTGTTTTCGAGGTGGCCTTTTCCCCGTCACACATCCACTCCCACGTGGGTTCTCCATGTGCTCGAGGACGAGACCCACACTGACTTTTGCTCTCTCCTGATTAAACCTGAGGTACTGTGGGATGCAAGGCTACATTTGCTTAGCCACTGGAGATGGAAATATGCAGTCTGGTGGGTCTGGATGCATCCCAGGAGGTAGAGGCAGCGTTAGAGCTAGGAGAAGAAATCTTGACCAGTCTCAGTGATAGCACTGCCTGTCCTGGGAGGAGGTGTCCTTGCAGCCCCCTGCACTGTGGCCATAGCTGCAGCTGGCCTTGCAGCTCTACTGACCTCAGAGAGCGGGTCTGAGGACCGCTGGGCTGCGCCCTGGGGCTGAGCGTGCTTGTAAAAGTCCTGAGCAGGCAGATTGATGCCTCTCCATCCTGTTTCATTTACCATGATGAAGATCGTTCCGTAGGAAGAGAAGGAAGCCTCTTGCCTATTCAGGAGTTTCACAAGCGTGGTGCATTCATAGTTCTGGTGATGGGAAAGCCCCAGAACGTGGGTTGGGCTGAAGGGACAGCGCAGGTGATTTTACAGAAGCCCTGCCTAAGTCTTGGGTAAACCTCGGTTACATGAGAATCTCATTTCATTTGAATGCTTGCACCTGCAGCATTCGGACATGAAGTGACTACGAGGAGTGACTCAGGTGTTTGTCCCTAAAAGCACTGCCCTACCTGTTTTCTAGAAAACACTGAACCAGGAGGAGATCCTGGGTACCGTTTCCTGAGAAGCATGCCAAACCCAGGCAGGAAATGGGGGTGGTCAGAGCTGGGTGCAGTCACAGTGACAGTGGCAGTGCTATACAGACCCCTCACCTTCCTCCTCTGCTCACCTGCTGCATTGAGTGCATCTGACAGAGCGTCACTGACGACGCTACTCCAGGGCAAGCCGGCAGGACACCTGGGGGAGAGGCAGGACCTAGAGAAATAAAGGTTTTATTTGAACACCTAGGAGCTGCGTTGCACTGGGCTGTGTAGCAGTATGACACGTGATGTACTACCTGTGACGTACCTGTCCAAAGGAAAGTGGCATACGCAGAACCACGCACTGCAGCTATTCCCACTGATGTGATCAGAACTGACCATCCCTAGCGCAGCCCACTGCGGGCTGTATTTGGGACATGAGGTATTTCTATGGACTAATGCAGTGGATGTAAGTAAGTACCTGAGGCTGCTGTTCACGAAGAGCGTATTTGATGCAGAGATGTTGTTCTCCTTCACCTCCCTCTTTGAACAGCCTGGGAAGAAGGGCGACTCTGAGCAGGAGCTGTGCAGAGCTATTAAGTACTACAAAATTCCTGCCAAAGCTGCCTTTCACCTTCCATTGACTACAAAGGAAACCTGTGGAGACTAGCCTTCTCAGGCTAATGTTAGCCTTTGTGGTTATTGCCCTAGGGTCTCTCCATAGTCATTGATGAAAGATAGCAACCTACCATGAGTTACTCCTGCTTTACCTTTGGAGACTTCACGTCTTTTGGTTGAGTATAGAGGGGAATGCTTAGTGAAGACACCTAAGCAGGTTCCACTAAGTTGGTGGTGTGAAACCTCCCTCAGATCTGTTGTGGTTCCTTTGGGTTTGTTTAGTTCTGTAGATCATCTTCCAGCCCAGTTAAAGTGACTAAGAGGGCTTTTTCTCCAAGTGGACCTTCTGGTGGTTTCAGGCCACTAAAGTAACACAGGTACCACTTGTGGAAGACTGGTCAGAGAAAGAAGTCTTTGCCTGGGCATGTTTTTATTTTAGCTTCCAGTGCAGAAACAACTTTTAGGTTGTATCTTCTAGAAGAAAAATTGGAGATGTTCAAGTTTCTGTAATCCATCATCCTGACAAGCACAGCTCAGTAGTTTCATCAGTCGGGTCACTTTTCACTCACCGAGGGATGATTTCAGGCTCAAAAGTGTGAAACAGATTGTGCTGACTGTGTACATAGGGCAAAATTACTCTCGCCCTTGGAGATAGCCCTGGAAGACATCTGAAGGACTCCCAGGAGGAAAAGAGACACCAAGTGTCTCTGTCTTGATTCAGCTCACATGCTGGCTCTGAAGGACATGGTGGCTGCTGTTACATCAGTGTGCTTTTCCCCCAGTTTTGGGAGCCTGTTGCAAGCCGTGGGGGCAGCAGTATTCCTCTGCACTGGAGGTCAGCAGGGCCTGGTGAAGAGCAAGGAAGATATCCTAGGATGACCCTTCATGTTGTGCATGTATTAAGTCTGAGTTCACAACGCAGTCTGTTCCACAAATTTTGTGTTTGTTTTCTGGTACAGGTCATCCCCAACAGCCCACGCGCTCAATAACGTACTGCTGCAGGGGGCAGCTCACAGACAACAGAGGAAATATCTATTAGGCATGTCCTTCCTATCTCATCCTCATCCCAAAACTCTTCCCATGTTTTATTCCCTGTGGTCTGGATTCCTTAAGAGTTTCTAGAAAACCTTACCCGCTGGTGCCTCCTGAGACTTCTCTCCCAGGACTCCAAGGGTTAATATCCTTGGAGCATCACACTGGGAAGCAGCACAAGTCTGTTCACGCAGTTGACAGTGCCCTTTTATTATTGCTTCTATCTCTCCTATCAGATGTCTCACTCTTAACAGGGTTGTTATTAAGATAATTAGTTAATGTGGGTTATTTTATTATTGTAGTCTTATTTGGTTTGATTGCATGCTCAGCTGACACATGTCATAAAAGCAACAAAAGCATTAAGAAGTTGCATAATTGGCAAAACTGAACTGTCAGTGTTGTGGAGTTCAGAGAATCGTGAAGGGAAGAGATGTACAGACTCCATAGAGACACGGGTCCTTCCGTGAACCTTGGGTTCCTACTCCTAGCATTTATTAGTAAGGAAAATGATTGGCATTTCCTCTTCTGTGTTTTAATTTTCTCCGCTTGTGCTGTATTTTCTGATCCTTACTCTAGCCTGCAGAGGAAGGCAGCTCAGTCTTGTTTATCTTTGCCAGAGATTCCTTCGTTTTGGGAACCGCATCGGAAATAACTTTGGATGAAGGCAGACAAGAGGCTTTAAAAAGCATCTATCAAGTAATCGAGTGGGTCCGTGTGTTGTATTTCCTGACCATCTATTGCCTTGGTATCTGCCATTGGCACATGTCCCAGTGCTGTCAGAGTAGTACAGTCCTATTTTTATTTACATCCAGCGTTCCTCTATTCAAATTCTTTATCCAGCTCTGTTAGTGCAAAATCCTGTCAATTTTCATCTTCTTAACCTTGTGAGTTTTCCTTCTGCTCCATCCTAATGCATAAGCTTGGGAAAAACGTTACTTTCTTCAGCCCTGGGCTGAGAAGCTGCATTTCAGCCCATCCCCAAAAGGCTCTGTTCTGAGACCTGACCAGTGCAACCATGCCTGTGTTTGTGTTGGTATTCCCCAGGTTCGGATTGAAGCTGCAAGTGGAACACTCCCCGGGCTGCTAAATTCTGACCAATTTGCAGCCATGTCGACCTGCAAATATTTCCTTCAGAGTTTGAGATTTTTGGCATCCCGAGTTTCCTGGATGTGCTTACATCATCCCTGTGCGGAGGAGGACTTGGCTGTATGGTTTAGAATGTGCTCTGTGTAATTGAACAAGTTCCCTCAAAAATACCCAACAATTTTACCGGTTCTTGTCCAGGGTTAGGAGGCATGTGATGCAGCCCTGTGGGCAGGAGAGGAAAAAGCCCTCCCAAGAGGCATTTCCTGAGTTAATTTGATAACTTTGGGGTTTGAAATGGTGGGGAAAGAAAAATCTCAAGCAAGATACAAGCTAGTAAAGCAGAGACATGCACAGACATTTAAAAAAACCCTGATACATCTTGATTGTTGAGAACGTGGCCAGGGGAAATCAATCCCTAAGGCAGTAAACGAACTGCAGTGGGTTATGAGCAGACTATATCCAGAGTAACTCGGTTCCAACCGTGGGCACTGCTGCAGTGAGGATTTGGCCCTTGAAATCTCTTTTCACAGCTGCTGCTCTGAAAGAGGGATTTTAGAGACGAGCCCCGCTGCACGCAAAGAACGCCTGAAAGTGCCTCCAAGGTGTGCTGCTGAGGCACAAAGCACCAGAGAGGACGGCTCCCGACAGCTTTCCAGGGCTCTGAACTTTGGGCATTACATTTTGAGGTCATTGCTTAAAAGCCAGGAGCAGTAGGCAGGGCAGACAAAGGCGTGTTAGCTGGCGCTCCTCTCAGGCTCCTAGGAGGGACAATGGGTGCAGTTCACAAGCGGAGGCGCACAGCTGCAGTTTGCTGGTCGGGAGGCTGCACGCAGAGATCGGGACTCAGAACGATTAAGCACGTTGCCCGATTGTTACCGACCGGTTAAAAAAAAACCCCTCTGCCAGCTTTACACATTCACGACCTCTCGTCTTTGTGAGTCAGGAGGCAGTTCCCGTCGTGAGACACACACGGTCTGTAGTACAGGATGATTTTTGGCAAAGTCCGGATGGTTGCGAGCCAGACGGGGCGGGGACAACATTCCAGTTTTATAACACAATTCCATAATAGGAGACAGCATTCTTTTCATATTAATGTTCATACAACAGGAATTTGAAACTCCAGCTTTTGCGTGATGTGGGAAAAAAGCCGCTTTTAAAGGCCATAACAACGTTATTCTGTAATTCAATGGACAGGACTGCTGGTGGATGGATGGCTTGGAGTGCAGCGGGTGTTTTGCAGGATGCTTTCACCTCAAGAAACAGCAAACTGGAAAGCACTGATGTAGTTATATGCTTGCTGATGCCACCATAACCTCCTCGTTGGATGGGTTACAGGTCTTCTGTCCACCTGCTCTGGCCCCAGGGGAAATCTATGTCACCACTCTGTGCACACCCCTTGTGAGCACCGTGAAGTACCTATCATTGCTTCTTCAGAGTTGTCAGGCCACAGGATGTGTAGGTGAGGCAGTGAGAGTTTTGCAAAGTGCAGTGTGTGACTACTTCAGGACCACTCTTGCCGTACCACCAGAGACACTTTCTACCTCACCTGTTCTTGTGGCCCAGAGAGAAACTTGAGGCTTTCAAGATGTTACTCGTGCCCTGACTTACATCTCACAGTGCCTTGCTGGTAAGGTAGAAGGTTTAAGGGTAAACCTCTCCTGTTGGGGTTTTGATCAGTCTTTGAATTTCACACCAAAAGTAATGCTGCACTTTTGAGAGCCCTTGTTGCTCTTAACTCAAGGTTTCAGTTTGGCCCCTCGGTGTAGCTCAGATACATACCTCACTGCTAGTATCCGTGTTAAAGGATGAGAAGGGTGAAGAGACTCTCCATGTTTTTCTCTTGGACTGTGTCATAAGAGACAATACTTTAAGGCTTCCAGAAATACTTTGGACCCTCTACTGATCTCACAGTGAAAGGGGAAAATTCATTAAAACTTGTTTTGGGGTAGCAGGCTGCCCAGCTCCCAGCAGTCCAGAGAGACGGATTATATGAAGTACGTTTTCCCACTTGTGGCACCTACGAGTGAGACTTCAGAGGTGGCTTGACTGAAACCACGCTGTCCAGAGCAGACACAGGGACTGCCACTACTTGTCACTGAAAGTTCACGCTGTCCTAACCTAAGCTATTAAATTCAGCTCTGCTGTAGATGAGCAAAGACATGCTCTGAAAAGGGTAGAAGTATCAGTACTATTTAGAGATACATTCTGACACCTGAAAGAGCAGAAGAGGGCTTGGCCTCCTGAGAGGTTGTTCTGTGCCTTGCCTGAGCAGCCATGGGGCTGTGGGTGTCAGCAAGGGTGCGTGTGCATTGGGGATCAAGTGACCCTTGCAAGAATGGTGGAGTGGCATTTGGAAACAGGAGAAGGAAAACCTCATTAAGTACAGGCAGGCAAATTTGGTAAGTGCCATGAATAACCTGGCATGTGTTTCCACACACCATGCTGACCTGAAGGGGAATGTTCGGTAGTGACCGTTTTATAATGCTGTTATGATATTTGGATAGTGCCAAGTGACAGAGAAAACAGAAGTCCTCAGGACATATGTTTATGCAGGAGAGTGCATCGGCAGGGTCTGGCGGGTGCAGTTTATGGTTTGGAGGCTAGATGCTCCAAACCACTACCACTATGGTGTAGTTACAAGCAGTGCTTTGGGTAGCTGCGATTTTGAAGTGTGGTAATAGAGAGGCTGATCTGCCTGCACATTCTTACTGAGTTCATGGGGAATTTCTGCTCAAAGAAGAGTTTGCAGAACAAGGGCTGTGTGAAAATATTTCTTCCTGACAGCTTGGCTGGTGTCCTTCAGAGTGGGTCTAGCCGTGGAGGCGCTGAGCCTCACTGAAGGTACAGTGTTCTCCGAGCCGAGGGTGGTAGCCCCATCCCGGGCTGAGCTGGAGATGGCCAGCTGGGGAAAGAGGCAGCTCGGGGCACTGACGTGAGCACAACCCAACCTTTAAAAAAGAGACTTCCTTCCTCGGTGGAAGTGTTGAAATGTCTCGGTGTGTTTCCCTGCCTTCAAACAAGAGCCCCGTGCGCCTGACGTCACTTCCCCAGGCTGCTGGGCCGATAACAGGATGAACCTGCGCTGCCTCTGAACCAGACGTTCCACTGTGTCACTGGTTATTGTGCTCTACGGTGGGGCAGGACACTTCACTACCAACATTGTTTTTGTAGTTTATGCTTCACACACACTTTCCCCTTCCCTCCTCCCCAGCAGCTCGAAAGGAAACGGCATAGGAACTTGTGCGATGTGCTTACAGGCACACGCGAGCAATGTGACTCATCAATAGACCAGGCTTTGGGAGCTGGTGCCTGTTACAGCGTGAAGCCAGCCTGCTTCTTCACAGAGCTCCGAAAGGCAGCTGGCTATGTCAAAAGGGCAGAGAATAAAGAGTGTAGTGTAAAATGGAGACACAATTAAGCAAAGATAAAAAGAAAAAAAGCGCTATAAAATTTTTCATCTCTTTGCTGAAAGTTCCCTTGGGTGGCGTTTGCTGAAACAAATGCTTCTGCAGCTTGTTGCTGTAAATAGTGGCACGTAGATTTTGCAGTAATTGTAGTTTATTTTTTAAAAACTGAATGAGTAGTCACATAACATCTACCTTGGCATGCACCGAGTTCATCACAGGATATGTCTTTATCACTTGGTAGCACTGAGGAAACATCATTTAAGTGATACCTCTATGAATTTGTTCCCTCTCAAAGCTTCAGATGTTTCAACCTCATCTCAGATCCTGTACTAAACACTAGCCAGTGAGGGGGGAGTGGATAATTTATTGCAATTCATTAACACAGTCTCAGGAGCCTTGATATAGTTCTTTATGTTTCAGAGAATTTTAGAGGGAACTTGGTTAGCATTGTCTGCATTTTGGAACTGGAAAAATTGAGGCAGTTTCTCTGGAAATGCCAGTAAATTTTAGATGCCTCCATCTGGTTTCAGGCACATCACCTCAGAGAAATTGCAAAGCTTGGGCATTGCTTCTGCTTGTCTAACAGGTGATACTGCAGTAAGCTGCAGTAATTTGATTGTGTTGGATTGTGTGGCTGTGCCTGTAGCTGTGGGTTGCTTTTACACCACTGGAAATCCACGCTGTTTCCACTCACCAATGGAACTTGGAACAAATGGAGAAAAAAGTATGCCAGACATTTGAAAACAAATACTATCCTCTAATTTGACATTGTTTTAGACGTTAAGATTAGTCTGAAATGGTCACAAGAGTCAGAAAGATGTAAACATTGTTGACATTTCTGATTTCACAGTCGTCAGGTTTTTTGTATGTATTGATTGTATTATCTGATTTCTTTACGTTTCTAGAGAAATACTATTTCTTTCTTCATCTATGAAGAAGGCAAAGTCATAAAAGCAAGCGCCCTTATTATGTTCCTAGTTACTACCTGTGCTGTCCTAGTTACCACAGCTGCATTTGCATGTCAGGGAAAGGCAAGGTCAAGTATTAAATACATCTTATAGTGATGCCTAAGGTTATCACTGCTTAGTTGTCACTCAAGGTCATCATCTGTTTGTCATTCATCATATAACAATACCAAGCAAAATAAGCTCTCTAAACATAAATAAGAATAGCATTAATACTAATAATTCACCATACTGCAGAACTAATGGCAAATTTTCCCACATTTTCAAGTATCCATTTAAAACAAAACAAACCAAAACGTTAACCTGCTTTCTGTTCACTTGAAAAGACAAGTGTCAGGCTGCTCTATTTCTGGACATCTAGGCAGTTTGCCAGCCCAGCGCCTTAGTGTGGCTAGTGGTCCTGTGCCTTTGGTACTGAGAGTCACTAGAGAAAACCCTTCAAAGTATCCAGAAATATTCTGTTGTGAGCTGTGCTGAGGCTTGGTGCTACCACATAATAAAAAGTATAAGTCAACTGCTAGGAGAAAATATTGCTCATGAACAGTTAGTTACCTGATATGACAAATGACAGGGTTTGAGGCAGATTAGTCAACCAGTTCCAGTCATCACCTTGGTTTCTGCTTCTGACAATTTTCAGAGTGTTTCTGTGTTACCTAAAATTATATTTTGTCCACGAGCAATATTTGGTTAAGGCTTGTATCCTCGAGATATTTTTTTCTCCTTTTCTTCCCTAGAGTGTAGCTAATTTTCAGTCAGCGCTCACTATGGAGGACATACCCTTTGAATAAGCCTATCTATCTTCTGTGTACTTCACAGCTTTTACTTCAGTTTTATCTTCCTTGAAGGATACCTTTTTTCAATATCTTCTTGTCACTGGAACTGGAGAAAATTTACATTGACAAGAGCTGTAAAATTCCGCTGGTAAGCAACTTAAACCTAAATGCTTTCCCTGGAGAGGGTAAAATTGTGTGATTATACTGTATATTTGTGTACCCTTGTAATTTATCTTCTTTTATAGTCTTCTGAAATTCCCTCTTGTTCCCTTGAGATAAGTTAATGTTACCCACAAAGGAGTATGTCCCAGGCACATCTGCATGCAGAGTGTGGTATTGATATGCAGCTGAATGCTGACTTGTCAGTTGGGGCCCAAGGAGTTGCTGTAACCCTCACACTTTTGGCATTTATTCCAGATTAATCTGTGTTGCTCCTACGTTGGTTAGTTGCCTTCTCAATGGAGGACAAGGAGGGGAGACATTCCTGAGCTTGTGAATTTTCTGAGGATGTTGACAATGGTCTGACAAAAGAAATTAACATATCTTTTATGAAAATGAAGTCCTCAAAACATTTGAAAGTACAGGTGCAGGAAGTTTTCCTTGGGCAGGTATTTTCCTTTTAATTACTGTGTAATTCATTTAGGCAATTTCATTAAGGATGTGTTGGAAGGCAAGTCAGATTTGGAGTTAATTTCCTAGTTTAAAAACAGCTTGTTTAACATTTACTCATGCTGGGCAGGGTCTCCAGATGGTATAAATTGGCATAGCTCCATTTAACTTCAGTGAATCTATGCCAGTTTCCAGCAGCTGAGAATCTTGTCCACTAAGTCACTTTTGGTCCCATGACTTTGGTTCTGCGTTAGTAAGATCTAAAGAGTCAGCCCCTGGGATGATGGCCAAAAATTCTTAACTTTACCAAAATGATCCATTCTTTTTCAATGCTCATCACAGAGCTGAGTGAGCACAAGCATAATCTACGTTGAACAGACACAATGCCTTTTTCCCCCGTCTACCTTTTGTTGCTGGTGGTATTATACCTAAATGCATCCATCTATTCAACAAGCTTCAAATGAGAAGAGGTCAATGTGATTAGTTTTATCGCCATAGAACAGCTGCTTTGTATGGTGAGCCTGAGAGTACAGAGTTTGTGAACTGTGCTCCCAGTGGAAGGTAAGCTGGAAGGTACCAATGGATTTATACCTTTTAGTCCATACGTGGATCTGACCCGTACAATGCATCTACTTTAGGAACTCACCCAACCACCCCAGCAATACGTGATCATATTGGCTGTTAGTGTTTTATCTTTAGATACTGGTTGTGTGGTAGAAAGCTATTATCAAGACAGTGTCATTCAGACCACAAATGTCAGAGGCTTCTATGATAAAACCAGGACCCAGCATAGCACTCTGGTTTCTGAAAAGAAACTTGGAAGAATAGAAGAGACAAAAGATTCAACTGTTATAGATTAATCAATAAAATCACACTTAGACTTTTGAAACAATGTGTTTCCTCCTTAAAACTTGATGCTGCTGAATATGTGGTGGGTGACCCTGGCTGGCAGCTAAGCATCCATCCAGCTCCTCCCTCAGTCCTCCCCAAGCGGGAGGGGGGGAGGAAATAGGAAGAAGAGGAGCAAGAAAACTCATGGGTCTAAATAAAAACACTGATTCAGGTATTGAGAAACAAAGATGGCAAACATTCAAGCACTTACAGAGAGGACCTTTCCTCTCCCCTTCCTAGACTCTTGTCCTTGTTATCACCACAGGTTACACTCAGCTCCTTTGGCAAGGCAATGGGTGGCACAGGACGTTAAGGTCAGGGTGTAGCAGTTTCTTTCTACCACTCCTTGTTCCTTACTCTTTTCTTATTCTCCTCCTGTCTTCTTACCTTTTTCCTGTTCGCAGGTGTGGGTCCTCCACAAGCCACAGTCTACTCAGGGAGTACCTGCTCTGGCGTGGCTCCTCCAGGGGCTGCAGTCTGTTTGGGGGACTGTTGTGGAGTCAGCTAGAGCATTGGGCAGCCCCTGACCTCCTCCCACAGAGATCACCCCTGCAGCACTGCCTCCCTCCTCCCCTCCGCCCCCCAAAAAAATTTTGCCAAAGGCACCAATACAATCTATAAACTGTCTTCTTGCCTGAGCAGAACACCTGAGACATAGGTCCTTGTGTGGTAGGAATACCACTGTACACTTTATTTGTGCACATCATTAAGGGTCTGTTGTTGGGTGTCTTAAGAGACAGGATACGGGGCCGCTTATATCCTTGGTCTGACTCAGTATGTTATGTTATTTTACTCAATGTCAGGTTAAACCTACCTTATTTCAGCCTTCCACTGAAGACTAGGGGGAATCTGGAGGTTTTGTAGCACCAAGCAGAGGAACATACAGCTGTCTCTGGAAGTGGAGGGGCAGCAACTTGTCTGGGACCATGGAGGTGGCAGTGTTCAAACTGAGCAGCTCCAGGGTAAGGCTGTATCGACACATAATTTTCATTCTTTAACGTGAATACTGGAATGAAAAAAAACAAACCAAACTTAAAAAACTTTTGCCATCTTCATCCCTATGATCAAAAATTGCCACCATTTTAATAACATTAATCTGCTCAGATATTAAGCTATTGAATGAGTAGTTTTGATTTAATGAATTTCTCTCATCTCAGTTTATTTTCTACTCCTCTTCTAGTTTAATAGCGAGCTGCTTAATATGAGAGCTGTTCCATTTCATTACCTTTCTCCTGTTTTTTTCTTGAGGTGGAACTAATGCAATGCAAATTGTGATGCCTGTCTCTGATTTTTCTATTAGGCAACTTAGGATTCCATACAGCCTGTGTTATTGAGTGCAGAGCTAGAAATACATTTGAATTTATGATGAAATCCTGGAGTTTGCAGCATCTCAAGTTTGGGGATTTTTTTTTTCAAACAAGTAATGATATTCAAGTTTTTGATGGAGTCCTTTTCTGCAGCGTATGTTACACACATTTCAGTTCTGTTCCTTCCACCTGATGCGCTTCCATAGAGGCTGCCATATAAAATTTCTGACGTACAGTTAAGCATAGTGTGAGCCCAATGAGGCGCTAAAGCTGCAATAGTTCAGTGTGAACGAATTCACAGAAACTGTTGAACTGCTGGCTGGGGCTGGTGAAACCAAACGTAGGAAATGGTTGGATGAGTTGTATCATGCCAGAAGGACTGGAAAGGTATCTATTAACACACATTGGTGCCTGGAGAGCTGGAGTTACCTTAACAATCAGAGCAATTTCCTCTTTGAGTAAAGAGGAAATCATTTTTTGATTAAACTCTGCAACACGTGCGTATGTTCTTTTGAGTATTTAGTCTGTGCAGGAGATGCTGCAAACTGCTGCTTTCGAAAACCATGGATGTGGTGTGCATCTCAGCTAACACTTCTGCTTTATTTGTTCCTCACTTTTGCTTTTATTTCACAGCATAAAACTTGATGGAATTTGCTGGGCTGTTGTGTTCAATGCCCTGCTCAGTCATATCAAAGAGGGCCTCTTTCACCTCTGTCTCAGAAACGAGTTTCTTTACACCCGTATTTTGAAAGAGGGGATGATCTGCAGCCTTATTTTTCTGGTGGTTAGAGACTTTATTCCCAAGTGACAGCCTCTGTCCATTTATAAATCAGTTGTTCTTTTCCTGCAGCAAATGTAAGATGTTTTCCTTTGGGAAGCTTTCTTCCCTTTTTGCAGAAGGCAGTACTACCCTTTTTCTGTGTTTGCTTTAACGCTAAGCGAGCCAAACTCTTTGCCTGATCTACAATAGCGATGGTTTTCCTGACAGTAACAGAAATGGTTGGTGTAGTTCTATAGTCACGTCTGGAACACCTACAGTGCCTCTGTCTCCTCCCAAACAAAGAACCATCTGATGCTTTTTGCAGTATGTTTTAATTTCCTTTGCTGGCCTAGATCAGCTCAAACCCTGGCAATTTCTATCCTTTCCCTGCACTCTGTCTGCTGAGAAACAGCTTGCTTTGCTGATTGATCATTTTTATTCTATTCCCTGTAGCCTTCTCCTTACACATTGCAGAGGACTGTATTCATCAATCTAGGTGTCTAAACTTGTCCTAAAGGCTTAATTTCTTTCTTGGAATATGGGTGTCTTTGCCTGGATTAAACTTTTAGCCTCCTTTACCAGAATGTTCCCCTCATCCCTACACAGAGATAGATGCCTGTGAGAAAACGACCAACTCGCCGAGATGGATAGCAGTTACCGTTTTGTTGGCCAGGAAAGGAAACCTCTAAGGAGATCTGGAAATCCAGAGGAAACAAAACCTGTGCAGAATACAGGAATTTGCAACACAACAAAAAGCATTATTCCAGTTACTATTTCCGGGAAGTAAATTTTTTGGCTTAGCAGCAAGGCCAGTAGGAAATCCTACAGAAATTTTAAACCATGAACATATTTGGTAACTATGCCTGAAAGGAAACCTTCAAAGCAAACTTGGCTTGTGAATATCCTATGAAATTGGAGAGAACCTCAAATAACCCTCATGATTCAGGAAATATCAGAGGATACACATGTTTCATGAATGAATTGGTCGAGTTCCTGGAAGGAGGATGAGCCTGATTCTTGAATGAGACAATCTACTTCATTAGAAAACAAATAATTATGAGGAAAATTCTTAAGAAAACTTATCTATTCTCATACTGAGTTCAGGAAAGTTTTCGGTTTGTTTGGTTTTTTTAAGATATCTTTATCTCGATTTGAAGGATCCCACCCTCATATGCTAGTGACATAACGAAGTTCCAGAGAAACTGACAGCAATTCTGTAAGAACCGAGATGGTCAAACTCATCATCTTAAAACAGTATCACAGTGTGATTCTTTTTTCAGAAGAACACGTGGAGGGCTTTTGGTTAGAATAAATCAATGGGTAATTTGGGAAAGCTGATTTTGTTTCCTCGTGGACTTGTGTTAGAGATCATGGCATGTTTCTTTGTTGTGAGAATGAAAAGGCTGTGCAACGCGTGAAATTCAAATGTGTGTAAGATGTGTGTAAGCAGGTAAAGTGGAAGAGGAAAGGTATCAGTGGACTGTTTTTCTATTTGGATTATCTATTTCTCGAGTCTTGTTTCAACACTTAAGAGACAATCCAGATGCAACCTTTGGCTCAGAAACTCCAGATACCGACTGATGTGGAAAGGATTTATATTCTGAAGCTGCTTGTTTACTGTTTTAGAGTCCACCGCTGGCTATTCTCAGAAGATACTTGCCAAATCGACCCTTTGACTGGCCAAGTACAGCTGTTCTGATACTGCATTCTCAAAAGTCTGTGAGGATACATATCTGCAGACTGGGTCCATGTGGTAAGTTATAACTTCTCTTAGAAGGAGCATCTTCAGTATCTGCAGAAAGTCAGCTGAGCCTTGAGTTGGGTGCTTACGGGTCCCAAACATCAGGATTACATTTTGGGAGTTGAACTTACAAGATGGAAATGTGGAAGCTGTTCTACAGAGATCAAACCCAACACTCAGACAGCTTTTAAGGAACAGCAGTGTACAATACTAGCAACACAGACTAAGGAGAGCTGAAGAAATGCATGTGAAATCTTCAAGGTATATACAGTGCTTTGTGATCCAGATTTTTTGGCTGAAGTTACAGGCCAACTTGGTGGTTTGTCCTGAGAGGACTTTTAATGTAAGAGTTTTAAAGCTGTACAATATACTGTGCAATGGGTGTCGGAAACTACACCTGAGAGAGCACTTTTGTGCGGGAGTGATTACTCTGACAAGCTCTGACTCATGGTGAAACCAATGGGAATACTTGAGAAGTAACAGGTTGCTAACGTGAGTGAAGACTTTGAAATTTGTGTCTACTGTCCCATAACTTGGTACTTATCTGGGATCATTTTTATGAGTCACTGGTGAGTTTACCACTCATGAATAATGTGACCTCCTCAAACTCATGGTGAGAAATTCTTGCCACTTGATTGTTCTGACAATAATATGTAATTCAGATATCATATATATATTTCATCTAATTTAACATGTGTTTAGGACATCTGTTTAAAATAAATTATTACTGATGCATCTTGAGCTACAAAAAAATTAGCTAGCATTTTTGTTAACTTTCCACATATTCCGTGATCTTAATACTTTTTGAAAATCTGTCCAGGATTTCTGATCCACGTTGATTGAAAAACATGCTAGCAAAGTAAGTCAAAAAGCTCTGCTGAAATTTTGTCAAGGCAAAACACACAGCTCATCTTCAATTCTGGAGAACTTCACAATGTGTTTTTAACCAGATTATGAAGAGTGAGTTTTTTTCAGCTGAACCACAGAGGTGTCAGAGATGCTGCATACCTGACATGGAAGTCAGACACCAGACACCTAACACCACCAGTGGAATCTCCAGCCCAAGTATCTAATTGATGTTTCTCTTCTGTTTGGAACAAAGCTAGTTTTCAAAATCTGGCTCTGGTACGAAAATGAACCTATCTGATGCTTGGTGTTGAAAGAATATAAGCAAACCTGCCAATTTATACTACAGTGAAAAAATAGAGATTATTCAAAACAGTGGAGATAAAACTATGGTTCATATGTTGATGTTTCCATGACTTTTGACCTGAACACCCGGTGACATACTGTAAGAAATCACAGAGCAAAATTACAGCCCTAATTAAATGCTGTTGCTCTATTTTCAGAGAAAACTTTTTATATATATAAATAATTTCCAAAAATCAGAGAAGATGGAGGAAATTGCTAGAGGCAGGTTATGATTTTCATCATGCAGGACATATACATTTGTACCAAACTATGACCAAATGACCTGTGTAACATATGAAGCATGTTATAGGATACTCTACTCACTGGAGATGCTGTACTCACTGTAGATGCTGGAGCAGTGTTACGGTATTCCTTGGCAAGTGTCTCAAGTGGAGGTATGTTGCTATACATAGAGATTTCAGACCCAAGTTTTTAAAGCTATAGAGACACTTGGCTCCCATTAAAACAATACTTGTCTTAAGAGGGCATTAAGCCACCTTAATACCTCTGAGAATTTAGACCCAAGTGATCTATCCACAGTCACGAAGCAGACGCAAAGCAAGGGCCTCCTAAGTAACCGTTTTGTGCCCTAAGTAGCACTCATTCTTTTGTTCATTGAGTCCAAATGTCATGAAGGATTTGGCAAGTAAATTGTTTGATGGTCAGACATTGGAACAGGCTGCCAAGAAAGGTGGTGGAGTCACTGTCCCTGGAGGTGTTCAAAAAACATGTAGACATGGGACTTTGGGACATAGTCTAGTAGACATGGTGGTGTTGAGGTTGATGTTTGGACTTGATGATCCTAGAGGTCTCTTCCAACCTTAAAGATTCTATCATTCTATGGGAACAAACAACTCTAAAAAAGACCAGAAATAAAAAAAGCAGAACATAAGGGTACTTGTAAATTAATTTGCAAGGCCAGGAGTCTTAGCCATAAATCATGGGCCATTACAATTGATCCACCTACTTTACTCTGAACCTGTTAACTTCTACTGTTATCACACAGCAGGATATCCAGGAAAGAGAGACGCAATCACTGCTTTTGCTAGTTGTTGTAATTTTTTCACATCTAGTTTTCCTATTGAAAAAGGAAGAATGATAGAAAGTAAGTTGTACCTCATAGGTACAGTCTGCCTGGTTTCAGTTTGCAGGCACTGGTTCTCATTCTGCCTTTCTCTGCTTGAGAGTTCTTCTTTATCTGGTATTGTCTTCTGTGAATGTGCTCACACACCAGTCAAGTCACCTCTCAGACTTCTTTTTGAGAACCTGACCAGATTGTTCTTGTTAAGACTCATACTGTAAGGCACCTTCTCCAGCCTTTGAATAATTTTTGTAGCTCTTTGTCATGGTTTAACTCCAGATGGCAACTAAGCACCACCTAAGCAACTAAGCAGAGGCAGCTCATTCAGCCTCTCCCCCACTGTCTGGATGGGGAGGAGAACCAAAAAAACCCAACCAGTAAAACTTGTGAGTTGAGGTAAAGACAGTTTAACAGGACAGCAAAGGAAGAAATAATAATAATAATAATAATAATAATAATAATAATAATAATAATAATAATAATAATAATAGAATATACAAAACAAGTGATACACAGTGCAACTGCTCACCACCCGCCAACCTGCCCATTTCTGAGCAGTGATCCTGCCCCTGACGAACTTCCCCAGTTTATATATTGAGCATGACATCATACAGTATGGAATATCACTTCGGACAGTTTGGGTCAGCTGTTCTGGCTATACTTCCTCCTTGCTTCAGTCAGTAGCGCATGGGAAGCTGGAAAGTCCTTGACTTAGGATAAGCACTACTTAGCAACAATTAAAACATCAGTGTGTTATCAACATTATTCTCACCCTAAATCCAAAACATGGCACTGTGCCAGCTGCTAGGAATAAAATCAATTCTATCCCAGCCAAAACTAGGACAGTCTTTTCTGTTCCAGGATTACTTTCCTGAGGACCACCCTTCACCTCCTTACTTCTAATTCTTGTCCCACCCTTCTCCTTCCCTTCCTTCCAGGTTTTCTATCTGCACCTCTGGTCACAAAATCTCACAGGCAGTTTCTGCAGTAGTGCTTGCACATTTTGACTTTGAGGTCCTTCACAACCTTGCTGCTGTCCATGTCACGGTACCCAACTCTGTCAGTCCAATCTGCAATCATTGTTGTTATATGGATAATTTTCTTCTTGACTGTCCTAGAGTGTCTTAAAAAAATGAGCCAGCTGGATTATTTTGTCAGTTCTGTCTGCATCATTATGTGCCCTTTCTCTCATCAGTATCATCTACAAATTTTGCCAGCAGTAGTTCTGTATTAGATCATAGGTCATCATCAAAACGTTGCAAAACATTCTGCCTGTCATCTACCCCTGTAGGAACCTTTACTCAATGATCAGCATTCATCTTCATTCATGACTTCTTGAGATTTTCCCTCCACTAATTGTTTCCCCATTTATCATCACTCTATTCATATTACCATAGAATAATTTAGCTTGGAAGAGGTTTCTGGAGCACATCTGATCTAACCACCACTTAAAAGAAGGCCAGCTTGAAAGTTAGAGCCAGCTATTGTGTAGTACTGCTCTTTAAAGAGCGTCTTGTGCTAAGTCAAACACATTATGGTCTATCCTATGTACTGAATTACCTTCACAAACCAAACAATGCTTCAGTGAGGATATGAACCCTCAAGTTCCTTCCATACTTATTTTTCTCTATTTCTAATGGCCTGAAATGTGTTTGACAAAACCTATTTTCCATCATCTAGCAGACTGACATTTATTGTATTTCCCATTAACTGAATCTCATAGCAACAAGTAAACAGGAAACTATTTGGTGGGAAAATTTGCACTCATTTAGAAACAAAGGAGTTTTTGCTTTGCATCACCCTTTGTCTGTTTCTGTCCTTTTTCCCTGATATTTGTGATTTTTCTATTCTTTTCTTAGCATTTCCTTCCCCTGGTAACTCTTAATTTTCTTACCCTTTGTATTTCATCTGCGCTCTCTTTGGAGATATTGGGAGGGAGCTGACATGAGCTGACTTCTGTTCACCATGCATAGTTTATACTATGCATTAGCTCTACAGCCGTAGGTGTTTTACCTATACCCATATAACACATACTGGCATATACTTCATGTTCTGGTTTTGAGAAATGACACTTAGTTTGGGGGGGGGGGACAGGGGGGAAACCCATGCACAATCATTTTCATGACCGGAGTCCAAAGAAAGTCACTAAGTGAGAAGTGATGATGAAAAGGTTTGCTCCATACACCTGGATGTATTAATTTTGTGCTTCATCCCATAAATGCTGCTTTCACACTTCAAGTTTTTCTTAAATATGTGTAAATTGAACTTGTTTTTAATAGACCAGGAGACAACTACTGTTGTGGCTTACAGAGAGAAAGTCCAGTAGGCCAGAAATATGGGGCCGCCCTGCAGATTTATGCCTGTGTAACAACTCAAGAGATGGTCCTTCCTCTAAACACAGGCTGTACTATCTAACTTAGAATAAGGTACAATGAGTGAGGTGCCACAAAGTGGAAGGGAAGGCATCAGAGAGGAGAGAGGGACCCATGCTTTCATGGGGCAACTGGTCTGAAGTCTTTCACTGTACCTGTGCTAGTAAACTACAGAGGACTAGGGCCTGTCTTCTGGCCAGACCAAGTGGCACAGCATGGCTCACTTCTCCTCAGCTCCCTTCTTTCTAGTTGGGAATGGGATCGTCTTGTTTATACTGACTGGTGGGCACTGAAAGTGTCCCCTAGTCATACATGTCTGTCTTATTAAATTATTAGTTAACCAGCATTATCTTTCCCCTCAGTGGCTGACCAGACACTAGGTTACCTTGATCCTTATGGTCATTACCCTCAGCTTTTGGTGCTGGAAATGCCACCTGGCATTTCAGTTCATCACATCAATTAGTGAGAGATTTGTGATCCAGCTGAGGTGTGAACTTCTGTGGCCATCTGGTTCTTCAGAAATCTTCTCTCAGGAGAATGTTCTTTATATAATGTGTATAAATGAAGCATAATTACCTGTGAATGTATTAACTGCATTAATTTATACAAGTACACATAGAACACATTCTATACAAGGTGTATTTTGCACTTTCCAGTTATGTTTCTAGTCTAAAATAAAGCACACACACACACAAGAGAACAGAATTATGTAGTTTGAATGAATCCTTTCCATGCACCTTTTTCTAAAAGGTTTCTTCCTTTTGCTGCACTCTCCATCTTCTTTCATTCCAGATGATCGGTGAGAAAAAAAAAGCCCAAAACAACAGATAATTGCATAACTGTCAAGTTGTCCTGGTTTCAGCTGAGAGAGAGTTAATTTTCTTCAAGAAAGTCAGTATGGGGCTGTGTTTTGGATTTGCGCTGGAAGCAGCGGTGATAGTGGAGATGTTTTTGCTGTTGTTGGGCGATGTTTACATAGAGCCAAGGACTTTTCGGCTTCTCGCACCGTCCCACTGGCGGGATGGCTGGGGGTGCACAAGGAGTTGGGAGGGGACAGACAGAACACCTGACCCAAACTGACCAAAGGGGTATTCCATACCATATGACGTCATGCTCGGTTTATAAGGGGTTTGGGAGGAAGAAGAAGGGGGGGGCCGCGGCGTTCGGAGTGATGGCGTTTGTCTTCCCAAGAAACCATTACGGGTGATGGAGCCCTGCTGTCCTGGGGATGGCCGAACACCTGCCTGCCGTGGGGAGCGGTGAATTAATTCCTTGGTTTGCTTTGCTTGGGCACGCGGCTTTTGCTTCACTGATTAAACTCTTGTATCTGAACCCACGAGTTTTCTCACTTTCGCTCTTCCCATTCTCTCCCCCTTTTCCAATGAGGGGGACTGAGCGAGCGTTTATGTGGTGTCCAGCCAACGGCTGGAGTAAAACCACAACACAAGTTAAGCAATTGTAAATACCATTCTCTTCGGTAATATTCTTCAGTTAGGTTGAAAGAACTCAAAGAGAAGGATGAAGGTAGATGAGTTTGGAGCAGAGAGGCCGAGATGACAAGCTGGAGGTGTCCTTTGATGAAAGTTGTTGGTGACCACTGCAGTTCCAACTTTCTTTCCAATCATGGTTGCCAATATTCTTCTTTTTTAAGTGCTAGGTCTGGACTATGCTATTTGATTGATTTAGAGAATATTGTGAAAGTTGAGTAGATGCTCACTGGCTGTCTCTCTTGACGTTAAGGCAACTTGGTTAACACCCCACGGCTTCCAAGCAGTGTTTGTACAGAGTGTTCTGGCTTCAGCTTGTGTCTTTAACTTTGCAACGAGGTTGAAGATGTTCTTACAGCTTTTTGAATATCTGTGGTAAGGGTAAAAGCTTGTCATCATGGTACACCATGAAAGTAGCTGGTAGATTCTGTGCCTGGTAACGATCAGAAAAAAGAATAACTAGGCAGCTAAAGGGAAAAAATGATTGCTGCTCAGAAGTGGTATTCTTTCTTCTTGTGGCTGTAGAGCAGAATTCCTATTAGCACAGCAGGGTGCGTTTATTACCTCTGCAACCAAAAGCAAACAAGTTTAGACTTGAATTTCTTTCATTTTACATAGGCCAGAGGCACAATATTACTGGAAGCTTTTTTAACACTAGGTGTGTCACGAGGATGGGAGGCATGAGAAGGGGTGTGTTTTGGAAGACTGTAGCTGAGTTGGGTAAGGGCCACTGGCCAGCTTCCTTTTCACACCAACAGTGCAGCTGGCTTGTCATACAAACCTATGGCCAGCTCTGGATTCAAGCTGCTAATACACTATTTTTTTTCCTTCAGGCCCCTTTACAGCTTTAATTACGCCATACTTGCACTCAGAAAGTTTCGCTTCCTGGCATGTGCAGTTTTGTCTGTTCAAATTCTTTTATGCTAGAAGAAAAATTACAGGCCTGCCTTACTACACTTGTTAAGGCAGGGGCCCAAAGCTCATCTCAGGCAAGTACTGGGAGTTACTGCAACCACAGAAGTCTTCAGCCCAGAGATGCATTTACCAACAGACAAAGAGGAAGAAAGTGGGGAAAGGGGACTAAGGTGACAATAGTTTCTCTATCAGCACTGGGTCACAAGACAAAGGAGTAATGGACTGTAAGAGGAAAGATTAATGGACCACCTACTACAATACCCTTCAGTCTTCATGCAATTACATTCTACCCTACAGAGTTTCTAAAAGCTTCACCTCTGTCAAAATACCTCTACTGCTTCTGGGAGCAATGCTGAATTTCCATTTACATGATCATTCAAGCCTTGATCACACTGATAAAGCCTATAAGAATTAATTGGAGCTGAGTAAAGTGACAAAAATGTTGACCTTCGAATGTACACAGAGCATCATTAGATTGTAACGAATTTCAGGAACGGGCAACCAGAGTGTATTTGAGGTGAGTGACCTAGAAACAAACTCTGTATCTCATTACTGTAAGCCATCCAGTATGATTTACTTAGTGGGACAATTTGTGGCCCGCCCTGCTTTCCAAAACTGCTAAAATCTAATATTTTTTGACACTGACCTGTGAAGTGTATAACTGATACTTTAAATGAGGAACATGACCAAAATAGCAGAGAAAGCTTTTAATTATATGGGATTATTCTTAACATGTACTAAATTTTCCATAACCTCAGACTTAGGACTCAGCATTTCTGATTTCAGTAATTTGCAGTCAGATAATACTGTGTCTGTGGGCAGGAGGGATAAATTTAGATCTGAAATGAATGACATACATTGTAATGAGGTGCAGACAAGGTAAGGGATCATCAGCAATGAGTTATTTAGGTGGAGATGAACTGGAGGGCAATCCAGGAAAGGTGAGGCAAAACATTATATTTGAGGATAGATATTCCAGTCACTTGAGGAAATGACAAATAGGCATTCTTTTCCAGATAATGTGAAAAATGGCTTGTAAGACATTTTCAAATGATGATTGTGTAAGTGGCAAGGAAAAGGCAGAGCTAAACATGTGAGATTAAGGAACCTGGTAGCTCCACATTGAAGGAAGACGGTGGTAAAGCAACATCTTTACTTTGCAGATCTGCAAGAGTAGTTTGACAGAAGGACTACACAAATATGCTTTCAGATAGGATGACTTACTTAAAAGTTTTGTTAAGTTTTCTCTGGGCCCAGTAACAAAAAGGACTGTTCTGAATGAAATGGCTGGTGTTCCTAAGAAAGGGACAAGTCAGTTTGGTTCATGAGATATCTGTCATGTTCTTGAGTGCTGGAGAAAGTGACCAATCGGTTGCAGGAGCCAGTGAGGAGGAAATCTTAGATTTTAGTAATTTTTAGAAATAGATTTCAGATTCACTTGTTTTTCCTACCTGTGTCTGGTATAATACTCAATAGTCTCAATACTTAATACTGATAAATTGCTGTTCTTTCAGCTTAGTGTTAAGGGCATAGTGCATGTATCATGCTGGGTGACATTTCTAATCTGGTCAAGAATCTACATTGTTCCTCACCAGGTGAATTTTCAAGTAGTAGGGAGGCAATCATTATTAATAAATATGAGCTAAAAGGTCATGTAAAAATTTATTCTTCAGAGAAGTAATAATTTGACAACTTCTAGATCTGTAATGACTGTTGTCTCAGTTGAGTAACAAACCTGAAAACTGAGCAGCCAACCTCTCCCCCTTCCTTCTACCCCACGTAGTGTCATTAGGTGACTTTCAGTATCGACACAGAAAGTGAAGAACCACCTATCTATTGTCAAAAGGTTTCCCCTCTGAGTGCTCATGCAAGACACACTCCAGGTGACTTAGATGATTCACCAGTTATCACTACCTGAGTCACGCATCCCACTGAGTGGGTGAGGCTATGAACTACTTTATCTACCGATATGCTGATTTGCTATGACAAAAAATTACCTTCTAGAATCCAGAGTTTTCACAAATCCGTGTGAGGAAAGAATGTGGCAGAAAGTCTGAGAAACAAAGTCCATCAGGGACGGATGGCTGTTTAAAGACAGAGACCTAGAAGTGAATTTGCACTTTTCTTGGGATTGACTTGCCATTTGCCTGCAAGGCTCAGTTTTCTTCTGTGCACGCATGGCTGTGGTGGTGGCAATGAGGAGCCTGGCACAGGAGCAACTCTGAGAACACCTGATGTAGAGCTTCTTACAGCTAAACACAACAAAGCCAAGTTTTAGTCACAAAAAAAGTAGGTTGTGCTGCCTCCGGTTATGCTGGCTGTGGAAGTCTTTTTGGGATAGAAAGTGTGGGCCACAGGAGGAAACATAGAATAGAACCATAGAATCACTAAGGTTGGAAAGGGCCTCCGAGATCATCAAGTCCAACCGTCAACCTAACACCACCATGCCTGCTAGACCATATCCTGGAGTACCACATCTATGCTTTGTTTGAATGTCTCCAGGGACAAAGATTCAACCACCTCTCTGGGCAGTCCATTCCAATGCCTCACTACTCTTTCCGTGAAGAAGTTTTTCCTAATATCCAATCTGAACCTGCCCTGACGCAACTTGAGGCCATTCCCTCTTGTCCTGTTGCTTGCTACTTGGGAGAAGAGACTGACACCCTCCTCACTATAACCTCCTTTCAAGTAGTTGTAGAGAGCAATCAGGTCTCCCCTCAGCCTCCTCTTCTCCAGGCTAAACAACCCCAGTTCCCTCAGTCACTCCTCATAAGACTTGTTTTCCAGTCCCTTCACCAGTTTCGTTGCCCTTCTCTGGACACGCTCCAGCAGCTCAATGTCCTTCTTATACTGAGGGGCCCAAAACTGGACACAGTACTCGAGGTGAGGCCTCACCAGAGTCGAGTACAGGGGGACTATCACTTCCCTACTCCTGCTGGCCACGCCATTCCTGATACAGGCCAGGATGCCATTGGCTTTCTTGGCCACCTGGGCACATCGCTGGCTCATGTTCAGCTGGCTGTTGACCAGAACCCCCAGGTCCTTCTCTGCCAGGGCAGCTCTCCAGCCACTCCGCCCCAAGCCTGTAGCGCTGCCCAGGGTTGTTGTGGCCAAAGTGCAGGACCCTGCACTTGGCCTTGTTAAAGCTCATGCAAGGAGGACTTCAGGGACATTAAAAGTGATGTAGGGACAACAGGCATTAGCCCAGCAGCAGAGGCAGGGAAGTAGTTATGATCAAAACTAACCTAAGCTGCTCAGGTTCTTGCCTATATATATTAGATATATGTCAGAGCGAAGGAAAATCTTGCTGAATGGCCTGCAAAGGCCAAGAAATACACAGAATGGTGCAACAGTCAGGGTAGTGAGGCAGACATGTTGAGTGTGTTAGAAACACTGGAAGAATGGCAGACTTCAGTGTGTAGGCTGTCCTCCTGCTCACTTTTTGGCTGGCTCTACAAAAAATGTCACCTGTCAGCTGTCAAAAACTCCTATCTGGAGTAGGAAATACATGTCAGCAAGAACAACGTTGTTCCACACATCAACTCCATCTACAGAAATGAGCTGCAGAGGATCCAGAGCTGGAAACTTTTGCTTGACATCAATTTGCACTGTATTCGCTGACTAAAAAGGGGAAAAATTTGCAGTGAGCAATGGGTGAAGAGCATCCTTCACCTCCAGTGGTTGACTGGGAAGGGAAGCAAGATTTTCTATGGAGATGTGGTCAGTTTCTTTTTTGTTGGAATTTTGTTTTATGTTTGGTTTTTTTGTTTGTTTGGGTTTTTTTGTGGGAGGAGAACGTGTAGTGTTGTTTGCCTGTTTTGCTAAAACAAATATTTATCATTTATCTCATACTTACCAGCCATAGTTTGTGGCTCCACAGAGACTTCCACAGCCAAAGGATATGGCATCTTTCAACTAAACTAAGCCTTGTACCACTGACGTGCTGGCTCTTTCTCTAAACTTCAAGAAAGCAACAAGATATGTAGGTTTGTCTGCATCTGTTCACAACTATTTTGATGGTTTCTAAGTGGTAATAATTTGAAATATTATTTCTTTTCTCCATATAATTTTCCTGTAATATAACAGCTAAATATATGCTTTCTCACCAACATACAGGGAAGACTAGACTTCTGCTGCAAAAGATGTCAGCCCATGGAACAGTTCTGGGACGACTCTCCTGCCTCGTAGAGCATTTTGCATGCAGCCTATGTTTCATCATTTTTATGAGAGGCCAGGTGTGTGTAGGGAGAAGTAATAGCTTGTACTAACTGACTGATGTGCTAAGGAAAATGACATTTCTAAGCACACACACCCTTGAATTTCAATGTGACTGTTGAGTACTAGACGCAATACCGAAACAAACGAGTGACCAAACACTGAAGGTTGGAAGCAAGAAATTTTAACTTTTTTTTTTTTTTTCCTTTATTCTGGAAATTTTCTGTACTTACCTGGTTGGGGGGATACTGCACGCATAGAGTCAAAAGTTGATTAATGTTAATTTTAGAGCAAACAGAGACAGGAATGGCCAATGTCCTCCACAGCTAAAAATACTCTTTCATTGAGGGACATGACATCTGTGGATTTACAACCCCCAAATTACTTGTGAATCGTGATTAGCAGCCTTCATATAATTAACTTGCTTCAGCAGTGACTGTTTATCCTTAAAGGCACCAATTGGTGTTGACTTCAGACCAGAAAAGCTAATCTAAAAACACCTGTAAGCCGAGGTCAGCCTGCTTTCCTCTTTGGGAACAGCTGGTTAGCTTCTCTAGGACATAGAACTAGAATTGTGCAGTAAAGCAAGGCTTTTTTAAAAAAATAACTTTCACAAAACTGCAAACATGTATCTTTGTGTCAGAGAAAAGCCCCCGAATTAAGTTTTATTGGAGATGTATGGATTTTTTTCTGACAAAGTATCCACTGGTTTATTTCACGTTTTGCCTCTATCCATGGCTATGAGAGGTATCATCTTATGAATCGCATACCACTGTTCATATGGAACAGTATGGACATGAGCCGGCAGTGTGCCCAGGTGGCCAAGAAGGCCAATGGCATCCTGGCCTGTATCAGGAATAGTGTGGCCAGCAGGAACAGGGAGGTGATTGTCCCCCTGTACTCAGCCCTGGTGAGGCCGCACCTCGAGTACTGTGTCCAGTTTTGGGCCCCTCACCACAAGAAAGACATCGAAGCCCTGGAGCGTGTCCAGAGAAGGGCAATGAAACTGGTGAAGGGGCTGGAGCACAGGTCTTATGAGGAGCGGCTGAAGGAACTGGGCTTGTTTAGTCTGGAGAAGAGGAGGCTCAGGGCAGACCTTATTGCCCTCTACAACTACCTGAAAGGAAGTTGTGGCGAGCTGGGGGTCGGCCTCTTCTCGCAGATAACTAGTGACAGGACAAGGGGAAATGGCTGCAAGTTGCGCCAGGGGAGGTTCAGGTTGGAGAAAATTCAGGTTGGAGAAAATTCTTCTCTGAAAGGGTGGTCGGCCATTGGAACAGGTTGCCCAGGGAGGTGGTTGAATCTTTGTCCCTGAGGGTGTTTAAGGAAAGGTTAGATATGGTACTTAGGGACGTGGTTTAGTGGGTAATAGGTGGGGGGGGATGGTTGGACTACATGATCCTTGAGGTCACTTCCAACCTTAATGATTCTATTCTATTCTATTCTATTCTATTCTATTCTATTCTATTCTATTCTATAAATATGAGACAGAGCTAAAAGCTAGGATGGGCTACTTCAGTCATCTGGTCTGACCTCCACTATCTAGGGCATGTGATTTCACTGATGCATCCTGCACCACCTTCAGATTTTGCTGTTGAGTTAGAGCACATCTCTCAGTCTGGGGTTTTCATGTGAGAGAGAACCCACCATGCCCTTCATTAAGGTTCTTCCAAACCTTCGTGTCTCTTCAAGGTGGTATGTATAATCAAATCAACTGCAGACTTCTTTTGGTTAAATTAAACACGTGAAAGGAAAGTATAGTCCCTTGGGATGAGATGTATCTTCTGCTACCTAAACATGAGAAGCATCTAGTCTAAAGTAGTTTTCTGCAGTCCTCTTGCAGTCAATGTAGAAAGATAATTCATTCAGAAGACTCAGCCAACTCATTTTAGACACTTCTCTTAGAATAAGATAAATCATTCTCTGGAGACACTGATTTGCCTCCATGGATTGCATTTCTATTTTGGACTAGGTACCTAGCTTTTTGGTGGCTGAAATTGAGATGACCCTCACCATCACTGCTATCCAGAACATTAGCTCTTCAGTGTTCCTTTCTCCAGTTTTATCATCCTTTTTGAAATATGTGTACCAAAACTGAATAGAATTTGTAGCTGTCTCTCTAGCACTAGAAAAAACTCCTAATACTGCTTCCCTACTTCTGCATAACCTTCCCCAGCTTATACACCCAAAGATAAAAGTAGGTCCCTTTGGTGCCACATTATGCTAAACGCTCATGTTCAGTTAAATACTGGCCAAGATTCCCAGGTCTGTGTTCCACTCATTAGTCTCGCAAAATGTTGATGCATCATGTATTTTCCATTTATAGAGAGGCTGTAGCATGCAAAAATAAAAAAAAGGCTGCATTTGAAGGAGAAAGAGGGAGAGGGAAGGGAGCAGAGTGCGATCTTTAAATTAAAAAAAATGTAATTTATCGTCACCTTCCATATAAAATACGTCATACATTGTATCAATTTCTCTAACACAAAACATGCCACACACAACCACCGGTTAGAATATGCTTTAGAAATACCTGTGATGTAACAATTCCTAGTGTTCTTGGAATCAAGGAATATGTGAGGAACAGAAGGTTTCTTCTTCCCATTTTCAGGGATTAAATGACTGGCCTAGTGACTTGAAATAGCATCAGAAGCAGAGCTCATCCACACTTTTCTTTTTTAACATGTTATCTTTTCTGTTGGGTAAAAGTGGACATTTTTTGTCCCAGTTGTAGTCGAGTGCAAAGCAACCAGTACGAGGTATGTATGTCCAAGCAGATTCAGCAGAGCAAGAGTCAAACATGGTAGAGAATTCAAAGAAGAAAGTAAGATAAAAAGTAGGTATCTTCTGGTTTAACTAAGAGAAGACTAGTGGAAGGTCATTAGAACCTATTGAATCTGAACAAATTTAATATCTGGGTTTTCCTGTTCATCTGCCATTTATGTCACTTGAAATAATTTCTCCTTCCTGGTTGGGTAAAATGTATAGCATGAGAATGAATACTGAATAGTAATTCCTAATCTGGAGGGTAATACCCTTGTTTATTGTACATATTGATATTCAACTAGTCCCAAAACGTGTATGTCACACGAAAACCTGAATTCAGGCATAATTTGAAAGCCAACCTAAATATTCTTTGCAGTAATTTGACTGCCTATATGAAATCTGTGAAGCTGGTACATCCATTTTAATTTTGAAGCCAGTGTTTCCTAAAACTTAATCACTTGGGGACAAAGAGCATTCATTCTGGATTGTTTTTCTGGCCTGTTCATAAACATTTTATTACAGAGAAATGGTTCCAGTTTTCAAGTCCTAATCGCCAGAATGATAGAAAAGCAAAAAATCTTTGGCATTTATTTAAGTGTCTGAGCTGGGAAGCAGGATTAGGAAAGATAGGGCTACTTGCCTTCAGGAAGTCAAAATTTTAGCTTGATCTGTTCCTCAGAGGAAGGAATTTGTATGTTTACAGCTGCTCCGTTCACCATCAGCCTTGTAGCCCTTCAGTGCACTCAGACGTGAGCGCAGCCCTCAGACATGTATGGTGTCAGGGAAATTGATGAAGAAAGGAAGTCAGTGGAACTGGAAATTGCATGACAAGCCTCTGCCTACCAGAAATCTTCAGGGGGAGACCTTTGCCTAGAATTGAGGTCCTGCTATCTGACCCCTCTGAGCCATGAAATTTGCTTTAGCATGCGTACTTTTGCTTCTGATTTTTTTAACTGCTAGTCCCAGGAAGAACAGAGCCAGTATTTTAGATCGAGAACACTGGGCTCTTTCTTCCACATCTGTTTTTGCTACTGTCAGATGTCAGCCCTTGCAGCTGAAGTCACCTGGTTAATCATTCCTGCCTGGCCAAACGCTCCCAGCTCTGCTCGACTTGTTGGAGTTCAGGACATGTAGCAGAGAAATCAATGGGTTGAAATGCCTGCGATGTATATTAGAGAAGTGATTGAGGCGAAAGCTGCTATCTCTAAAGGTCCATTGCCATGTTTGATTTTTCAATGAGTTGTTTCCCCTGGGTTAGCATTCTCAAGTGCTGTACCCATATCCTGTGGTTTGGTTTCATGCTGTTGGCGCAGGATAGGCTACTGAGGTTTATGGATCAACATCTACAGCCTGACTCTGAGGTGCTGACCAGGCCAGAGAGTACCAGCTTTGGTTCGTCAAACGGATGGATAGCTGAGACTTGGATGAAAACTGTCTGCCTTTGACCCCTCCACACTTCTGTCCCTCCACCCAGGAAGAGACCTGCAGGAGGGTTTGCACCCCCCAGGCTGAAGGAATGTCTTACGTGATAGAGATCTGGTCAAGAGGACGAAGGATTCAGCTGACTGAGAGATTGGGGCAGTTTCCAATTATGAACTCATTCTGCCCAGATAAAATCATATTGCAAAACCACTTGCAGCTGCTTTCTGAGGCTGGTCATTCTTGGACTGTGTCTGCAAATAGCCTTTTCCTTAGGTTACTCAGCCCTAATTAGCAAATTCCTGTTAAGAATGGACGTACGCAATGCTAGCATCGTTGACATTTATTTCCAAGACTGAACTCCCGGTACGTTTTCTGGGTCATTTTCTAAAGTCGTATCGCACACTCAGAGCTGGTCCTTGTTCTCTCCAGCTCCCTTGGGGAGCCTGATACAAATCCTCACTTCCACCCTTCGCTGCCTGGGTAAGCCACCCACAACCACAGGAGGCTGAGTGGAGTATATTGCGGCTCTGTAGCTGATGGGTACGTAATATGGAAATACTGTGGTTTTTTTATGGTAGAGTCGCTTCATTTTTCCTGCAGCTGCTCCTTAAAGTCAAGCCCCAGGCAAGCAATTGAAATCCTCTCGTCAGCCTGTGTGTGAAAAAAACCCCAAAGTCCAAGCAGCACATGGGGTTTGCGTTGGCTGCAGTTAGCAGTTGGTAAGTGTACGGGACCTCAGCATCTGGGTGTCAGGCCCACACAGTGCACTCCTTGTGCAGAAATGGTCTGGCTGGTGATACTTAATCTGTTTTCTTATCTTAGAGTATCCTTCATAGAAGGTAACACTGAAAGATAGAAAGTGCCCGGAGCAGTCTGCAGCACAGGGAGTCAGATTATTTTTCTGGCTTCATATACAAAGTAAAAATCTGGCATTAACCAGAATTTGTGTGAGTTGACCTCCATGGAGGGGATGTTAACCCCAATGGCTGCTGCGCCAGCACCAAGACAAGGAGGGTGCAGTCCAGCACTCTTACACAGTGCCGCACTGGGCTATCCCTCCTGCCCTGTGACCCCATGCACTCAGCACAGCTGTTTAGGGGACACCTTGATCTGCCACCTGCCCACAGGCACGACCACCCGCAGCAAGAGCCTGGGAAAGTAGCCAGGGCAATTACTCATGGTCTGTATAACTGCGTGGAGGGCCTTGCAACTCCTTTGCTGCTGTAGTGCCATACTCTACTGCCCAGCACTCTCCTATCCCACACCAGCACCTTCTGTACCCTCTCTGTCCTGCAATGTCTTGCAGACACTACCTTCTCAGAGTTTCCACAATGATCTACATATCATAGAAGAGGGAATCCAGAAGTGGAGATGTAGGGAGAGGAAAGACATAAGGATGGAGAAAAGAGGAACTCTGCGAGTTACAGAAAGGTCACTTAGTTATATGGGATCATGGGCCAGTAGAGACGTTCTTGGTCTCTAAGCTCAGAGGCCCCCAGCTTGGCTGGCATGCTCCCCAGCATCAACCTTGGGCTGTGGTCCTTTCCCAGCCAAATCCTTTCCCGTGTGTCAGCCCATCATGCCACCCATACAGGAAAATGCAACCTGAGCACTCTGAAATGCCAGCATAGATATCCAGAGGACCAGCCTGTCATTGAGGTAGGTTTTACCTTGCCCTGACTTACAGAAAGCCTAGAATATATTTTGTGTCTGAGTTGGTCATTTTGTCATTCCTCTTGTGGTTCACTGAAAGAAATATTTTGTTGTAAGACAAAAATTGTCTTCTGCTGATGAATACCACATACTTTGCACCTTATTAGTGCATATTGTCATCTTCTGGCTATGAAGAAAGCCTGTTTTGTTTTAGATATCTACAACTGTCTAGGTGAGTTCTACCTTGTTAGGCTACTGATTTCCTCTGCAAACATTTCAGAGGTGTTTTGACTGTCTAGGCTATGTTTTGGGAGTGAGCGGAGAGACTCTGAAGTGAGAATTTGCAGTTTTTATGGAAAACTATCCAGGTAAGATACAAGTGCCCATTTACCTCCAGGAGCTAAACACTTAGCTCCAATCCCCAACTACGGTCTGGCAGTGGTTTAAAGTTCACTCTCGTTTTCCAAGAATCTGCTATTGCCCTCTTATGACCAGCCCTAGCTGCTCAGAGGAGGCCTTTCACACCTTCACACTTCAGAACCAAAGGTACATTTCTGGGCTGTGAAAGGCACCAAGAACTACAACACAGAAGGACTTGTAGTGCCTGCAAGACTGTACAGTGGCATTATACAACCAAAGAGATGGCAACATAAATAGCTCTCTAACTCTAAGCCTAGCTAATGAGTGTACAAATTAATTAACTCCTGGAGGAAGGGGGAATCATTCTGGGGAATGCTGCTAGTTGAAGGGAGCTCCGACTCATAGCTACCTCATTAGACAGAGCAGATGTCAGCAGGCTCTGGAGTGCCAAGAGAATCTAACCAAGAAGCAGCTGATGTCCTTCTCATTTCCTTCTGCAACCTGGAAGGGATGTTATGCACGTGAAGGAAGTTTGGTGTGGATAGAGACTTGACCTTGGTCCCCAGGGAGATATTAGCAGAGAGAGGAGATGGAGCTGAATCTGACAGGGCAGAGGAAATCTGCTGTTAAAGATTTGTAAAGACAAAAGGGCAGAGTGGAAAACTCATGATGATCCAGAGAGGGGGAAAAAGCAATGTTCTTTAGCATCATCTCATCACACGTCACTGATTGCCTATTTCTGAAAACTCAGGGGAAAAAAAGAGGTTAATCTTGTAAAAGTTGTCAGGAAAATCAAGAACTGTTATAGGACAGACCATTACATCTGGCAACGAGATAGTTAAAGATGTGGAAGATTGTACAAGGGAGGAAGATGAAAACGGACGGGTAGCAGAGCATCTTTGGGATGGTATACATCCAGACAGCATTCATTATGTAGAGAAAAGGTATCAGGTTGATGTTTCATATGAAGGAAACATTATGCTAGGCAGCACCACAGACTAATTAGACTGGAAAGCAGGAAATGAGAGGGGAAGACAGTGTAAGAGCTTTGGGGTGTCCAGATAGTGCTAATTGTTGACATTTAACTCTCAAAGAAGATGCAGTCTTGTAATTATTTGGACACAAGGCTTGCACTGAGATTTTGGAAGCTGTGTGAACTGCAGATGGGACACATGGCAAGCTGCTACGGACACACACAACAAATCCGTCTGAAAGCATCTTGCTAGCAGATTCTCTAATTTACACTACCCTTGAATAGCTGTGCATGTGAGCTGCCTGTCCTCCACTTAAACGTCTGTGTATAATTGCTCTTGGATTTGTTGAACTGAAGCCAGGCTAAATAGCCTTGTTTCTGAGAAAAGTTACTCACAGTCCTGCTCTTAGGCTGCTTATGACTTGGGTGGTTTGGCACTACAGGAAACAGGACTTCTCATGCATTGCATTTGAAGTGTTTGTGGAGTTTCTTGACTGAGACTGAGAGGTTTTGTACGTGAAGAAGGGTATCATCTGGGCACACACTGTGGGTATGTGTGCAAATGCGTGTTTCTGTGTTCGCAAGCACGTGTACACAAGACGCCTTATGTAATTCTTCCCAGAACTCCACTGCTCATCTGCTCTGCGCAGACATGACCGCACAGAGGCCTTTTATTGTGCTTTATAAATATGCGCCCTTGTTGTCTTATCCCTGTTGGTTCGGTTTCCAAGAACAGGATGGATAACAAACCTTCTATTCTCTCTCTTTCTCTCTCTCTCTCTCTCTTTTTTCCCCCACTTCTTGGATCTCTTGAGGTTTTTCCCCGCCTTCACTTTTCCAGAGAATCTAAAGCATTTTTGTGGTACTCCTGTAATGATACCATGTCTAAAGCAGAGTGCCTGGCAGACCACAAGATATAATACATACACAATGGGTGCATTTGTTATAACAATCACAAAAAGTTCAATGACATTTAACTAAATTAAAGCAATTTTTCCCAATCCTATGTTCTATGTCAACAAGTTCTTCAGCTGAAATATCTTCAATATGGCCAACCCACAGACCATCCTAATGCTACCTGCTACATTGTAACCAACTCATAATCTTCATGTTTCTTGTTGCCTCCCCAGCAATTTGATGACTAACTGGTTAATTGCTGTTCAAAAATAAATGTGTAAAAGATCATCAGTTTAGGCTTCTGATTTTTCCCCCATGCAATCAATATTGCTATAAGAACTACAGATCCTATGCTTGAAAACCATGATGACATTGGAAGTTTCCATTAAGTAACTAGTCTTCACTGTTGTTGTATGACACTGCTCCTCCCTCATTGAAGGAGAAGCAGTGTCTATATTTAAACATTCATTTAAATATATAAACATCTTTTTTTTTCTTTTTTGTTTTCCCTCAGTGGCAAGAAGTGTGGGAAGTGACAGGACAAAGGGGAATCGCTGCAAGTTGCGCCAGGGGAGGTTCAGGTTGGAGAAGAGGAGAAATTTCTTCTCGGAAAGGGTGGTCGGGCATTGGAATGGGTTGCCCAGGGAGGTGGTGGAGTCACCGTCTCTGGGGGGTGTTTAAAGAAAGGTTGGATGTGGTACTTAGGGACATGGTTTAGTGGGTAATAGGTGGTGGTGGGACGGTTGGACTGGATGATCCTTGAGGTCTCTTCCAACCTTAATGATTCTATTCTGTTCTGTTCTGTTCTGTTCTGTTCTATTCTATTCTATTCTATTCTATTCTATTCTATTCTATTCTAAAATCAATAAATGGCCACATGGCACATAGAAGAACAGAAAGGTTGCCTAATGGGAGAGCAGTGTAAGGCAAAAGAAAGACTAGGCATAGTCCTGCCTAACAGTTCGTGTCAGAACTAGGAGTAAACTCAAGGTGGGCAGCCTGCCTCAGACAAAGTTTGATTGCTCGAGGAAAAGGTTATCAGAGGTGGTGCCACAGATATGCTGAAGATGAGTTTGATCAGATGGGAAGTCCTGTTTTTCTTAAATAAATGCTCGCTTTGCCAAATTGGCTCAGCAATATAGGGTCCATGAACTTCTGCATCTGGTGCTCAGCCCTGCATCAAGCCCTGTTCTGGTACTTGCAGCACTACAAGGGTCTGGTCTCCAAACAGCTTCTGATTCTTTGGGATGAGAGCAGCGAAGGATAGACAACTGAGCCACGAGCTTGTTTCCAGGACCCTATGCAATATATTTGGACCCTGTGAAGGTATGCAACTTAGTTCACAGGTCCTCAAAGGCTAGGTGTGTTATTTCAGTTCTCCCTCGGGCTGGTAGCTCACAAACTGCTGGAGAAAGTACGTGTCTGATGACTCAGAGGAATTTTCTTGCATAGAAGGAACTTAAATCCAGCTCCTGTTTGTCCCAAGATGGTGTCTTAACAACAGCAGCTTACTTTTCCACTCTCTTTTTGCTTAATAGGTTGTAAAATGCCTTTTGTTTTCCAAAAACTGGTTGCATCTGCACCTATATAGCCCTTTTCCCCTGTTTTGTCAGTGTTCTGCCTTGTAGCCAGCCCTGCCTTTACGGATGATCTTAGAATAACTGTGGGACGTACAAATGTCCCCTTGTTAGAGAGGGGAAAGATGTGAAGGAAAAAAAAGAAAGGAGAAAACTATGATTGTTTAAGTGTCTCATTTTGTTTTTGATATGATCATGCATATGTGCAATCATCTAAATGACAATTTATTCATGCATCGCAGTTGAATGATATTAATCAGAAAGTGGCATATTGTTAAGCGGAGCCTAGTAACAGATTCATAGACTTTTTTTCCTTTGTGCTGTTTAAGTGCTCTTGTGTAAGTCTTGCAGAGGAGTTCACTTTTCTCTTTTTGTAGTTCAGATAAGTTTAACAAAGAGAGAAATAACACTCCTTTGTGTTTCATTGGATGAAAATGAACTCCATAGTTCTGGGATATCTTAAAAAAAAAGAATCAAAGAAATGGAATTAAAATATTAGGAGCGGTTTAATTTTAAACTAGTTGAAAGTAGGACTTTTTAGGAAGTTGATAGAATTTCATAGCGTCAGATAACCTGAATATTTAAAATAAATACAGAAATGTTAACAAACCCCCTTACAGTTTTTTTTCTATATGAAAAACTTTCTAGTAAATAGATAAACCCAAGTACCAAAATGTAAGAACATATATATACATATAAATTTCAGACAACTTCTTAAATGGCATGTCCTCTGCTTGAACTTTTAAAACACTTGTAGAAGATCCATCAAAGGTTCTATGGAGCTGGTTTGTGATTAGCCTGTCTGTAAGTCATACCAATAATGTATCTTCAGTGAATTTTATGGAGTGCTACTGTATGAGATAACAGAGAAAAGGTGACAATGGTTGGGAGAGTGTCCAGGTAGTTGTCAGTCACAAATAGATGAGGATTATATTCTCATCTGCTGCAAGCATCTTCTTATGTGACTTCTCATGTTCCAAAGTCAGCTTGGCTCTCCTGGTGACATAACCCTTGCCTTCTGGAAGAGATGCTCTAGCCATAGACTGACCAAGTTGTCCCATTTCTGGACAAGAGTCCCTACCTGTGCCTGCCCAGGAGTTCTCCCCAACCCAATATCAACCTTCTTTTATTTTTTTGAAGGAAATACTTTTTATCATTTGAAGTTGTGTTTTGATATCTTTCATCTCGAACTGGGAGGATAAGAAAGGATGCTGGAAGGAAATCATACACCACCAGTAGCTGAACAAAGCTTTCCACAGAAAATTACAAGCTTCAGCATTAAAGAGAACTAAAGGACTTCTACACCTATTTATTTATTTCATTGTTACAAAAAAAGCTGTTTAATTGACATAATTTAACAGAATGGGAAGCACACTGAGGAGCAATGAAAACTATTCAAGACAATTTTTCACTTGGTGCCTAAACAGTATATTCTGTATACAGCACGCTGAACTGAAGGCAGGGAAATGGCGTAGAAAATGAGAAATGAAGGTAGAGAAATAACGTACAGTGCTTGGGAGAGCCTGCTTCCACAATTACAATAAAACAAATTAATACAAATCCGTGAAAACACATGGTTTGTCAGTTAGCTTGTCTGACGAATGGCCTGAGGCTGCGGGTTCTTGGGCAGCAGTGAATTAGCAATAGCCACAGAGTTGGTATCTACACCATTACATGAAAGAGAATCAGGGCCTGATCCTCACCCTAAAACCACATGGTGCGTGCTGGTCTACATCCACATTAGCCACAGTCAACCCTCGCCATGGCAGGTGTGTCTTGGGGAGAGGTAGCTGAAACTGTCCAAATAAAAGCCAGGGAAAGACCTAAAAGCTGAACAGTATGAGCAATAACTGACTTCTTTAAAAATTAGTACTATAGATGTAGCTAGAAAATAACTGGCCTTTTTTTAATGTAGTATTAGAGATGTGTCTAGAGGTGACATCACCATCAGCCTCTGGTAAATCACTTCATACCTCAGTTAGAGTCGGAAATTTCCAAAGGTATCTGGGAAATCACACTTTCCTTACAATCTGGATTCGGTCTTTCAATCACTGAGGCATCAATGTATTACAAACATGGCAAAATAAAACTTCTCTGTAGCCCAGATTTTGTTCCTCTCAAGAGAGCAGCCTATCTTTCCTCTCTGGATGAAGTCCTATATGGTGTGTGAACTCTGACAGAGTTCTCCATGCACTTGCGTTCCCTTCATGAATGAGGTATCTCAACAAGCCTTTAGAGAAGGCTGATGCTATAGCTGGATATCCTGCCTATGGTGACATTTGGTAAAGACTGCTGGCACCTTCTCTAATAAACCTGTGCCAAAGGACATCTTGATCTTCATATGCCCATTCCCCTATTCAATATAGAACAATGCATTTAAAACATACAGTGTTACAATAGTTAATTAGAGTTTATGGCATTTTTATGAAGAGTAAAAAATGATGATAAATACATGAATAATGACCTGGGAATGGATCAGCTATTTTATCATAAATGAATGTCAATGAAGTATAATTTTCTGCTTTAGGAGGATTCCTGCACCTGATAATATCCTTAATAAACATTAATTAAAAGGTTAATCTGTTGTAGAAATTGCTTTTCTCTGAAGCCACCTGAAATCAATTTGAACCCAATTACAAGCAGTTATCTATTGTTTATGTGGTTAAAGATTAGAGAATACATTTCTGCTTGTCAGGAACCATCAGAGCAGGTTTTGAATGTCATGATCAGAGGTGATTCTGAATATTTGAATGCACTTTAATGAGCATAGAAAAACCATTAGAAAATGTAATCAGTCATATTTGATGACTTGACCTTGGGACTTTGATAACAAGGGGTCTAATCATTTCTGTCTTAAGAGCCAACAGGATTTGCTCTTGAAATCAATTGGCCGTTGCTTGCTCACTGAGAGGGTAATCTTCCTTGGCAAAGAAGTATAAATTACAAAAATCCAGCAATACTATCTCTCACAGACTCACAAAGTATGGGATGCAGCTGAAAAGTGATCAGAGGATAATACTCTTCAAAGAAGTTTGGAGACAAGGGGCACTTAGTAATTCCAGCAAAGTTCTGTTCTGTACATGCTCATCTGCACTGAACGTGGAGTGCAAACCACTCTGCAGCAGCAAGGGTGTATATGTTGCCTTATTTTAATGGAAAACTGTTTGAGATTGATTGATAGAATGTGGTTCGTATAATTTCCATTCATTTCCACTCCACGTTGATTGGAACTTGCTCTTCCTGCTGTACACGAAGACCTGCGCTTTCATGGATAACACATCTGGGTACAGGAGCCAGTAGAATAAATAAAGGAATGGGATCTTAATAACTTTTCCCAGAAAGGATAGAAAGATATTTGTGCCTCTCATATAAAAGTTATGTTCATATTTCTCACCATAGATTTTGGTCCAGATCAAGCAGATGCGTGAGCTTGACTGTAGTTTCACCCATGAGTAAGCACGCTGAAGTCAGAGCATGCATTTATTTAAGAACAGAACTTATTCCAAGCGACTTTGGATGTTTGAAAATTTAGGCATCTCTTCTATCATGAATGGAGGGAGAGAGAGAAAGAGAGAGAGAGTACTTCCCTTATTCAAAGATAGATATTAAATACAACTGGAAGCAATTTCCCGCTGGAGGGATTGAATTTCCTCTTCATTAAGTATGAAGGGAATCTAGAGAAAAGAGCTTAGGATTTGACTGGCAATGGGTGAGATTTGTGGGACTTAGATTCCTATATACGGCAAACTTCAGCTTTTCTGTAATCAATGATTCTCTAGAATGACAATTTTTGAGAAGCCAATAGTGTATGAACCTAAACAAGAGATCATCTCAGGTACTTCCAGCAGACTGTCCTATGAGAATGAAAGGGTCTCAAAATAAATGACTGCCCTCTCTGAGTGAGCAATGGCACTTCAGTATGTAATCAGCAACAACATATTCAAACGCACATACTAGAACTTCTTTAACATTCTGGTGTACTCGGTAGTAAAAGATGCAGACATGTTTTAACTGCTAAAACACATTTTCATCACATTTGTGAGGTTAAGAGGATTTCAGACGTAAAATCCATTTTTAAAGTCCTTCCATTCAGTCTTAAAAGTCCCTCCCCAAAACTCTGAACACACAGAAAGGCAGTTTCCTTTAAAGGCATCATGTTGTATTTCTTGGCTATATCCAGCAGTGAATCCTGTGTCATTTGGTAACATTTGTAAAATCCAATTAGATTCTTTACTGGAGAAGTGATGTCTGATAGCTTCAGACTAAGTGAAATTCTGTAAAATCATATTCAGCTCATTGATGGTAACATTTTCCATTTTGTAACCTAAAATGTTGAGTTTCCATTAAATCAGGCTGTATAAAAATTCCAATTTAGATAGTAGAAGGCTGGAGTTGAATGGAATAATTATAAATTATCTGTGGTGTGTTTTTTTTTTTTTTAAAGCATGGGAATGTTCTTTCAAATGAGCAGTCTGACAGACAATCTCAATGAGTACATCTCAGCCACAAAAATAAGTACAGATTGTACTTTGTTCAAGCCAGGGAAGCACCAATAACGCTACAGAGAAAAGGGAAAAAAAATCCCAACATTCATTTCTCGCAATGAGTTTCCAGTTCAAAGTCTCTGAGAGCTTTGCAGTGGTTTTGCTGAAAAGTATTGGAATTCAGTTCACACAAGCGCCGGTAGGTGTAAAATGTTAGCTGCGCAGTTCACGGGCAATTCACTGTTATGGTGTTGTGATTACCGAACACATTGGTTTTCACGTATTTCTACGTTATAATGATGATCACAGTATAAACAAATAGTCAGATGGATTTGATAGCCTTTTGTTCTGTATTTAGTGAACGGCTTAAATAATGCAGTAGAGGGCTATTGGTCTGTGGTGTTAATCGGGGATGAGAAAAAATGAAGGGCATTTAAACTATCGCCTAAACCTCAGCACATCCAAACTAGGTTCCAGTATCTCGCTCTCACCTATCAAAAAACCTGAATTCAAGACAGACCCTGGAAGAGGAGCCTAAAGGTGTCTGGCACTGGTATTGGGAGCACTTTTTCAGGTGAGTCGTTCAGGACTGTTGTAGCACAGTGTCACGGTGGGATGTTAACTTCTCCGGAGGCTGCTAGGGTCTGACAGCAAAGTGCACTAGAAAAATCACACCAGAAACTCGCCCTCGGGCATGTGCCTGTTCCTGGGAGCCGCAGTCTCGGTGTGTCCCTGGCTGTGGTCCAGCACAGGGACTGGGGGGACTGGTTGCTCTGGCTATTCAGGGTTTGTAGTGCGAAAAGTGTCTCTTTTTAAGTAAATCTTCAGTAAATTACACAGAGAATGAAAATGAAATCTAGGGAGAAGTCACCTGCCCTCTCTGTCAATATATTAAGAGATCCACGCATCAAGCTCCATCACTTTTTAAACAGTAGACCAATGCCAGTTTCAATTCCACATAATGCATTTAATATGAAGTTATTAATATCAGGTAATATCCTGAGTGTTGGTACCTTGATATCAGTGCCCAACTACCTTCACATTGCCCTTATAATGCACGTTTTTATTCAATTTTGTAACGTCGCTGAGCTTTTACATTTTAAGTTGATATTTTCCATGCTGAGTTTCTGCCTGAGATATTGCCAGATTGTTCCAAGCACTTCTGAGAGTTTAAGGGAAAACTATGTCTCTGTATTATATCCTGGGGAACTTTTTTGTTCTGAAGTGCTTGCATTCCCCCAAGAGAAGAGGAAAAGGTTTGAAATTTGGCAGGAGGAGGCCTCTGAAGCAGGAATATAGCGTTTACCGTGTCCAGGAAAATCTGCCCAAATTTGGCCAAGTTATGAGCTTTTGAAAAATGGTTTGTAGACTGCTGGCGGCACAGGACTCTGACCGCTGACAGTGCATCCCCCCCATGGAAGCAGGGACTGAACACACATTTCCCTGCAGTTCTGGGTACAGGATATTCTGGGTTCATTGTGGGTCTCTCTGGGTGTTTCCTGCTTGCTTTTGGTGTTCACTGTGCTCCTCTCTATTTTAGAATCACAGAATGGTTTGGGTTGGAAGGGACCTCAAAGACCATCTAGTTCCAACCCCCCTGCCATGGGCAGGGACACCCTCCACTAGACCAGGTTGCCCAAAGCCCCATCCAACCTGACCTTGAACACTGCCAGGGATGGGGCCTCCACAGCTTCTCTGGGCACCCTGTGCCAGTGTCTCACCACCCTCACAGGGAAGAATTTCTTCCTAATGCCCAATCTAAATCTCCCCTCTTTTAGTTTATACCCATTACCCCTTGTCCTATCACTCACTCCCTGATAAACAGCCCCTCTCCAGCTTTCTTGTAGGCCCCTTCAGGTACTGGAAGGCTGCAATTAGGTCTCCCTGGAGCCTTCTCTTCTCCAGGCTGAACAAGCCCAACCCTTTCAGCCTGTCCTCATAGGAGAGGTGCTCCAGCCCTCTGATTCTGATGCTTAGGCATTGAAGAAGAGGGATGTGTGGAGCGGAGAGCCAGAGACCTGGGGTGGAGAAGGGAGACAAACAGCAAGCTGTGAGGGACCTGAGGGAAACCAGCAGGGAGGAGAAGCAAGCCTGTGACAGTGACAGGTTGAAGGGGATGGGAAAGAAAGAACCAAACCTGGAGAGACTCGGGCAGAAGGTTGCTGCTCTGGAGCAGGCTCTGCTGCAGCGTTAGGAAGAGACCCTCAAATGCTTGGTACTACCATCCTTCTGCTGTCAGCTACAGCCTGCAAAATACACTGGACGGACAGGCATCATCTCTCCAGCAATATGAGTTGTTGGAGGATGCAACAACCTGCCATCACTTTCTACCTGCCCTCTCAGCAGAGGACTGGACAGGACAGCAAGAAGTCCCACCTGTCCTGGGCAATGTGGACAGAGGGTGCTCTGGGGTGCCATCTGCCTGTTCTGTCTGCTTCTTTCCTTTTTGACTGAGGAATACTGACACACAAAATGGCCTGAAAGAACATTTATTCCGGCCGTAAAGTCAACTATTTCAGTGCTAGAAAATGCTGCAAACACAGTTGCTGGGCAACCACAGGCCTGAGCCTTAATTAGCACACACACCTTAGGAGCCAACCATTAATTACATGATCACATGCCATTTTTCCCCCACACAAGTTACAAAAGATTAATTGGCTGAGCAGTCCTGAGCATGTTTTATACAGATTCCTTGGACCTCAGCCCGGCTGTTACCCAAGAGAGGTGTGTGCAGAGCGCTCGACTGTGGACTTGTTCTAGCAGCCCAATCTGTGCAGATCGCACTGGTGAGGGTTCATCCCACCGCACTCATTTCGGTGCTGATCACCCAGTTTCTGCTAAAGGGCTGAGCAGTATAAAGGGTTGTCTTCACTCATGTTTTCTGAGAGGTCTGGGAAGTTGTAGGTAGATTTGTTGTTACAAGAACCAACCCCCCCACCTCACCCTCCCCAGCAAGCAGTTTTTGGTTCTCTTGCCACAAGAAGCCCTTGGAGCTGCAGCCAGGGGCTGTCTGGCTGGCATCTGCTGCCACTCCTGCTGCCATACCAGTGACATGTAAGGGTTTTGTCAGAAGAGGGGCTGATCCCATGGTAGTTCATTAAATCCTCAGCCAAGAGTTTGCCAGCAGCAGCTGGATGAACTCAGTGTGACCTGAAGGGATGGCTGCAGAGCCAGGGGAGCTGTTACACCCATGGTGCAGTATGTACTGAAGGAGATCAGCGTCACAGTACTTAGCACCCATCCAACTAGGTCAGTCCTTCATGTCCTGTAGCATACAGTGTAAGTGCACTTAGAGGTAAGTGAAAGCCTGGAACTGGCAGATAAGAAGCTAAGATTGGATGTGTGGGGGGTAGGATGGGTCCTTCCCCATGCATAATACTCTAGCTTGGTGACTCCAGTATTTGCATCACTAACCACAATGACTTTATCCAGGTTTTTCTGAATCTTCTGAAGGCCTTACCTCCTTGCAGCCACATCCCACGTGAGAAATCCCAGGCTTGCTTGCTGACGGTCGAGAAGGGCTTGTTATCAGATAGGATCCCTGCGTGTAACGCAAACACTGTCACCAGCTCCTGCTCACTCAATGAGGGCATGTGCTGCAGAGATGCCAAACCATCAGCTCTCTGGCTGGGTTTTCCATTAGTGAAATGACCTGGTTTACAGCCAGATTAAAATAAACAAGTGCGTACACTCACTTTCACCTGTCCTATAATCCCAGTCCTGAGCTTCCTATTACAACCCACCCTTGCATTGTTTCTGCTCCTATTTTATGGGAGGTGAATCTGGCTTTGCCTTTTCTCCCAGGACCTGCTCTACCCATGTGTCCTGCTGCCTACTGCTGCTGTATCACCACCTACGAATCATGTCACCGATGCTTCTCTTGGAATTTTGAAGATACATACGGAGGAAGCAGAAAAAGTTCATATAACTTAACTTTAAGCCCTTCAGTGGTAAGACACAAATCCTAAGGCACTGTGTTCTTCATTGTTTAGCTGGTGGTGTTTCTGGATGGAAATAGCCTGCACCTTTATTACCAGTGATGAGACAGATATCTCAAGTTTTAAAAATAAATCTCTCCTTCTCTCTGTCACATTCTTCTGAAATGGTGCATATCCTTGAAGCATTTGTTTCTCTGGGAACATGAGGTACCGCCAGAAAACTACTTAGATCATTTATTACTCCTGAATATTTAGAAATCGTTAACCTTTACACACTCCACCCAAGGAAACACTGGGAGAGACTGTGGCATTTTTTTAACTCTTTCACTTCTGCTTCTCCTTTTTGTTCTCTCATTCTGTTGCACACGTGCTTATGACCAGGCAGTTTAATGTGTGTTTTATGAACAGGGTGATTCTGCAGAGGTGTAAGGATAAGGATGCCACATTTTTGCTTAGAGGCAGAGAGATCTGTGTTAAAGGCTATTCCCACTGTTTAAAGCATTAACGTATCCAGATGTTACCAGAAATGGTGAATAGGTCCAGCTAAAATGCAGAACAGATGGGATCTTTGCCCCAAACTCTTTAAGGGTCAAAGGCCAAATCTATTCCCTGCTCTGCTTTTTCATATGAAGTTAGAAATGGAAATAATATAACATCTCAAGAGGCTGTTTTCCCTCTATTTCCAATAGACAAAACCCGGAGACAGATTTAAGCCCGATAAACTCAATATAGAGTTAAACTTTCCCACTGGCTGATGAGCAGTGGAAGACAAAAGCAGGCTGGGTGAGTAGCTCCTTGTTTCCTGGACCTAAGTCTGGAGATCATTCCCAGATGCACCCAGTTCCCGGCACCGCACAGCAGGATCCCACTTGCCACATGCCCAGCGTGAAGTGGCATTGCGTGCAGCTCAGCCACGGGATCCTGGCTGCAGCCTGCAGTGCATTAGAGGTTGACATTTGCTCTTTGGTCCTGCCTTCAGGCCACATAAGGCCCAGAGTAAAGGCAACACGCCTTCTCTCTTTCATCCCCTGCATGAGGTATTGTGAAGAGAAGAGCAATATGTTCTTGGGAAGGACGTGGGTTTGAGAGGGTATTGGTATAAGGAATATTGTTGGCAAAATAATGTCATTATTTCAAATTTTTCAGGCATGCAATTTCAAACAACAGGTAAGTGGGACCAGGCGAAATCCTTGGGAAATGCTTTTGTGTTGTGCAAAACGTTGTGAATTAAACCCAAAATTTAGCAGCTTCAGCCAAAGACAAAGAGGGTGATCCTGAGAAATTGCAGTCAACGCAGTGTGATGATTTAAAAGTGAAACAGCTCAACTTTTCAGTTCGAAACATTTGTTTTTGTTTTGAGGTTTTCCTGCCTGCAATGAATAAAAAGGGGTGAAAAGTTTAAACACAAAAATGAAGTGTTTTGTTTCAGGTTGAACCAAACATTTTGCTTGATCCAAAGTGGAATTTTGGGGTTTTATTGTTTTACCAGGAAAATACAGTTTCATTTCCTGTCAACCCAAAACATTTTTTGTAATTGTAGGTTTGCTGTGCCGAATTAAAAAAACCCCAGTTATTCCTACTGCTCTTTAGGAAAAAGTCTTTGGAATTAATTTTTTTTCTGGGAAGTGAGGTGACTTTTCACAGGACAGTGCATGTGTGTGAGGGAAAATGTTGAGGGAACAAAGCTGAAGATGAAAACTAGTGATTAATGAAGGTCCAAATGGCACTGTAAGTATGAGATTATGGCTGATCAGGTCACAAAGCCACCCTGGATAGTCATTGTTTTGCAGCAGCTCGGGGCTGGGCTCCTTTTGCACCCCCCAGCTGTGGCCCCGCTGAGCACTGCTGTTCTGCTCAGGTCACTTGTGCCGTAACCCCTTCGGGAAGGATGGGGCTGTGCCCGGTGTGCAGGCAGCTGCCGGTGCTGCCCCGCTGCCACCAGCACCTGGGCTGTGTCCTCGACACACTCCTGACTTCACCTCTGCACCCAATAGAGCATGTTGTCTTACTGAGCATGTGGCTTTGGCCCCCGAAAAGCAGGATGGCTGCATTTGGGGTGCAGGCTATATGGTGTGCAGATGCGCGTGGGTATGTGGGAAACACCTGTATGTTGTGCTTATTTGTTTTAGCTGGCCTGATTAGCAGCTATAAAATTAACACTTTCACATTAATATCTATTGGGGGCACTTCCCTCAGAAGTCCCTGCAGCCCGTGGCTTCTGCAGGTGCGGTAGAGTGAAATGCAGCTTTGTCCCTAAAAGAAAATGTCACAATCTCTCCCCACAATTGATAAAGAGAGTAAATGCACCGGTGGGCACCAACCGTAAGCGGATTCTCTGGCCAGCTGGGGAAAAGTGCCATTAAGCAAAAGCTTGGCTGTGGTACTGCACTGCAGCCCGAGTGTATCTTAGAGCTCACTTTCAGTAGATGAAGTATTTGGGATTATGCATTACCCTATAGGGCACAGAGAATGACATACTTCTCAAGTGAATTCAGCCCGCGGCATTGTAATTAAGCTAATTACACCATAGCCTTCAGTTAGGGTAACGAGTTGCTGCTATGCTTGTGTGGATTATGCAGCACTGTAATACATACCACGGGATTTCAGTGTGTGTGTAACCCATGCTTCCTCTTGCTGTACTTCTACACGATGGTCCAACGGTAGGGATATTGATTGCTACCTCCATAAACTTATCTATTTTACCTCTGTCAAACCATCAGCCAAACCTGGGAAGGGAACAGACATTTTTTAAGCCCTTTCTCTGGCAGCCAGAGCCCCTCTGTGTGTGTTTCTATGTGTGTGTGTCCCACGCAAGATCCTACTGATGGGAGGAGCTGGATCCATCCTGGTTCATGGACAGTGCCCCCACCGCATCAGCCAAGACGAACCTTTCCCCCAGCCGAGCACGGTGCTGAGCTTGTCTGAACTGGAAGCCAGAATTTGGCTAACTCACAAATTACTGTGTTAAAGAAATCTTTACGGAGTGAGATGTTGGTAAACAAGAGCTTGCTGTTCCTATGATTCACTACTTTCTTACGCACTTTAAGAGCAAATTTCTCCACCCTCCTACGGCTGTGGGGAACCGCAGACACAGTGGAACCGGTGCCCTCCCGCGGGCGGCCGACGTCCCCCCAACGTGTGAGAGGCTGCAGACTGCATTTCACATGGCAGCAGAGGTCAGGGAAAAATACAACGTGTGACTGTTCATCAAGGCAGGGAAGGCATCCTCGGAAAGGCCTGAGAAGGCTCCAAAGCACGTTCGGGAACCATCCTCTGTGAGCCTTGCGGGAGTGGCCAAGGCTGTGGCATAGGGCAGGGGAAGGCAGCCAGGCGCTGCTGGACGGGTGGGAGGGTGGCCTGTGGGCAGGGAAGGGCGAGGTGGGCAGGCTGAGTTGTGAGATCAGCCAGGCCGTGGGTTCCCTCCACGAAGCATCTCACACTTTGTACACGCTGGTTTTTCTCTTCAGCAAAGGGGAAGATCTACTGCGATTCATTTCACTGCAGGCATCGTGAAGCTTCATTCATGGAGGTCCTGCTGTAAACCCCCTTAGCACACAAATGGACACTGACGTGTGCCATCAGCTCTTACAACTTCAGCGTGCTCAAGCTTCAGAGGGAAGCCCTGTGAATATATACTCCGTCTGTTCAGCTTCACATTGCATCTCTGTGCTAAAGCAAACTGCACATGGTACTTGCTGGTTCTTGAAAGCAATATAGTCACATCAGTGTGGCACTGAGCCTAGCTAATTAGCCTTTCTTGGCAGGTCTAATTAGGCTGGGCAGGGAGCCATGCTGATAGAGCTATACTTTTGTGGGTTTCAGCTCTCACTCAGTCCCAGTCAGTGTGGGTATCTGCCTGGTATCCATGCTGTGATGCAGATGTACCACCAATACTTCCCAGGAGCCCAGAACCCTGGCGGCAAACCTCCTGGAGAGGCCAGCTGAGGATTGAGAATAGCTGGAGCTGGTGGGCTGAAAGGCTGCTTCTTTTTCCTAAGGCAAATTTTTTTTGGGGGGGAAAAAAAAGAAAAATTTAAAAAAAAAAAGTCAGTAAGACTTTTCTCTGCTTTTCTTGATTTGGTGCAATGACTTCTGAAAATACCTCACACCCTGGGGTCCCAAATGAGGTCAGACACTTTTGTGCTTTGCTCAAACCCTTTGTGAGATGGAGGCAGTGGCTCCAAATGAAAAAGCCACAGCAAAGCCCCAGTAAGGATTTCCTGGTGGATGGAAATCTGTGCATTCCCTTCCCAACCCTTATCATAAGCTGTAACCCTTTTTAGTCTGAGAGTTAGATGGGTCTCAGTTCGTTATCTGCTGAGAGTTAGTCTTGATTTGGCTGTAACCACCGCTGTGGCATGAAGCTGAGATGGCCCCTGTCTGCTCCTTGCGGTCAGACTAACCCGAGGAGGACAAAAAGCAAGGGTGAGAAATGAAAGCTGTGTCCCCCCAGCCGTGGCGAGACCCAACATGGAGGGTGGCTGGAGGCAAACTTGTTAAAATTGGTTGGCAAAGTGAGGAGATGGAGACCAAGCCGTGGCTAGCGGTGGAGGCAGGAATCCAGATGGCCACCCTCCTAGATCAACATCGCAGACATGAGAATCGAAAGGAGAAACTGTCACAAAAGTAAACAGCGTAGGAGAGAGGGCTGTAATGCTTGGACTGGCCATCGTCCAGGTGTCCACCCTCTTATCGCACAACGCGCGGCGGTCAAACACGGGAGCGGGGCCGGAGCATCTGCGCCCAAAGCACCTAATGCGTGTTTGCGTGGCGAGCAGAGCTGCGGCTGCAGCGGCGCAGGGGAGAGGAGTGGAAAGGAGGCTTTGGAGCACGTGGCAGGCTGCCTGGCCGGCGCAGCGTGTGGCAGGGGAGGAAAGCCATGAAACAAAAGCCTTCCTGCAGGAGCAAAGAGAAAAGACCCACAGCTGACAGGAATGAAACAACACAGCCCGCTGCGGAGGCCAGAGCTCCTGGGGCAGGCTAGGCCAATAGTTGTAAAAACAGAGTTTTGAAGTAGGAAATGTAACATGACTACAAATTGCCTCGCTTCCCCCCTCTGACCCCCCGGCTCCTACCACGTGTGACGGGACAGCGAGCAGCAAGGCAGCGAGCTAGCAGCGGGACGGGCAGGAGCTCCTGCCTGTGCCGGCATGGGGGCCCACCAGAGAGCTCGGCACCCCCACTCCTTGGTCCTCTTCCCAAAACACGGAACTGTCCCAAATAGAAATATTCCCAACACCAGTGTTCCCCCTGCCCGGCAGCGGGGAAGCTGGGTTTTTTGGAGGCTCTCCGCCAACAGCAACAATAATACAGTGCCATTAATTCCCACCGGGCCCCTGCTCACAATGGCAAAACTGGACAGATAATTTACAACTGATATATCTGCTCTGGAGACAGGACACAGGCATTTTTACCAACAGGTCATCTAAGACCCAGAGCAGAGTCAAAACACATGGTGAAAAAATACATTTTCCTCCTGTTTCCATCCTGACTGTGCCACAGCTTTTGGCCAGGTGATGGGATGGTGGAGGACTGCAAGTTTTTTGCAGTCACAGCTCTGGATATTACTTAATCTTCTTCTGTTTTAGTGAATCTTCTTACCAAAATATTTCCTGTGAATGGGAAGCAAAATAAATAAAAAAAGTTGACTGGAAAGGGTTTCTGCTGCGCTGTTTACACCCTTTGCACTTTCTTGAGAGCCACAGGAGTTAGAGATGTAAAAGCCATATTAAGTCATAGAGGATGAACTTTTCCAAGGCTTTTAAATCACTTACCACTGACAAATGACCTCCAGAGAAACTCTGTGTGGCAATTTCAGCTATTGCAGCCCACCAATGTCTTTTCCATTCCTTGGCTGGACGTTACCTTCCCCACAGCAGAGTCAGCAGAAGAGGACCTGTGCCTATGCCTCAGCAGCTCCAGTTAAGAAACCAGGCGATGAGCAGTGACTGCTGAAGTGGAGTCAGCCTCCTGCTGTTGACTGGTCTGGGGAGAAGCAAGTGCTGAGAGAGGGACACGGAGGAGAAGTGGGAGCAACTTACTTGGTCATCTCTGCATCTGTTAGAGCTTGCTGAGGCTTTGATTCCCATGCAAAAAGTGACTTGCAGTGCGACACAGAATTGTCAGAGGTCTGATTCTAGGGTTAAATCACTCAAGGCCAGGTCTGCAAAGGAAATTGGGTGCATACATAAGCAGGTAGGGATCAAGGAAGACTTCTAAAAATGCCCATCAGGCTGGACACTCAACTTCTTTAAAACGCAAAGGAGCCAGACACTGAGATAGCAAAAGCAATGCAGCTTGTATTTTCTACAGCAGAATTATTTAGAAGCTATTTAGCAGCTTTTCCTGATTTTCTTCTTCCTCTTAAATTTATCCTTATTCTTCTTCATTCCCTATTTCCTGGGATTTCCCCTTCCCCAAAGACCACTTCTTTATTTTTTATTTTTTATTTTTCTTTTTTTTTTTTTTTTCCCACAGCGTATTTTGTTTCAGCGTGGAAGTTCACTGCTCATTGAAATGAAACAAAGACACCCCAGGGATGTTGTTGACCGAATCTCGCCTTGTATGTCTAACAACACAATTTTGGAAATAAACACAGTGCTGCATGGCTGATGAGATTGCTCTGTATTTGTTGAATCTGTGAGCTGTTCAGATGCCATCTTAGACCAGGAAGATCCAGTCAGTCCTCTGCTGGTGTGGTCTTTGGAAAGGCTATCCTGATGGGAGGCTTTCAGCTTAAGACTGAGCTGGTCAGCTAACATGGGATGTGTTTCACCCGACCTTGGCAGTCACTGAGACATTGAGATTAGGCTGGATGCTCTGTTTCAGTGGCGTTACCTATCTCTCTACAGGTAATTCCAGTGGACGATTTGTACCATATATTTTAGACTTTGACAATATGAACCTCCTTCTTCAGAGGAAGCATTCCTTTCAGCTTGATTCCTCTTCTATATTTAGCTCTTGCATATCAAAAGGCACATGAAAAACGAATGCACCTAAAGAAGGTGAAGTATGTGGTTATTACTGCAGAAAGACTGGATAATTATTTTCAAACTACACCAGTGTGAAAACTGAAATTTTCTACCCAGTGCCTCTATGGGTAAGTCACCTGTGGCACAGAGATCTCTTGTAGTGTCCCGTCCCTGTGAAACCTTGGAAGGAGCAAGTCATGGAACGGGCAATCTTGTCTGGCCACTGGGACAGGAGAACAGACTTGTGGTATCCAGAGGTACCCACAGACTTCACAAGTAAGCTAGGGATTGTGTAACGAGTTCACAACCATCCACTGTCAAGTATGACAATACTAATTGTAATAGTATTGTCCCTCATGGAACAATATTAATCCGAAGGAAGCATGCATCCTTTTTTTCTGATCTTGCTCTTGCTGTAGTGGGCGAAGCCCTGGCCCAGCAGTGCTGTCACTGACTCACGAACACGATTTCCCTCTGCTCCCGCCTCAGCTGTGCTGCCTATCGCTTGAGCAATGTGAGAGGCAAGAAGCCACTGGCCTTGCTATGTCCTGAACTGCTTTTGTGCGGTCTCCTTGTTGGCTTAAACCCCTACATGAGGGCCCTGGGGGAAAGTGTTGCTTCTGACTTCCCTTTGTTCAGAGGACTCTGGTTTAGCAGGCCAGAGAAATGGAGTTGTTGGGATAAAGAGTACCAGAGGAAGAGTGGAAGAGAAAGGGTGAGTGGGTACAAATTATTTCATTACGAACTTTCCATGAAATAGCAAGGGTAGAGTTGGGGGGTGGGAGGATGTTAATTTGCAGCAGAATGTTGTTATTGCAGCCCTTCTTCAACCAGTCATGTTACAGGAAGTTACATAAAGCCCAAGTCAGATCTTTCCCTGGGGTACGCCTGTTAGTTTGGAGATTTATGTGCAAGTTATATCCAGCCTGATAATTCCAACGTGTGACTGACCGAAGGTCGTCACTTGCAGGGCAGGGCGTTGTTAAAGGCACCGATATTCAAAACTGGAGCACAGCAGGATGCTGCCTGATGAGGCCGTTACTAAATTTCAGTGGCCAAAAGCAACTTGTTGGTCTCTGTGAATGCGTCGCTTGCAGCTCTGGGTACGGGGCTATCTCACAGTACAGCAAACATGAGACTTTTTTTGTCAGTGACCAGAAAAGCCAGGCTCTGTTTGTTCGGCTAGAAAATGCTTACGCTAGCTTATTTTTTTTCCCCTGAAACTCAATTTTCCTAATTCTGTGTGGGAGGGCTTTTTTCCAGGCTTTTTAAAGTAATATCAGTATTATGGCTAATGAGGCAGTGGAAAGCAAGCTGGTCCATTCGCTGTAGCTAATGACTCCATTCCCGTGAGCCTAATCAGAGATTTGTACATTTAATTGCTGTCAAGTCAGCTCTAGCCACCTGCCATTTCTACCACACCTGAGCTCCCTTCTCCATGGGCCACGATTCTAAATCTCTTTTTCTAAGGGAAGGAAAACAGAGCTGCCAAGCAACCCCGAAATGGTGCTTTACCTTTAGAGCAAAGATCAAACAGTCTGCCTTGTCACTGAGCGATATGTATGTTAACTGACTGTGGCACAGATTTTTCGAAAATTTATTAGCATCGTATTGGAGATCAGGGAAGTGAGAAATACACCCTTGTCTGGACACGTCCTGGACTTGAGACAGGCTTCTGTCAGAGGAGAAAGTGATTTTTGTTGGCTCACCACTGAACGAAGCTGAACTACATTTATTTTGGTTTTCTCTGGTGGAAAATACCACTGAAGCCATTATTCCACTCCTGCAGTGGGCTGGTGCGGTATTTTGACCAACCTTTGTCCTCAGCATCACGATTCCTAAACATCCTGCCTTCTCCATAGGGAATTGATGCAGGAAATGTTGTGAGGCCATGTTCACTTGAATGTAAGAGATAACTCCTGTTCATTGTTCCAGGAAAAAAAAAAAAAAGGGAAAAACCCAGTTGCTGCTAACATATTGTGAAAAGAAAATATTCTTTGTGATCCTGGGTGGATCAGCTTACCTCTGGCCAGGCAAGTGTGACTCCTACGAGTCAGGTATCTAATGTCATGTATTTCTTTCAATGTATTTCCGGAGAAATTTTTAAAGTTGTTAGGAAAGATGCAGTCTATGAAGTTACACTAAAGCATTATTGATCTTTAGGTAACTTAATTTTTTAGCCTGGTTTCCTAGTGAAATAAGAATTATGGGATCATGTGGTGTGATCAGTCTGTCTGATCATCCCTCGCTAATCAGTTTTCTATCCTTGGCCAAGTTGGACCCTAGATAACAAGGGAAGACAAATGTGAGAGAGATGACAGTACTGTTTCAGGAACATAAGTACCCAGTTAGAGGTGCGAACTCCACAAATATCTCCTATGAATGTCCCAAGTAGAGGAAGCCTGGCAAGTGAATTTATATGTTGTCAGCAAAAGAAGAGAGACCATATGGGTGCTCCAGCCACAGCGATAGCCTTAGTTGGAGATTAAAATACACCGCAAAACATAGATCTGTGGAGTAAGAGGCATAATTTATATCCGTTCTTGCAGAACTGCTTAGTTTCCTTTCTCAACCCACCACAGAAAGCAAAGACACCATTAAGGTATATAAGATCTTTGACTGGATACAATGAGGTTTTTACAACTGGCTTGATGCAAATGCAACCTGAAGGGTTTTTTTGCCCCATTGTGACAATGTGGAAAGGCTTTATAATAGCTTTTAATACAATTTACTTCAATTTTAGGAGCTCTTCCTTTGCCAGAAGAGTTTAATTGGCCATGAAGTCCTGTGAGTTTTTGCAATGTGAGTTGGCAGATGCATAGATTAATTTAGCAGGAAAACCAAAGAATAAATTTAAAAGTCTGAAAACAATTAAAGGGTCCAGCTATTTGTATCAATCTGAGGGCTTAGAGCTAAATTCTGATTGCTTTATGGCTATATGGCTAATGACTGTTGTACTTTATTGTAGTTCAAACCTAAAAAGAACTTCACTTTTTGGTCATTTATGTGATAATATGTTTAAAATTTCTGCTCAGAATATCCGACAATGTCTTAAAAAAAACCAAGCTGCCATGTGGGAAGGCACCTCTTTCCTTTCCTCTGAACTGTCAGATAACAGAGATTCACATGCACATGGAGGGAAGCCAGATGCAAAGGTCAACTGGGGTGCTGTCATGCTGGATTCTGTAATGCCTGATACCTAGGTCAGCCATGGGAGCTGCCTCCTAAAGATATAAACCCCTGGGTTTCTATACTTTCCTATATTGCTGAAACAGACAATGAAAGGAGGAAAACAGCCATTTTCATCGATAGTTGAAGCATCTTAATAGACATGGGAGAGCCATGTTTAAGTCCATGCACTATTCAAAAAGGTTTCAAAAGATTTCTCATTTTCCAGGGAGAATATTGAACGTGAGGCTGGAGATTCTTGCTCCCTGCCTCAGTCATTCATTTCTTCACGCACAGCATACTCAGGCTGAGAGAGTTGGACTTGTCCAGCCTGGAGAAGAGAAGGCTTCAGGGAGATCTAATTGCAGCCTTCCAGTACCTGAAGGGGCCTCACAGGAAAAATGGAGAGGGGCTGTTTATCAGGGAGTGCAGTGACAGGACAAGGGGTAATAGGTTTAAACTAGAAGGGGGAAGATTTAGATTAGATATTAGGAAGAAATTCTTCCCTGTGAGGGTGGTGAGGCACTGGCACAGATTGCCCAGAGAAGCCCCATCCCTGGCAGTGTTCAAGGCCAGGTTGGATGGGGCTTTGGGCAACCTGGTCTAGTGGAAGGGTGTCCCTGCCCATGGCAGGGGGGTGGAACTAGATGATCTTTGAGGCCCCTTCCAACCCTAACCATTCTGTGATTCTATGATGCTATGATTCTATCCTCAAAGAAGTCCTGTAGCTTGATGGTTTAAGCCTTTCTTTGAAAAGGGGAAACCGAGGGTTCAATTTTTTCCTTGGCTATATTTAGGGTGACATTTCTAGCCAATTAACTAAAGCGTATAAGAAAGGGATAAGGTAAGTGATGCTTGTCCTCCAATGGCATTCTGAGCAGCTTCCACTGAATCTTGCATGGGCTCCAACTTGGTCAGCCTGCAGGAAGGATGTCCAGAGTGTGCCTCACTGGGTCAGCAACCCTGGGCAAACAGCAGAGGAACCTCTAGGTCTTAGCTCTCAGATTGGTTTAGGCTAAGCGAGGTGTTGAGATGCTCTAGCAGTTTTTCTTTTGCCTGTGCCTTTCTGGGGTTTGCCTCCAGTTAGTCACATGCTTACTATGCAGGAGCTGGTCTCCTTGCTGCTGATTCAATGGTTCCCAGCAATGGTACCAAAGGTGGAGCTGAGCCATAGAATGGAACACTGCAGTTCCTCCTAATGTGTGCAAGGCCATAGTGTTTGCAATGCTACTGCAATGTAATAATGACAGCGTTTATGAGGAGGCATGGTTTCAGATACTCACTTGCAGGACAGAGATCTTTGACCTTTCACAGAACTGTCTTGCAAAACTTATTGCCACATGTCCCAAAAGCCAAGAGCTTTGTGGGATTCATGGAAGGGCTAGACAGGCATCTTGTGTAATTGGGAGGCCTCCTCTTCTCCTGGTCTGTTTGTGCAATGTGTAGGTGTGGAGCTATTCAGGACTTTGAGATGAGTGCGGTAGTGTTCATAGGAGGAGCTTCCCAAATTATAGAGGATGAACACAGAGCTGAAATGAGACTGTAAATAGATTCAGGTCCTGCTTCTTTGCCACAAGTCACATCAACTCCAGCCATTAATTAATGTGCTAAAGTCAGAACACAGCTCCACCCTGGCCTCTCTGAGGAGGCTGACCACTGGGAAAGGGGTCATGCCATCAGCACCTGGTGTATGGGTAGAAGATCTGTTACTTTCTCCAGGGTCATCAGGAGAATGAAGATGACCTTCAAGGGAGGACTATATGAAGGGCCTAAATGAACTTCTGCCTTGCTGGTTTGGGAGATAACTGCCTCTGAATGCATGTTCCCTTTAGGGTTGGGTTTCTGGACCAGAGGAACATAGGCCTGACTCAGAGCTGCCATAATGTCCTCCCAAATGTGCTCACGTGTCTGACACTCATGAATACAGAGACCTTTCAGAAGCTGACTAGGGCATTCAGGAGAAACAGTGGTGGACTTCTTCCCACCACTGGGGCCTTGGTCAGCTGGACACATTCTTCCCTGCTCCTCCAAAGCAGGGTAGGAGCAACTGCAGAAGGAGGTAATACAGCTCCAGCGAGAGCGTCAGCAGTGGCTTGTAAGGATGGGGAAAGTCAGGAGCAAACACCAATGATGGACTGTGCCTTGCCCTGACTTGGACCCTGATACACTTCTCTGCAAATACTTTCCTGATGTAAACTGCAGAGCTGGGGATTTTTGTGCCGAACAATTAGCAGCCCTTTTAAAATTGATACCCACTGGCTTAGTTCTTAGTAAGAAGTTTTGCTATTCCTTTTGCTGCTTTGGCCGACACCATTGTACATACTGAAGACAAGCATGCATTTGTTTTGATTTCCTTCTTAGTGTACACATAACTTAGAATGGAAGAGCTTGGAAAGTCTGCAGGATAACCTCCGCAGATAGCTAAATCCATTCTAAACGGCAATGAAAACACAGTATCCTAATCAGGAAGGAGAGTGTATTTTCAACTGCAGTCCAAAAATGCTTTCTTGGACAGTAATACAGTACTATGGTTTTTGTTGAGCTCTCGGCCAGGGATTCAGATTTCTCCCTGGGGTCCAGAAGTTGGAAATCACAAGCCATTTGGCACAATTCATAAAGACCTCAAAGTACAGCTCTGTTCCCTCTAAGTACAGGAGCATATCCTCACAGTCAGCTGTTTCTGAAGCACCACCTGAAGCACTACAGGAAATCGATGAGGGAACAACAGGGCAACCAGCTCTTGGACTGCAAAAACAGGGATCTTCTGCTAGAGATGATTGGAACCACAGCTTTCCTTAATTGGGGTTGAAAAGACTGTATTATCAAGAGAGAGGATCCTTGAAACATAGAAGCAATGTTATTAGCTCTTCTACAGTGGCATTCAAATGGTAATTTAACCTTTGTCTGAGAGAATAGATGAAAGGAAGATCTCAGAGCAGTCTTTTCTTTATTTTCTTCAGTTACTCTTAGCTCATGTACTTGCATTTTTGCCTTGACATGGAAGCAGAACTATGGAAACTGAAGCCTCCAGGAAGTTAATTCCTTTCCTCCTCCTTCTCCTTTCCCACTGTACTTTAGACACCTGCTTACTTTCCTCTTACGAGAGTCTAGGGCTGGCAAATGCTGCCACAGATAAGAACAAGGATGAAGACACAGTGGGTGGAAGGGGCAGGGCATGTGTCAGTCCAGGTCTATTTCTTAGCTTTTCACTCTACTAACAATATAGTTGGTTTTGCTCTTGCTGAACTGGAAAACGTCCACTGAAACTACAGTTTCTATAAAATCTTAATTTTCCATGACTCTTCTTTTTCTTTATGTCTCTTTCAGGAAAATAAACCTCTGTCTTATTGTTTGTTTGTTTGTGTGGGTTTTTTTTTGTTGTTGTTGTTGATTGTTTTTGGGTTTTTTTATGTTCCATTAAACTGCCTGTGCATTCTGAAAGCTGTAGCTGGTACCACAGGAGCCCTTGCAGACACATTATAGGAAGCATAGTTTGTCTAAGAAGTTCAATCCAATGGGGAAAAAGAGCAACAAAAGGCAGTGCAGTACCAAGATCTCGCAGAGGCATTGAGTGTAGCTTAAGTTGAATTGGCCATCAGTGAAATGCATTGACATACAGAATGAAATACTTGGATTTGGAAATAGCCAAACACTTTCTTTTAGTTATTAACATTGAAACATTTTTGTGTTACATTTAAGAAACAATTTTGGGGCAACTTGATATTCCTCAAATAATGTTAACACATTAACTTTCATTCCAATTAGAGACAAAAGAAATATGGAGTTTTCTGTGGGGAAAATAATCTCAGTTTCTCTTCATTCTCATCATTTGTTTGTCTTTCATTTGTATAAGAACATTTAAGACTCACAAAAACTCATTAGAAATCTGATCTCCAAGGCTCCATAGGAAGCTGCACAGATAGAGTGTCATACTGGAATGGAGAGACGCTCCCCATCTTCAGCCGAGGTTTGCATTACTGCCACCAAAGGACAATCTGCCTGTGGTGGGTAAGGGAGCAGAATTTACAACACACAGTATCTTTGTCACAGTAACCAGTGGAGTACATTAATTCAGAGCAATTTAATTTCAAACCTAATACAATATTGCAGGGCAGAAACAAGAGTATTTTCCTGTAGGTCATAGAATCATTTAGGTTTGAAAAGACCTTTAAGATCATTGAGTCCAACCACGCAACTCCCAGACAGAGGCTATGGCCAGCTCAGTGGATTAGTTTGGCTGGGTGTATCGAGTGAGCTGATATCCAGCCAATTCCTTCTGATAAGCACCTATTTCTCAAATATTGCCAGAATTAAGTGGTGCTTCATTTTGGGGCAGTCCAGCAAAGAAGCTAAGGGCGGAATAGCCATATGGATGTGCCAGAAGGGCTTCTGAAGGGACAGCATTGAACAGCCTCTGCCGTTCTTCTCCTATGAGAATATAGGAGATTCATATATTCCAATGTGAATCACAAGCTGATTCACTCTCAGTCAGTTCAAGGAAAACACTGAATGTTCTTAAGTCCAGTTCTAAAGCTGAAATGAATTTAGTGGGGAAAAAAAGTCTTAATGAGAAAGGCTGGACAACTAAAACATTTATTTTTCCCCCTAGACTTTCCACCACTACTTACACATACAAGAATGCAAACACATGTGGTAGGGTTGGTGCAGCCAGGACAGTGCAAGGACATAAATGACTGAAGAATTGTGGTGTCCTTTGGTAGAGAACCATTAGAATGTGAGAAGTGGACAATCTTTATGTACATGAATCCTTTCTAAGCACATCAATAACCTTTCATGATGAGATGGAAATGTTTCACCTCAGATTTGATTTACTATATGTTTTATTTTGGCAATAACTTTGGTGTCTTGATCAATACACTTCCTTCCCAAAGGAATGGTCTTGTTCCATTATTATTTGTTATTATTGTTATTAGTGTTACCTTGAGGAACATAAATATGCATCAATCCCTCAAAAGATGATTTCTCAGTGTCAGCTGGGTCCCAGCTATGCTCTACAAGCAGTGTAGCTACAGCTAGGACCACCTCTCACAGGCTAGGTTTGTAGCAGCAAACCCAGGAGAGCTTGCAAACCTCTACCTCCCCATATGCTCTCTGACCATGACCTCCCATTCTGCCAGAGCAGGGTCCAGGTGAGCATACCAGTACCTCTCCCCTCCAGCATGCCTGGTGCCCCAGGTACTTCTGCAATAGAGCAGAACCAAGCCAAGGTTAAATAAAGCCTTTGAGAACTGGAGCCTCCACTTGCCGTTACACACAACCAGGTCTCCTATTTATTTGTCATACCTCAGAAATCTTGAAAAACTGATGCACACAAATAAAACTAGCAGTGGGATTTAGGGCTGAATATAATGAAAATTGTGACCAATTGTTTAGCTCTGGACCTTGCCACTAAAAGTTCACTTATCAACACCATCATTTCTGTCTTGCTTAGCCCAGCTACTCCCAGATTTATCTGACACAGCTAATACTAATATGTGCCTGTGTGTGTATGTGCTCAAAGGAAAAGAAACCTCAGTTGAAGGTGAATTATTGCCATTTTCTACGAAGTGCAAAACCAGCTTAGTCTTTGATTAGCCATAATTCAGAGAACTTTTTGACTCAACAGTTCTTTGACATTAAAAAACAATCTAATTGTGGAAAGGGTATGTAAACACACTGGTGAACTGATAGGACATAAAATTCATAGAAATGCCAGGAGAATTTAGAGAAGAAATTTACAGGTATAAATTTGGTGTGACACAAGTGCTACAGAATTACAAGGCAAGCTGCCCTATAAATACAGTATCTTACACTGACCTGTTTCGAATGAGCTCTGCTGATAAATGAAGTGAAGCCTTTGCTATGTAAACTGCTGATGTATAGCAAAAAAACCGAGCCCAGCCTTGTCACCAGACTGTGATACCCTTTTTGTAGGTGAGTAACACTTTGCGTTTGCCTTGAGTATGGCTATCAATCTGTATTAGGGTGGTATTGTCTGCTTATACAGAATAATATAGTCAGGTTTTGTCTTACCAATTCAGTGACAGTGCTTTGTTGAGAATTTTTTACTTTGAATGTCCCTGTTTTTCATAGGACCAACAAAACATGCAATTTCCCTGGAAACATACAGGTGACAGAGCCAACCAATATCCCTCTGAACCAGGTTATTGCTGTCTCAGGGGCTGGGCTTTAAGGTTTGTTGCTAAAGCCACAAGAGGATTTGGGTGTTGCACACAAAACCATGACTGTCAAATGCCCAGATGTGCTGCCACTGAACCCTGGCGGCACCTGCCATCCCCAGGGACCTTTGTGCTCAACAGTAAATTTCCATCAGGATTTTCTTCTGCACACAGGAACACCTAGAATCATAGAATCATAATCTCTGAGGTTGGAAAAGACCTTTAAGATCATGGAGTCCAACTGTCAACCCAACATCACCATGTCTACTAAACCATGTCCCAAAGTGCCACATCTACATGCTTTTTAAACACGTCCAGGGACTGTGACTCTACCATCTCCCTGGGGAGCCTGTTCCAATGCCTGGCCACACTTTTGGTGAAGAAATTTTTCCTAATATCCAACCTAAACTTCCCCTGATGCAATCTGAGGCCGTTCCCTCTTGTCCTATTGCTTGTTACTTGGGACAAGAGACCAACACCCATCTCACCACAACTTCCTTTCAGGGAGCTGTAGAGAGTGATAAGGTCTCCTCTAAGCCTCCTCTTCTCCAGACTAAACAAGCCCAGTTACCTCAGCCACTCCTCACAAGACCTGTGCTCCAGTCCCTTCAACAGATTCGTTGCCCTTCTCTGGACATGCTCCAGCAACTCAATGTCTTTCTTGTGGTGAGGGGCCCAAAACTGAACACAGCACTCAAGGTGCGGCCTCACCAGGGCTGAGTACAGGGGGACAATCACCTCCCTGCTCCTGCTGGCCACACTATTCCTGATGCAGGCCAGGATGCCTGTGGCCTTCTTGGCCACCTGGGCACACTGCCAGCTCATGTTCAGCCGGCTGTCAACCAGCAACCCCATGTCCCTTTCCTCCAGGCAGCTTTCCGGTCACTCTGCCCAAAGCCTGTGGCATTGCCTGAGGCTGTTGTGATGCAAGTGCAGGACCCAGCACTTGGCCTTGTTAAACCTCATACCATTGGCCTTGGCCCGTCAATACAGCCATCGATAAAGATATTAAACAGACTGGCCCCAAGACGGAGACCTGGGGAATACCGCTTGTGACCGGCTGCCAACTGGATTTAGCTCCATTCACCACAACTCTCTGGACTCAGCCTTCCAGTCAGTTTTATACCTAGCGAAGAGTGCACCTGTCTAAGCCATGAGCTGCCAGACTTCAACCTTTCAAGACCGCCTTGTTAAGAAAGAGGAGCAAGAGGCCTTGGGGAAGGAACATGAGGGAAGAGACATGAAGTGGAGCTGTAAGAGATGGGGCAGAGCCATCCATGTCTGAGTCTGAGACTGTGTAGAATAAAAGGAGCTGCCTCCTGAAAAGTGAAGACTGATGATATGGTCAAAGGGAAAAGAGCAGAAGCAAAGAAGAGGGCCACTGTAACAGGCAGTTTGGATTTTGGCTCTGATTTCAGCCATCATTTAATCAAATGGGACCAACCTATCTCCAGCACAGTTCTGCCTGCATATACTCAGAAAGGGCTCTGTCTGACTGCAGGGGTATCACGTCAGGATCTGCCTTGTTTGTCCTCTCCAGTCCTGTGTTGTCTGACCCCCAGCCCAGCTTAGCAGTGGGATTAGCAGGATTTACTGAAGTGGTGTGGGCTCAGCATGACGAGTGGTGATGGCAGGTTGGTAAGTGCTGGCTCTCCCCTCCTAGTCAGTCCCACAGCAGATAGGGCTGACCTGGGGGAATGGGCTTAGTTCCCTTCACTGCCTGGGAAAGAGAGGTATTTAGTTACACCCTAAATATGGAGTTAATGGAAAGGAGAATAATGTGGGTGTGAACCTCATTTTCTTTGTCAGATGTTCTTTGGGAGAGGTTTTAAAGGGCTTAAATGACCAACTGCAGGAAAAAGATTTAGAGCAGTGGTTTCTAAGTGGAAGGAAATATCCCTTTTCTGACAAGAATAAAGCACTCAAGTCCTTGACAGAGGCAGGATTTAAGACCCAGCTTTCTATGTGGGATATCCTATTAGTGAGATAAGGTGGATCCCCATGCAACTTGCTGCCAGTTGCCCTTTTCCCCCATTCTCTTCACAAGCAACTCATGACATGGGACTCATCTACAGCATCAGAACAGCTCTCTTAAGGCGAGTCTTTCCATTACTTTCTGTAGTAATGATCAGGCTCTTGAAGACCAGTCTGTGTTTCCTGGTGTGCATCCTTGTGTTTCCAACATACAGGAAAGATTCTAAATTCCTACTCTGGCTGCAATAAGAGTGGCGTTAATTATGGAGCAGAAGTGCCAATGTTCACATATATAACTCACATACATGTCTACAGATAACCAGGATAAAAAAAGAGTTAGAGCCATAGAGACCTAAACCAAAGGAGAGAAAGCAGGTAAGGAAGAGCAGGAAAAGATGAAATATTGTTGTAGAGAAGGAGCCCTGAAGTTAACTTCCCAGCTTGTTACCATTAACTTCCCAGCTTGTTACCTGCATGTATTTATAACCCAAGCTGGTGAGGAACCACAGGGGTTTAATAGATACCCACAACCTGTGCATATGAAACACAGCAGCTGCTAGGTGCACTGCAGGGCTCTCACATCTGGCCAGGCGCAATACAAGGCAAGGAAAATAAGAGAAGATGCAGGCTTAGGTATCATGGAGTTTCAGACTGCAATATCAAAGCTAATGGCGTGAGGTGCTCCAGTTGCAAGCAAAGGAAAGCCACTTTTAAAAGTCAGAGAAGGGTAGATATTTTTGAGCACCAGAGTACCTACAGGGTCAGACAGAGGCTTTCTGGATTGCCCAGCAATACTCAGGCGCCTCAAAAGCACCTTTGTACCTTTGCGGTTCTTGCTGCAATTAATCCCTGGAGTAAGTGCCCTCAGATGAATGGAATTGCAGCGGGGCTGCCCTGCCTGGGTGACAGCCCAGCAGTGCTCCACCCAGCCCTGCATGCTTAGCCTGTTACTCATGCAGTGCCTTGAGACACTGGAGGCTTGCAGCCTCCCAACTCTGCTACCACTTCTCTTTTTTCCACATCTTTTAGGTGGTTTCAGAGATCCAGTCCTAACACAGGCCTCTTCTCACTGTGCTCCCTCATTTCTCTTCTGCTTCTATCACCTTGTTTGCTTGGCCCATGTGTTATTTCTGTGACCATGAGCAGGAGTAGCTGCAGTTTCATGCACGCTTGGCAGATTCAGCTCTGTGCATGTGCCCTTGGTGCAGTTGCATCCATGTTATTTGCTTGCTTTCCTCCAAAATAACAAAATCTCTATGCTCAGACCTAAAGATTTGTGAGCATCCTTCTGCCTCTGGTTTTGCATCTTCTGATCCTATCATATTGAGTGTCATGCGTTCTACAGGAAGCCTGCATATCCTTGCTGTTCCAGATCCCTCTCTTACTAAAGACCTATATTTATTAATTAGGAGTAATCCCTGTTAATTATGAGGAAATACATACAATGGCTCCCAGCTCTGCATGTCTGCACAGCATACTTCACTAAGTATATAACCTTTGGCACCAGAGACCTGCTCTTGGGAGAATTAGATATCAGAACATATTTGTTTAAGCCTTGAGTCACCAGGATGTCCACCAAGATAAAAGTCACTTTTCAAGGTCATCTCAGACCTCATGACCTTTAGGTCCACTCCAGAATTTCGAAGACTTCCTGGTTAAATAAGGTTTATCATTGTTTGAAAGAATTTGGCCTCTGGCAAGTAAAGGTGAAAAGTCATCTATATTTGAAAGTTTTCAGTACACAAGCTTGGCTGCTGACTGTGATTTTAAAGTCGCCCGCTGTATTTATAGCCTGAACAAAGCTGTGAGAGGCATAGTGGGACTGACTGGCACAATTTGGAAGCCACCAAGTGCGGGGTTAATGAAGAGCCAGAGGGACAGATTCAGACCCTCTTTATGTGAGGGCCAGCTGCGAATCGCTTTATTGAAGGCCGTGAATTTGCTCTGGATCTAACTTTGAAAATGAAGGTTGGAGATCCTGAGAGGAGAACAGTCTGTGCCACATTTGCACCTCTGCTGACACAGCTGTACAGCAGCGTAAATGAAGCTGATACTGGTGGCAAGTCCTCCTCATTTATTCTTCTGTCATCTCCTGTTGTCAGTGGTGCACTCAGCAGACAGTCTCTGTTCACATGTAAAGCTGGTGAAGACTGAGGTTGGAAGAGTTCAGATGCTGCTGTCAGTAATATGGGTACAACACCTTGAGGTGAGCAGGGCAGGTTTTGATCACAGTTGCACAATTATCCCACTGAAATCACACTATTGCCTGCAGAGGTGTGAGCCCAGATTCACAGTGGTGAGGCTGAAGTCAGGATCTGACACATGAGAGTTTCTCTGACTCATCCAAGGCAACGCTGAATCTCCAGATTCACATTAGGGCACTTTCAAATCAAAAATCACTGTAATCGGCTTGAATTGACACACCCCTACATGTGGAGTGATCCCATCTATTTAAGGTAAGAGGCATCTCAGCTCAGTGGCTGGCTTTTTCCCCTTTATTTCCCCACAGGTTTGTGCTATCTAGGTCTCCTGAGTTATCTCCTACTTGCACAACTACCAAGAGAGTAGGAACATACCCTGATATTTCCAAATCTGTCTGGATCCTCTCTCTAATATAACGTACAGGTGGGACCAGCATGAGGTAGACCTCTGCCTGGCCTCTCTGTGCCCGTAAAGGAAGGGGTGACACAAGTTTCTCCACAGTGTGAGTCTTGATGGGCTCCTCAACAGAAACTGAGTTTGTTGGGTTGCTACAGGGTCAATAGCCCTCTACCCCTTCATGCCAGCACTTTCCGTCAACATCATGTTGAATGTGCTTCTGGAAGGCACTGGAGCCCTGGGAACATTGAACATCCTAGTGTTTGCCCACCCCAGCTCCTGCTGTCCCTCAGCCCATGAAGGAACCCCTCTAGGTGTGGCATGGCTGGCAGCAAATGGAGGGGCTTTACCAAGTGCAAAGCAGCACCAGGGAGATGGCGATGTGCCATGCTGTTCCTGAGCTTGGTGTGGCTGACGACTGCCAAGTTCAGTTGTGGGGACAGTCTGCAGCTGGTAGATTTGTGTGGGGAGAACATGCACTGAAAATGTGTAATTAGTGGATTTGGGTTTTATTTGAAGGAAGGAAAAGGATTTCACCAAAGGGTTGCTGTATGTACTGCAAAGCAAGGCTGATTTTTCTCTTTTTTTTTTTT
>VWZZ01003377.1:141108-162158 GCA_013399095.1 Psophia crepitans | reverse complement strand
TTTTTTTTTTTTTTTTTTTCAGGGAGCCCTTTGTTAAAATCTTGGCAGCCCATCTCTGCTGGGAAGACAGACCTGCTCTGTGCTGAAGCTGGGGTTGGCACATCTTCTTCCCAGCATGCGGGGTGTGCAAAGGCAGTGGGGAAGGCTGCCATCTCATGGTGAACCTTGCATGGATCCAGCACTACCTTGCAGCTGCTTTCCAGGCCAGGTGTCTCCTGAGCAGACGTTTTCTCAACAAATCATGCCTGCAGCACCGGAAGAAGCCGAGGTGCTTTACCATAGGCACTTTAACTTTGAAACCAGTTCTGCCAGAATCTGTAGTTTTCTGGTCTCTTGCCCTTTCAACGTTATATGTGAAAGCAAAATGGTAGTTATGAAAAACCATGGGGCAAGGCAATCGCTCATCTGAGAAGAGACCAATTGTCAAAGTTGGTTTAGTGGTGACTTGAGACTGATAGACTGTTGTCTCTGACAGCAGCTTTGCTGAGTCACAGCCCCGAATGGAAACTCCCCTGGAACCGCTTGTGGGTTGCAACTAATAATTTTGGGATTCTTTGGTATTCGTCGCTAACCTTCTGCTGCAGCTTACACATCCTACACTCTCGCGCTCGCTGTCTGCCCTCCGCTTCCTGAAAACATACCAGTACTCGCCCAACATGGGCTGGAGGCTCCCTCTCTGCTCTGTAGGACGTGGCAGCTCTGTGGCAGTCTCCATGGTGTTTCTAGAAAACACTGGACATGGATCTGTGACTCAGAGGTTCAGCTTTTGCCAGTGAGACCCTCTAGACAGAATGAAAGCATCCTTGCTGAACAGTGGGAGTCCAGCGCGGCAGTGTGGGAGCTGGTAGGCGTCTGGCGTCTGTGCTCACAACAAGTTTAAGGACGATAAAGGTCACTTGTTCGGGGAAATTATTAGAAACTTTATCACTGCAAGTGCTTTGGCTGCATCTGTGGTGAGGAACGGGAGAAACTGCCTTTTAAAATCTTGTCCAAGTCGCACCAGCATTAACAATTGTCTAAAATATGTCCTGAATGTGCACTCCCTGGACGTGTGCATGAATACGCACTCTCAAACATTAATGGGCTCTACCCACCACCCTGACTCCTGCATCCACACTCCTGAGTCCCATATCTGCAGATCGCTGAAGGAAGAGGATATAATCTTTCAAATGTAGGTTCTGGCTGGAGAAAACTTCTGTATTAAATCTTATTTTTCCCCACAATATAGGTTATTGTATTTTTAAAAGCAGTTTCTTGGAGTGGTGGAAACCCAGGGCAGTGCTAAGCGTGGGAGGTGAATCAGATTGCATGCGGGTGAAGGATCCAGGCCTCTGTATCTCACGTGTGTCACCTGCAGGGCTTTTGAATGGATTAGGAACAAGAGACAGAAGAAAATAATTTGCACTTGTTGAGTTATAGTAACATTTTGCAGGGAATACGTGCTCAATCCAAAAGCTTCACAACTTTGATTTGAGTCAGCAAATGGAATAAAGATGTCAGAAGAGGCTCCAGTAATAGAAAGAAAAGTGTTATACTTTACATCATTTTCCTGATTTCTTTCATGTTTCTGCATGAATATAGAAAGCCAGGCCTCTCCAGGTGTCTTTCCATGTTGTATCTTAATCATATGTTCCTGTCGTGCCTCACAGTCCTGCCTTCCCCAACCCTTCCGCTCAGCTCCAATTTTACTGCTTCTCAGCTCGGCGCATTTGCTTATAATGACCCAAATCACTTCCTTTCCTTCCGAAAAGGAAAAAAAAAAAAAACAAAACAACCCAAAAAACAACACCCATCCATTTTTAGGTAGTAGCCACATGCACGGTTGAATCTGCACGCTGGGGAGGCAGCTGGGAAGGATGCGGCAGCAGGCAGCTGGGAGTGGGCAGGTGTGGGAAGCTCTTAGTCAGGTTTGTCATGGAAAGTCTAAACGTGCAATTACAGGGCAAGGAACGGGGTGGCACACACTGCCAGGAGAGACATGCAGCTGGGCCGGGATAACGTCGTTACACAGTGTATTGACCTCAGTGGTTTAATTCAGCTTAAAGTGTCCCCATGCTTCTGTGTCCCACCACCCCTACTGCTCACCATCTCCTCATGCCAGACCAACCATAGGCAGTAAGCTGTGTCGGTGGAAGGAAGGGGCTAAAAAATTATTCTGCCCACAAAGAGATGATAGGCCAATAAATAGATGAACGCATAGGGAAATAGACTATTTTTCCTTTGAGTTCAAATTATTTCACTGAGTCACTTCAGAGTGCAGTGCCATGATCAGTATTTCTGGGAGGCAAGGGTGGAGGGAAGGATGATGAATTACATTCTGAGGCATGGAAACGAGGACCACTGGAGGAAGTTATGATGTGACTTTGGGCATGCACCAGATCTCAACGAAGCAGCAGCCTTTTGCTAGGCCTAGAAGCAGGTTGTTTCTAGTGAGGATGGTGGCAGATGGCTGGAAGAAATGAGGTGTGACTAGCACGGCTACTAAACTTGCACAGGCTCAGAGGATGTACCGAACATTGAGTACATAAAACCTCAAGCTGGAACTCATAACACGTAGTCTACTTCATGTGAAAATTGACAAGTCCTTCAGAGCTACCATGTGGCCAGAAAAAGGGGGAGAGGTGGCGTCTGGGATGGAATGATGGCAACGTTCCTTCCTCACCTTTTGCTGGGGAATGGCTTGGGGCTGAGATCTGCAGGATGACGGAGAGGACAAGATCGGCCCTGCCATCCCCACTGTGTGGTGAGGATTCCTCAGAGGTTTGAGCAGTGCAGATACAACAACACAGTGCTGCTGCAAACAGGAAAAAGAGCTTGAGTGCAACTACTCAAGGTTTAAAATTGGTAGTGGTGGATGAAGAAGTTGATTTTTTTCTCCTGGGGACTGTTATTATTACATTGCAGTTTAACTTCTTCAGTATGAAGTTGGATCCCCCTTTCACATACAATATACAAATCTAGCATAATAGGATCACACTGTGCACTAGTTTTCTATTAAAAGCTTGTTTACAAGAGAGGGATAGGGTAACAAAGCAAAAGTGATTAACTAAAAAGAACTTTTTCCCATGGAAACTCTAGTTTTCTTCAGACTGCACACACACACACACTGCTCTCCATTTGGGATGTAAGTCCTTCAGATATCTTTTCTGGCTCAACCCTCAGCTTAGAATAAGGCGTGTGTTGGCACATGTTCATTCCTGCTGATCCACCAAGCTGCAGGGACTTCCCTGAGGTGCTGAGGGCAGGGACTGTCTCCCTTCACTGCGGTGGACATGGCTTGACCAGCCCCCTGGAGCTACCTATTCTCCCTGCATGGACTGCCATGGGAGCTGGTGGGGCTTGATGAACTTTTTGAATATTTGAGAGATCAAATGAACACAAGACCTGGAGCTAGAAGGGGTATAGGAGAGATGAACTAGGTGATGGTGAGATGAGGTGATCACTGGGTGATGATGAGAGGAAGAGGACTGTGCAGTTAGGAGCCAGGGAGCTGCTAGACTGGCTTGGCCATCTCACCAGCCCTCACCCCTGTGCACCCCACAAAGTGTTTACATTGTGAGCTAAATATGGGTTGCTAACGCCGCTTCTTACATACCCCGTTTTCAAGTAACTGCAAGATACATGTGAACGTCTGGTTCTTCTGATGCTTCTAGAGAGGGGGAGGAAAGTGAGCTTTCGTCAAGTTCTGGGAGAGCTGGAAAAATTGGGACAGTTTGGCTTGAGCTGACACGGAACGAGAAGGTGCAAACCCAGAGAGATGCACACGTAAGTGTGTGGGGGAGAGGAATGAAGTGTGGTTTGCCCTCTGTCCTCACATAAGAGCAATGGCAAAGTCAAGGGCATGGAAATGAAACTGCAAATGGGGAACCGGCTCTCGTGGACCTGAGCTAGCAGGGCATTGCCAGCACACCTCGATGTCTCCTGCAGGAACCGGATCAGAGCTGACGCAGGTTAAGAAATGCTCCAAGTTCCCAGATGACTGAAAGAATCTTCTGGCGACCCAAGTGTGAGCCTTGCAGAGAAACAGGGGCCATGCAAAGTCAATAATTTCAGACAAGGCTCAAAAGGCATTATCTTGACTTTAGCACCAGCTGGGCTACCAAGTATTTAAATATTTTTTTCCCACTATAGAACATAAGAGCAATTTGCTGAACTCCTGGGGTGCCAATTGCACCCAGGCATGCTTGAACTGGCCTTTCGAACTCCAGCGTGCAGGAGAGCGTGGGGTTTTGGAGGTCCTCTTGGGCCTGCCAGCCCTGGAGCTGTTTTGCAGCTGCTGGAGGGCTGCCAGATTGCAGGTCTTTTAATGAGTGGTGTAGTGTCTGGCAAGTAACTTGTCTTCAAGTGAGTGTGACTAATCATGAATCTTTTCAATAATGCCGACAATCCAGCCTCTCTTCTCTCAGTCTGCCCGAGCCCACTGAAATAGGAGTAAATTAGCCTTATTCTGGCAAAGGCAGGAAATTATAAAGAGCCCCTAAAAGGTTTCCAGTGTGCCATGCCTAGGTTTTGCAGTAAGTGTAATTATCGGAGTTGTTCTGTGTGCGTTTTGAGAGCAGCTAAATAGCTCCAGAGGTCTGAAATATCGCACTCTGCCACCATCCCCCGGACCATTTGCCTGAATGCGTAATTTCTGTACTTCACCGGCACAGCGTGCTCCTGCAAAGGCAATAAACCAAAGCCTATTAGAGTTCACAACCCCGTGTTAATGGTTTATGTTTGTTTTATTGGGTATATCCTTACTGCCTACCTGAGCAGTAGAGTCAGAACGCGGCACTTCAGTTACTGGTCTGTGCTAAACTTGACCTAGTTTATTTGGTTGGAGAATGAGATCTTTGTCTCATTCTTTAATGAGTTCCCTTGGATGGCTAGGGAAGCAAAAATGCAGTTGGGTCTTGTATCATATGCAGAAGTATATAATGTTATTTGTCCTCTGAGAATAACGGTGCAGGTGGTGTTCCCCCAAAAGAAACCTGCTGGAAAGTAAGTGCATAATGAAGAGAAAGCAGAGAGCTTGGTTAAATTACACCCGAGGAGGGGAAGAATGGGAAAGTATCAGTAAGTTACAGGTGCGCATTTCCTGCTGGGAAAGGAGAGGAAATTTTGTTGTGAAGGTATAGCTCTCAAAATTTATTTTAATATTAGTGAATTGGACTTGGAGACTAAATGGTGTCACGGGTGTGAGTCATAGGCTGCTTGGTGTGGCAGTGTGGATTATATGCCTGCGTGCTGGAGATCTCATCCATCTCTTTTTAATTACGTCTGTGTGTATTGGCTTCCCAGCAAACCACGTAATTCTCAGCAGAGGAAAACTGATAGTTCTTGATGACGTATTGTGACCATTGACTGTCACTACAGTTTTCCTTCCTGGTTTTCTTTTTTGTACCTGTGGTTGTTTACCTCTGCTTGATATTTTAACCGACTCCCCACTACACTTGTCGAGGTTTAGAATGATTCCTGGTGTAGTATGGGGCTTCTCTTCCCTTTTCTTCCTTCTCTCTTTCTAGATGACAGCATTTTGGTAGCTCTTCAGGGACCCAGCTAAGAAGATGGATGTGAAAGTGATTTTGTGATACACAGAACCAGTTTAGTGGGTTTCTGCCTGACTGGAACAGTTGCCAGCACTGAAAAATCTTGCAGAAGGCAGCAATGGAACTTAAGTTGCATTGTTCACACTTGGTTATGTACATTTAGAATCATAGAATCACAGAATATCCTGAGTTGGCAGGGACCCATAAGGATCATCAAGTCCAACTCCTGGCTCCACACAGAACCAGTCCAATCAGAGCAGATGTCTGAGAGCATCATCCAGACACTTCTTGAACTCATCCAAGCTCGGTGCTGTGGCCACCTCCCTGGGGAGCCTGTTCCAGTGCTCAACCACCCTCTCGGTGAAGAACCTGTTCCTGATACCTAACCTAAACCTCCCCTGACGTAGCTTCATGCCATTCCTGTGGGTTCTGTTGCTGGTAAAGAGAGAGAGGACATTAGCACCTGCCCCTTCGCTCTCCCTCATGAGGACTTTGTGAGTTTACTTCATACTACACATCAGATAGAATTGTACTTTCTCATCACCATATTGGAAGGGCCTGAGAGGACTAAAGTTAAAGATAAAGCTGCCTAAGGACAGGGCAGATGCTGCTCACTTCAAAGTTCACTGCCAATTCCAGCACTGGATGGAAGTTTTATGTATGAGTGTTTGCTTGAAGGAAGAGATATTAAATGCTAAAGTTCAGGAAAAACAACTGGCTCCCGTATATCCAACACATAGTTGGCTTAATGGAAATGTGACAGCACAGAAAGGACTATGTTTACTACAGGCCATGGAAAAAGGAGGCTTTGCTTTAATAGTAACTTAAGAAAAGAAGAAAAGGAATAAAAACTTTATGAGAATCAAAAAAATCTAACTGTGTCTCCAGGAAATTCCTATCCCTTTTCATTGCTTGCCCGATCTGCTCTTTGAGGTTTGGTTGCTGCCACTTCAAGACAGAAGAGATTTAGCTGTTGTCAATGGTAAAACTCTGCTGAATAAATAAACACGGTAGTTTTCCCCTTACTTCTATTAGTCAAGGTATTTCTGAAGTATTTTTGAGATCTTTCTTCCTCAGTCTTACGTAAGCAATCACCTGTTCAACTACAACAATAAAAAATTCCCAGATTGCCTAACTTGTATTTTTACTACATTGATCAAAATTCTCTCTCACAATATCAAGACCTCAAGCTCAATGCAAAGCATTTGCTTAATTGTTTATCTGCCTATTTTTGCACTAACGCTGAAAAGTCTCCAGATTTCTGCATTATCTGATCTCTCTGCCGTGGCAGTTTGGCATAGTTAAGTGCATGCGAAATTAAAGCAATTTCTGCCTCTATTGGTGTGACACAAATGCACCTATCTGCCAAGAATTCCTCCCCTAGAAGTCATCCCCTGCACGCTCTGCTTCTCATGGAGCTTGGGAACCCACAGCCCACGAGTCTCAGATCCTATGAAGACACAGGATTTCATATTCCTCTGCCCCTGGAGTGGGACAGAGGAAGAGAGAGGACAGCGATGGGTTTGGAGTTTAATATTTTACAAGTAAGTCCTGATGTTGAAGAAACCTCACTAGAAAAAGATTTTATGTTGTGCTTCCATTTGTATTCACCAAATGGCATTGCAGGGAAGTTCTCTCCCAAGCCTAATAAATGTGAAGTGAATCAGAGCTCGGTGCAGGAGCTCAGGCAGACCTACAACAGAGATCTCAGCAACTGTTTCTGCATATTCAAACAACCAGGGAAAGGCATCATGCTGATGGTAACTGAGCTTGTGCTTACACTTCTGGCAAAACCACCCCAAAACAAGTACAAGTTCTGAAATATTAGCCCTTCCCATTGCCTGTCATTGCCCTGGGCATCAGTTTGTGCCTGTTTGTGTTACGGTTACTTGAAATAGCTGTCTCCGTTCTTGCAGCTGAATTTTCTGAATGTTTTTCCTCATGTCTACCTTTTCTTTATGCTTGATGTCTTCTCTTTCACTCCTCCTTCAGGGATGTGTTTTACTGCCCATTGAGGATACAAGAGAAACAGTATCTGTACAGCGGCTGCTCCTTTGATTGTAAGGCCTTGGAAGCACAGTCAGTGGGGATAATTCTTCTCATATTGAGGTCATTATGTTTACAGTGATGTGACTGCCTGGAAAAAGAGAGACCTTTGGGAAGGAATTTTTTTTTCTGTTTGTTGTTTTGGTTTTTTTTTTTTTCTCCTGAGGCTTATTATGGGAAAACTGGGGAGAGAAATGAACAGGAATTTTTCCTGAGAATTTTTTTTTTATCAAATTTGATAATGAAGGAATTTTTAGAGTAAGAGAGATTATACATGGAGCAAGTTCTCAGCAGGTGAATACTGGTATTCAGAAGATGTATTTAGAGATATCAGCATTTAGAAGTACTCAGATGAAAAAAGTACATAGCCTGGTATGTATGTCCTTTTCTACTTTGCTTACCTCTCATGGAAGTGCCTCTTCGAAGAGCCAGAAGACATATCAACGAATATTGGCCTAGTAGTGTAAAATACAGTCCCAAATGGCGTGGCACACATTCCTTAAGCAATATGAGAGCTACATCAAAGTTGTAGATATATTACTGGAGTAGCCTAACATTTTTTTTATGTTCATGTATGCAGCTCTACACAGAGCTGCTGCCTATATGTGTTGTACCCGAGCAAACTACCTCCAGGAACCTCGCATAAAGTTACTTTGAAGTTTGCCCTAAAGTATGGCTGCAAGTATATTTATGCTGCCTTTTTTTTTCCTGCCCTCCATTTAGGTTAGACTTAATTTTTGGTAGACAGAGAGAGAGAGGCTTATCTAGTTTGTGTTTGTTTTCAGAACAGCAATTTTAAAATCACTGAGGAACAAGTGCACCTTCAGAAAAAAAATTAGGGCAATGAAAGGGCACTTAGACCTGACCAGATTTAAAAAAATTCTATACCCTGTCATTTCTGTAAAGTTTAATGTTCAAATACCTGATTCACTGGTAAGAGGAATACCTGATGATCCCCAAAATGTGTGAGAGCAAGAGACTGCACGCAGGGGTTCCAGTCACACGAATGTGTAACTCAGTGTTCACTCTAGAGGTCTGAAGTATCACAAGGAATCTTACTAAAATGGCAGCTTCCTTTCCGTGCCGTGTGTACTACACATTGCACCTTGTGTAAATTGCTGTAAGGGGGCAAGGTACTTTTCTCAAATCCGCAAGGCACCACTGAGCTTTGGTATCTGCTCTTTGATACTGTCAGCCATGAGAGATCTTCACATGTAGGAAAGGCAAAACGTCAATGCTGAGTGCTGGTATATTCAGATCGCCGGAGAGCTTTTAAATGTGCAGAATATGACTGTTTCTGTGGATTCTGCCAGGAAGGCTACTGATTATAGACCCAGTGCAAACAGGCAAGATGCACTGGTCAGCAGGGTTTGAATCTAATCTGGGTTACCATGTCTGGGCATGGGTCACAACTGTATGCTGCCAAACATCTTAGCTCCCAACAGCGGTCAGTCTCAGGTCTTGGTATGATGATCATCCACACGGTCATCCAAAGTGTCCACTGTACCAAAGCATTTGTTCATTCCTCGTCTCTCTTTTAGAGTGCATCAACTAGTTCCAGCTGAAATGAAGCCCTGTGCATTTCTGGACTCACTCCAGGTTTTGCTCCCAAAAGGCAGTGTGGATGAGACATCCCCCCATGTAGCCCTCCAAAGGTATTCCCAGGGGATTTACAGCCCAGACACCTCCACATTCCCTGAGGATACAAACTGGGGCAAATAACTCATAATTTCAGTTTCTTGCTGAAATGTACTGTCCTACAGCACAGCCCTGGGGTTTTGAGCTCTTTGAACCAAACCATTTCCCCACAAGTTTACACACAAAATAATTTTGGTGTCCTGGAACTGCGGGAGCATCACAGGGGCCCAGAGGAGAGATGTTTTAAGTGATGCAGGGTGTGGCCAGGCTATCTTGAAGTGGTCAAGCCATGAGCGCTGAGCCTGCAAGGATTACCCTCTGAAAATGACACATTTAGCAGTGTAGGTATATCTAGCACGGTTCACCTTGTTTGGATCACTCCTGCTTTACACCCTGAAACTAGAAGCAAGGCAGACTTGCCACAGATCACTTCCAGTTAAGTTTCTGAGTATGGCCAGGTGGCTGCTGAGCCACAGTGCAGAGTTCTGCTGAGCTTTGGGGAGCTCAGGGAAAAGTGAACGAGATTTCTGCTGAATACAGACGCTTTTAAAGCTGGGCACAAGCTGTTCCTTAGGATGTGTGCAGAGATGGCTGCAGCAGAAGAGAGTGTATTGAAGATGCCCATGAACTCTCTGAAACCAACTGGCCCTGATCATCTTTCATGATGGTCTGAGTTATGCATGGTCCAGAACACTGTTTATCTGAAATGAGGGCAACAGTTCAGGAATGGAAGCCAGTCCTTATTTTCTGAATACTGCCAGTAGAAAATGAAAAAAAAAAACCATGAGCCAAGTGGTGTATCGGTGACCACAGCTTAATTTTTCTCCCTTACTGTATAGAATTAGCCATTCTGATGCATTTTTGTGAAAAGAGCCTGAAAATGTAATCACTTTCACTGTAAGAGAATGTGACTCCAGTAGTATTCTAAGTGATGTCCCTGGGGAATGTTTTGTAAATAACCAAGACTGATTATTCAAAAAGCAAAGAAATCAGTAATCCACTTTGTTGCCTCTTCTGCTCTATAATTGTCTTTGCTGTAAGTATGTTCATCATGAGCTCTTTTCTGACTAAATATAAGCTATACTGTATTGAATAATTGCAGGAAGATAGAAAATTCTATATTTAATTCCTTCACCTGATCTTTTAAAACTCTCCGTAATTTTTCTTGGTAACGAGAACTGTTGTTTACGCTGAGGTTTGAAACTGTGATGAAGACCCATTCCCCGAAGCCTTAAATACAGCCAGAAGGCTGTAAGAAATCTCTTGGATTTCATCTACTCCTATTTTCAAAACATAACGAGCGCGAGGAGCTTTGCAAGCAGTAGGCTGGCTGTGCATCTTTTGATCATTTGGAGTGAGTTTTAATTTAAACTGGCACTTGTAGTTGGTAGAATCACGTCGATAAAAAGTAAATTGCTTCAGGTATTTTTGTGGTTTCTCATTTTCTGAAGCCTGGCTTGTTTAGAAGGAGGCTTAGTATGAGCAAAGTAATCTCATTTAACTTGGTTACATGCTACAGTGCAGTTGACTTTGTGCTATACTATGGAGCGCATAGCGCGGGGCTGCAAACTGGGGGTGCATCTCTGGGAGGCTTTGGGGGCTGGTAAAGCAGCCAACAAGGTGGGCTGCAGAGGAGGTATGCCTACCACAAAACTAAGGTAACAACTTTTTGTTTTCTTTATGCCATTCTGGACAATCCATCAGGCAGATGAACCTGACCACTGCACGCCCTGAAGCCCTGATTGGCAGTGCACAGCCCGGCTCAGCCCTGCTGCTTGTGAGGCTGAGACCTGGGCACGCATCCTCACCCCATTGCATCTTTCGGGATGGGAGGGGAGGTATAGTGCATTTCCATAGGTCTCCTGGCTGGTATGCCTGTGGTACCCCTCCAGGATGAACCTATGCCTAGCAATCTCTTCAGTGTGTTCAGGGATTTAAGGCTACCAATGCTACAAGCAGTTGAAAGATAACATGTTAGGAAGCCTACTGATGGCCAACGATGACAGATTCAGGGATAATCATATCAGTGCATTATTAATAACAGGAGATATTGCATGTCCAGCATACATATGCACTCATATCTCACAAATAAATCTGCCTGTGTGTGATCCGGTCACTGTGAACAGAGATCATCCATGTCACTAGAGGTTTGTCTTTGTTTATAAGACAAACAGTAAATTGTACAGAAGAGTAGTATTTACTAAGCTGACATTTCATACAATGGTATGAAAAACAACGTGTTGTGGGCTGTGCTGGGCTTCCAGTTTTGAATGGCTTTGCTTAAACCGGTGTTTAAACTGGCAATGTGCGCACAAAATTTAAGCTGAAATATTTTGTACCTTCTCTTCAGGTGGACACTAGAAGCTTAAAAAACTTGCACTCTGTTCAGTTTCCCTTTCGGTCTCCTAGTGTTTCGAGTTACACCTGAGATAAGCCAACTAAAGTAGGTTAGAAGAAACCTTTCTTTTTTTAACTCCGGGTGTGGGATGCAGTTATTTTGTGTCTCCTGTACTCTCCTCTGTTTTTCTTGGATGCTCCTAAAGCAAAAGGAGAAAGGAGAAAAAAGTACATAAATTCTTACAGAAATACAAAAATAACTGGGGAGCGTAGAGCCACAGTATGCTCCAACTATATTTCAGTGTTCCTTTAAAACACCACCAGCATGGTTTGTTTTGCACTTTATTTTTGAGGCATGGCTTTGTCATTTTGAGTCTTCTTGGCTCCATTTGAATCAATGGCAAAACAATAATCCGTTTCAGCAAAAAAAAATATTATTTCCACTGGGAACAAATTCTTTTTACTTGAGACTTAACCTGCACACTTCCTCAGGCTCCGAGTTCCTCATGGCTGACTAACAGAGTGTAACTTTGGACTTATTTAAAATGCAATTGCAGAACACACCAGAGAAAGTCATTTAGCAGTATATCAACAGAAGGGCAGACTGTAAATCTAATAAGCTTCTTCCATTTCTAATTTCTAGAATCCCACTATTAACAATATTATATTGCCTTTGGCAATATCTGACACTCACATATGGCAGTGTACCAAATGGTCTATTAATATGACAGATGCATTTTAGAAAAGAGTAACTCTCTCATCCCCCTCGGATACATAGATGAATTGAAGAATGCCTTGAACAAAGCTCACTCTTTACTCTTTTCCTGTTCTCAGGCTGCTTATTAAAAAGGCACGCGGTAAAACCAAGGTATAAAACAGACTGGTACACCAAATGTAATTCAATAGCATCACTTCAAACATAAGTATGTTGTTAGCTTTCTATCGGAATTACCCTATCTGAGGCAGCTCTTTGTAGTCACAGAATATTAACACATAACCTTGTGAACCATCACAGGCAGCTGGAGAATGACAGTGATTTTCACTTCATAATGCAACCATCTCAGACAGTAGAAAGCCAGGCCTGAAGAAACACAGGTATATCCAGGTAACAAAACATGTCTGATACTGGTCTTGAACCAAGAAAATCTGGCATTTTAAGTGCTCCTTGACGATGCATCTCTGGGGAATTCACATTCTCTGATTTGAATCTCTTCTGAGCCCCTAATGACACTACCTTGAAATAAATCTTACCTGAAGCAGATGACTCCTCCAATATACCTATGTAAACCTTTTGTTCCAACACACACAAAGAACACTTTGAGTTAAATACTTTTCTAGATGGCTCTTACAAGCTGTCAGCATTAAGTTTCATAACAAACAGATGTTCATATTTTATAAGCCTCCTCCATAAAAGACTTCCAGTATTCTCTGTTTCAACAGAGGCACAATGGAAAATTATAAGGGTCTAGAAACAGTACTCCTGTGGGATCCTGAAATGACTAAGTTTGGCTCCGGCAAAACACATCTACAGCTGTGGAGATATCGATAGTGAATGGTGGGAAGAGGTGGATGGGCAAGATTAGATAAAGGCCAAAGGTTTAACATCCTGATGCAGGGGGATTTCCACTGGTAGCGGAAAGAGGCGGCTGTCCTGCTTCTGTGGAGGCACTGACTTCAAAACTGACATTTGGGAGAGGCAGTTGGGTGCTATTTCCTAATGCCAAGATAGGCAACCGAGCTGTGAATCCAGTAACACCCACCTGCTTTCAGTGGCAGTACGTTGTTTGTCCCCTTGAAAGCAGGGGAGGGGAACCAGCCTGGCAGGCTGTGCTGTAGGAGCAGTGAAAGGAGGACAGGGCTCTTTTCCCAGGAGGCTGCAACATGGCACCATGGATGGATTGTGCGGAGCCCCGGAGCCTCTGCAGCACCAGTTGAATTTGGGGTTCGCAGCCCCTCAGAGCACAGGCACACTGCAAGGGAGTAGCATGGGAGGGTGAGCGTGAAGCCCCTGGCACGCGCGCCTCTGTTTTAAGAAATCCCAGTTAGCAAAACTGGGAAGGAGGAGAACATGCCTCCCCACCTCCGAGAAAAGGCTGGAAAACTTCATTTTCCAAGCAGCATGTTTTCGTGTGCCGCTTTGCAGTCTGCTGCCCTGCAACTAGTGCTGAAAACTCAAATAGTGTCCCTATTTTTTCCCCTTTTTGAGACCAGATGACCAGAAGAGTCAGAGGAGCAGCTAAAGGAGTCTCTTTCCACACTTCTTGCTCATTATTGCTAAGGGATTATCTCAGGGGGGCAAAGATGCCACTGGTTTAATAGCAGTTTAGAGGCCGTCCTATGCCGTGCTGCCCCCCAGACCCTGTGTTCCTGGCACCTCCCCTCTACGGACACCTCTTTGCACGGCCAAGATGCCAGTCATTGCAATGAAACCGATCTTTCTCAAAACAAACTCACAACCTCTTTTTCTGCTGGGTCAGCTCATGGGTTCTAGCTAAACAAAACACCCAGAGTGCCAGGCGTGAGGGAAGGGATGGGAGGGCACAGCCAGGGCTGGCGAAACAGCTCTTTTGGCAGTAACACAGCCCAGAATTTGACTAAAATGAATCTGAAACAGTAATGCAAAAGGATGATTTGCCTACTCTGTGCTATTTAAAAGTCCTCAAAATATAAAGGGATTTTCTTGGATTTGTTAAGTCAGCATCAATTAACCCTTAGGCAAAAAGAAGCGGACTCGGTACCTTAGGAGTATAATAAAATCTTGTCACACTGACATGTATGGGCACTCTCTTGTTGAATTCAGGGGAGCTAGGATTTCACTCTTGAAATAAGGCCTGGCTTTTTCAGTTTGGACGTGTCACTTCAGTTACTCTCTGTTCTTACTTCTTGACAGTAGGAATAAGCTTGATACTTCTGTTTTTCTGAAGCCTTGCAGAAAGGCAATGTAAAATTTCCTTTGCACATACATTTGAGTGCTCATACTTAATATTTACTTTGAGAAGGACCTTGTTCTGAAAAACGAATTGCATGAATATTTGCGGAAAGCAAAACCAGAGCAGATGCAAACATAACTAAAGTGGATTCATTAAAAAAATTTCAGCTATTTGTGTATAACTACTTCACAGCGTTCTTCCAATCTGGCTGGTAACATGAAGCATTTAAGATCTTTGAGAGAAAAAAATATTCAGGCAACAGATTTTTTTCATGGACAAACAAGTTTGAACAACCCATTCTTTCCTTGTAATCTCTTCTTGACTAGTTACAGATGGAAGAGGAGTTGAAGAGAAAGGGGAGAAAGATTCTCACCATCCTGTTTTCATACAATCATGGGTATTGGAATTAAAATAAAAATCAAACAGTCTCCTTCTGTCCCTTCTTCTGCTAGTTCATGATGACTTTCCAGTGCAATTTTTCCACTGGCTTTGTTCAGACTGGTTCTGCCAGTTTGTGATGAAACAGAAGAAAAAGAGCCATCCTTTGAAAAATGTGAGCTTTCCATATGACATGGAAGCTGAGCACTCCACACAGCTCTTGCTACCACCCAGAGGTGCCTCAGGAAGAGTGAAAGTATCAGCTGCAGAGAGGTGGCACGAAGAAGCAGTTGGTTGGAATATCAAAAAGGTATCTGTACATATGTAGACCTTTCAACTATGAAATTTTCGTCCAACTTTCTCCTGAAAATCATGAAATATGTCTACAGTAGTCATCTGGGCTCTCTCCGCAAATCTTCCCCTGGATATTCCTATGTCTATCTCTGTGAATGGAGAGGACAACTAGCTAAAATCAAATGCCCAGTTCTGAGAGGACATGAATCCCTCTTTTCATGAAGTCATCAGTCTTTAAGTGGGGCATCACAGTAAAGCAATACTTACATGCTGGAACAACCACAACTAAGACCTGTTTCAATCCAATTCTCACAAGATGTCTGGGTCTTGCAGCGCTCAAGGGATGTCAGGACATGCAAAACTTCATCTGTGGGCTGGGAAGTTGAAGCAGCATCTATTTTGGGTCAGTTCCAGTTCAGGCTCAGCTGTGGATGAAGTTGGTCCTGTTTAGTTCTGGTTAAACCAAATAAAACTTTCAGAAAGCAGCTTAGGTTCAATGTAAGAAAAAAAAAATCCTGAATTATTTGGAACAAATTCAATTCCACTTTCAGCGTTAAGAGAATCTGGAAGGGAGCTGATCTCCTGCTGGGACCATAAACACATACTGGAATAAACAGCTTTACATCTTTCATATATCATTCCATTCATTCAGAGTAAAATGGGAGCTACACTTGACCTTGCACAATTTTACTGATGCTTGTACTTTGTGTAATGTATGCCTGCCATCCTGACAGAGATCTAGTCCAGAAAACAACACATGACCATTATGGATGTGAATTACATTCCTTTTAAATAACAAGAACAGACTGGAGAAAATCTGAAGTACTTTAAGAGATGACCAAGAGACGCTTTCCAATGGAAGGGATTTTATTCTCCTAATAAGGAAAAGTCATGTTGTACAATAACTGTATAATCTCATCCCCTCAGTAAAGTCTATAAAGAATAGACTGACACAGCTTTTCTTACTGCTTGTATATTATGCTGATGTGCGTCAGTAGGTATTAATTTAGTAAGTTGCTACTTTTGTGCAAAAATGGATTGGTATGGATAGACCAAAAACCATCTCAGAGTGATGTTGTTAGAACTGGTTCGCGCTCAATCAGGCCTTGTAGTGCTCAGATGCAGTGCTCAATTAAAACAAGAAAAGAGAGCCAGAACAAGATTTCCAGACATTATTAATAAAACATTTCTGCTTAATCTCTGTGGAAGGCACAAAATCAACATTGTCTCAGTTCTCCTTTGAAAATCCTTGGCCCAGCCAGCTCCAGAGCTTGTTTTTAGAAATTCACGCGGAGGAGAAGTTACGCAGGAAGGAAATGTTGAGAGTGGTATGGACACACTGCCTAGATGTGGCGTCCCCACAGCCTCTCCCATGTGTGGCCATCTCTGTACGTGCGTATGTGCTTTGCTCACGGAAAGCCAAACGAAGTCTGTGCATTCACCACCCTTCATTCGTCTACCTTAACTCCTTCTTCTCTGAGCACATAACCAGGTCCATCATCACTCCCAAGGGATAGCCCTTTTTCACAGTCAGAGAGGAAGTGCAGACACAAAGCTTGAAATGAACTGGACTCAAACACAGTGCTGCAGATTTCTAAAAAAGTAAGTTTTTGCAGGTGAAAAGAAATCAGCCTGGGTGAAAGCAGCTAAATTGGTGTATATACCGAGCAAGAACTTTCTATTTGACTAGTTCTAATTTTCCTAATAAGGAAAAGTCAACCGGATGCCAAAAATAGCATATACCTGTGACGTGAATGAGCCACTGTTCCCATCTTGCTGAGAACTCACTGGACTCTGCCTGCTTTGGAGGGCTTTATAATACCAGGTAACTCTATAGCCTAACATTTTGCACATCACGTCTTTACAAGAAAAGGGACTTTGAGTTCCTGCTAGTGTGTATGTCTACCAAATAAAAAACACCAGGGGAGTAAAATTTGCTCCTCTCTTACACTGGCAGGGCTTCAGTAATTTCAGCAACCTTGTCCCAAGGGAGTAGAAAACAAAATCCTGCACCTAAGCTTTCCAAATCTACATCAGCACAATTCATTACACTATTTGCCCAGATCCAGCCTTAGCAATGTGGAAACCTATGTCTCACCTTAAGTGCTAGTAAGGTGGAGTAATCAAAAGCAGTTTAAACCACTAAGCAAAGAAATAATTGTCATGTGGACACTGAAAACCAGCTGTAAAGATTATCACCTCAGTTCTATCAAGCATTTAACTGAATAAACTCAGGTACCAAGCAATACCATGGGACTGTGTCCCCTCATCTTTTTGGGAAAGAAGCTGCTTCTTCCAAATTACACATAAACTCAATTGACCCTTGAGATATGGCAACGGACTTGAAACACCGCAAGGTATCCATATCCATATCCATATACATGTCTGTAGGCTATATCCTCCTGGTCGTTTTATTGGCAGGCAAGTAATAAATGGACGGCTTCTCTTCTCCAGACAATGTGAAATCTCTCTAAACCTCTGTGAGCAACTGATCTAAAAATCAGTGCCTGCTGGAATGAAATTATTTTGATGGGAATGATAATCCAGCAAAACCTGGACCTTTAACACCAAGGGCTTTTTTAATGGGCCTCTACAGTAGGAGCTGGTAAAAACTTTGCTTCACTGCTCACTTTAATAGTATTTAAATCTTCTCCGATATGGAGATAAAAGCTCTTGATAGCTATTTATGGCCTTTCTAATACTGGCAGTGCACTTAAATTCACTACTGATTCTGTAATCATGTAGTCCCTACTAACTAATAGCATCAGTATCATTCTCATCTTTTAAAGCCTGGTTGGAAGGTGATGCTCTAGAGTATATCAGTTACTCCATTTACGAGATTCGTTACATTATCTGGAGGGCAGAGCCCTGGGTGAAATGGTGTTTGACAGGCTTTCATCAGCACACTTAAGCATTATGAGTAAGGTTTTTTCCTTCAGTAGCAATTTACCCTAATCTGAAGTAAAATCCTTCATGGGGACATGTTTTTTACACCTCTCTTCCAGCTCCCATCACAAATTCCAGGCCTTGAAGGACAGTCATGACCCAGAATTTGTCTTGTGCTCACGTATCAGACAAGATGTTAGCCTGGGACCCACTGGTATCACTATAAGATGAAAAATATCTGAACACTGACAGTGTAACTGTGGGCTCACTGTTGTCTGTGAGCCTTAAGATTTAAACCCAGGCTATAGCATGGCGGTCTCTGACACCAAGACACTTCTTCACTACTCGCCAAATATCTTTTTTAAGCAAAAGTGAAACAGATCCACCTTTGCTCAGAAAAACGTGAGCAAATGGATGACATTCATGTAGTGCCTTCAGGCATTCACAGTGCTTAAAATATAAACAACTGATTTAAGTAGGAAGATCCAGATCTCTGGACAGTAAGTGCCATTGTTTCCAAAATGGACCTTTTTTTTTCTTAAATTGTCATTTTTTTTCATTAACATTTGGAAGATTTTTTGGTTTTTTGAATGAACTGTCCTATGAGCTGCTTGTAACAGAATCTGGCACAAATGGGCAATTCATGTAAATGTATTATTTAGACTTTTGTAAATGATTGCAACAGTTTGGTTTTTTTATGAAGACTTCACTGGAGATTCAAAGGAATGCTCTGTCTGAGAACGCTTGAGCTAAAAAAAATAACTGGGCTTATACCTGGACAATTCATAGAAGGAAGGACTTCCACAGGGAGGTCTGAACATTCCCCTGGGAAAGAAGATCTGAGCTCAGAGGACAGAGTGTGAAGAGGCTTGTAAATAAAAGGAAAAAATAAAAACAAAGGAGAGCCAAAGCTCAGGGCTAGGTGGAGGAGGGAGATATACAAACTAAGCAAGGTGAACTTGCCGAGATGGGGACAGGAGACATTGCATACAGTTGGGACAGTGTGGTGGGTTGACCCAGGCTGGAAGCCAGATGCCCCCTCAAGGCCGCTCTGTCACTGTCCCCCTCAGCTGGGTAGGGGAGAGAAAATATAACGAAAGGCTCCTGGGTCGAGATAAGGACAAGGAGAGATCACTCACCAGTTACCGTCACGGGCAAAGCAGACGCAGCTCAGGAAAATTAATTTAATTTATTACCAATCAAATCAGAGTAGGGTAATGAGAAATAAAACCAAATATGGGGAATCCCTGCTCCAGTGCCTGGAGCACCTCCTCCCCCTCCTTTTCACTGACCCAGGTGTCTGCAGAGCTGTTCCTCTCACATATTGTCACTCCTCTCTCCAGCTGCAATTGCTGTTGCGCAGCAACTCTTTCCCCTTCCCACAAAGCTGATGAGAGGGCTGGAGCACCTCTCCTATGAGGACAGGCTGAGGGAACTGGGCTTGTTCAGCCTGGAGAAGAGAAGGCCTCAGAAACATCTAGTCACGGCCTTCCAGTACCTAAAGAGGACCTACAGGGAAGCTGGAGAGGGGCTGTTTATCAAGGAGTGCAGTGATAGGACAAGGGGGAGTGGGTTTAAACTAAAAGAGGGGAGATTTAGATTGGACATTAGGAAGAAATTCTTTACTGTGAGGGTGGTGAGGCACTGGAACAGGTTGCCCAGAGAAACTGTGGAGGCCACATCCCTGGAAGTGTTCAAGGCCAGGTTGGATGGGGCTTTGGGCACCCTGGTCTAGTGGAGGGTGTCCCTGCCCCTGGCAGGGGGGTTGGAACTAGATGATCCTTGTGGTCCCTTCCAACTCAAACCATTCTATGACTCTATGATTAAGTATGTTATCACAGAGTCACTACCATGGTTGCTGACTGGAGCCAGCTGGCATTGGCTCTATTGGATGTGGGGGAAGCTTCTTGTATCTTCCCATAGAAGCTACCCTGGAGCCATCCCACTACCAAAACCTTGCCACAGAAACCCAGTACAGATAATGACCTTTCCTACTCTACAAAACACAGGCAAGATCTCCATGTTTGACAACCACAAGACATTTATGGCAGACATCAGAGAGCTGAAATGTGCAAATGCCCTGGGAAAGGTTCCCAGTAGGAGACAGTGGTTGTACAATGTGGGCTTCACTGCCTCCTACCACATCTGGGGATTTGGATCATCCACCTGCACAGATGTACTACAGGCTATGGCCTTTTACTTTGGTGTTGTATGAACTGCTCACAAGCTGCTTTTTACTCAGAAGTCCCACCATACCATTGAGTCTGTGCCCATGAATTTTAAAACCATGATTGAATGAACCACCTCTACTCACCAGCTTCTGACACAGTCTAACTGTGGTGTCCCTAGAAACAATGACAATGTCTCAGAAGTACCTCAAGCACTGTACTAGCACAAGGAAGGGAGGAAAAGGTGACTCCACCACCTTCCTGGGAAGCCCGTTCCAATGCCTGCCCACTCTTTTAGTGAAGAAATTTTGCTTAATAGCCAATCTAAACCTCCCCTGGAGCAATTTGAGGCCATTTCCTCCTGTCCTATCACTTACTGCTTGGGACAAGAGACCAGCACCCACCTCACCATGACCTCCTTTCAGGTAATTGTAGAGAGCAATAAGGTCTCCCCTCAGCCTTCTCTTCTCCAGACTAAACAACCCCAGTTACCTCAGCTGCTCCTCACAAGACTTGTGCTCCAGACCCTTCAACAGATTCGGTGCCCTTCTCTGGACACACTCCAGCACCTCAATGTTCTTGTGGTGAGGGGCCCAAAACTGAACACAGTACTCAAGGTGAGGCCTCACCAGGGCTGAGCACGGGGAAATGATTACCTCCCTGCTCCTGCTGGCTACACTATTCCTGATACAAGCCAGGATGCCATTGGCCTTCTTGGCCATCTGGGCACACTGCCAGCTCATGTTCAGCCGGCTGTCCACCAGCAACCCCACGTCCCTTTCCTCCAGGCAGCTTTCCAGCCACCCTGTCCCAAGCCTGTGGCATTGCCTGGGGTTGTTGTG
>VWZZ01003377.1:106238-118804 GCA_013399095.1 Psophia crepitans | reverse complement strand
ATTTGGAAATGATATAACTTCTTCTGGTATTTTCCCTTCAAATTAAAAACGCTTGTCAGGCAGATTTCCAGCAAAGCATGTGGTGAATTTTTAGCAAAATTATGATGAATGGAAAGAAAACACTGTCAGGTTCAATTCAACTCTATCTTTGGGGGTTGGGGGGGAAGGGGGGAAGGCACCAAAATCAATACAAAGATTTATGGCTGGCTTGTTTTTTAACGAAAATGGTTAAGGAAAACACAAACGCAAACACTCCTGCTGGGGTGACCGTGAGTCACAGTGCAGCTCTGTGTTGGTGCAGAGGTTCCCCGGCCGCGGGGCTGAGCTCCTCCTGGGACGCAGGCCGCTGCAAGGGTCTACGTGACCCAGCACAGGTTCGGCAGCCATGGCTTCCTCTGGCGTTACCTTCCCCCTCACCCCCCCCCCAAAAAAAGAGAAAAAAGTCTATAAGCACCTGTCTAAAAATATGGCTTAAAAAACCAGGTTCGCTGGCAGCCATCTTCTCCTCTGGGAGAAATGAGGGAGAAGGGAGGGGGAGCTTTTGCAGTAAAATGCGAGCGTAAGGTGTGAGTGCTCCTTAATGGCAACCGAATGTTTCTGCCCCAGGTGTAGTCCCACGGCCGTGAGCCTGCTGTGCCGGTGGCACTACCCACACGTGACCCTACGTGCAAGTCCCCAGAACGCAGCGTTACCTGCTGAGGAGAACCCACCGGTGAGAAGGGGCCAGGGTTTGGAGAGACAAAATGCTTTTATCACCAGAAAATACCAGTACATTAAACCTGACAATTTTAGTGAAAAAAAAGGTTGGTGAGAGGCAGAGGAGAAGCTGGTGGGGAGAAAAACCCATTTGCACTGGAGACCTCCCCCAACCTCTTTGAGCTTTTTCCTTTTTTTTCTTTTTCCTGTAAAAATAGTGAGTGATCATTTGTGTTCTGTGAGTGGGTCCTGCTATATTATTCGAGTCCAATTTTAACGAGCTGGGCCCTTGCAGCCAGTAACTCCACGGCCATCCTGTAATCAAGCACGGTTATTTTAAAAGCCAAAAGCTCCGGTGGGGCAGAGGCGGGCATCAATTCAGCCACTGTACCTTTCCCAGTCGCTGCCGAGCATCCTGAGGCGGGCCGGGGATGCACTAATTAAAAGAAAATACAGCAGCCTCTGAAAACAGGATGCTACAAAAAAAGGCATTAAAGAATTCACTGCATAACCATAAGTGAGTAATTTAAAAGACAAGTTCAGAGTCCTGGGGTGGAAAGAGTCAAATGTTCCTTTTCCTGTCATCAAATGTTATTTACTCTAATGTGCAAACAACGAACAGAAGCTTTTTTTTTCCTCTGTGTGAATTACTGTTTAAAAGAGTTTTCTGGTGCTGTTGATCAAGTCCACGCACAGAGTTAAAATACAGCCCACCACATGTTGGCATTTATTCCTCTTAATACCTGAAGCGCTTCTTCACTGAATCCTGCAAACTATGTTTCTTCTCGTTACTTGTCAAAGGGAGGCTTTTGTCTTCTCAGCACGCACTATCAATCTGATCATTTAAAGATTACATGCACTAGTCAATTCACCATCCTGACACTGGAAGTGTATTCTGAAGAGCTTAGCAATAGCAGTAAATACAATGTTTCACTCAAGCTGTTAATTATATCCAGGACAGGCTGGGAAATTCTTTACAATAATTGTGAATATTAAGTGCTTGAAAAATAGCTGCTCAGGATATTCTCCTGCAATTAGCACCAATGTATGTGAATGAGAATCATGTATGCCAACAGCCACCCTATTACTCGACAAATCAAGACATTAAAAATCATCTCAGTGGGATGCAATTTTGCTTATCTGGCTCATACTTGAGATATTATGGTGAACAGCCTGGAAATAATAATAATGAAGAATATGATCTGTTGTGTTACCACTCTGAAGGTCACTTGAAGGCAGTTATTTCATGCAACATTGCCAATAGAGTGTGTTTATATTGTGTTGCAGACTCAACAATATCAAGGCTATAATGTTTTGGATGGTGTTTTAATGGCAGCAAAGAGAGTTTTGTTTTGCAGCTGAAGCACCTTAAAAGCATTACCAAAAAATGGTGACCTCTGATTTTCTTCTTGAACGTGCTGCACCTTTTCAGGTTACATGCTGATCTCCTTGAAGTCAAGAGCAAAACTCCCTGACTTTCACAGGAGACCTCCTTCCACTTTTTTTAGGATACTCTGGGGTCCCCATGATATTTGTACTACATGGTACTTCTCTGAAATATTAGTCATTTCATTAGATATCCAATCTTACATCAGATTCTGTGCTTTAAACTTGCAAATAAAGTAGTGCCTGTCTGAGGATGGAGTTGTTATGATGATGATGAAATAAGAGATGTGGTGGCAATTATCACATGTCTGTGAAACTAGGAAGATGGCTCTGATTTTTATTTTTTTTTAATATTCTGGAGAATTCATTTATTTGGCTGCAGTTCAGAGCATTCAGAATCTGGTCTCCCGATTGTCCTGCCTAGAATAAATTATAGCACATCACTTAATTGTCTACCAGCTCCTAGAACTCAGCTGCAAGCTTGCTATAACTTTTCTGTAAGTTTGGTCAACTTACGCAGTGTTCAGAACTGTCGCTGCAGCAGTGCTAAACTGCTACGGCAGCCTTCTTGGTATGGCTGCAGACACGTTGTTGGATATCGTGCCAAATAAGACAGTCCTCTCCCTTTGTCTCCTAAGGTTGAGTACTTTCTGCTTTTGTCATCCAAGAAACTCTGCTGCATCTAACAGTCAGGACTGTTAGACTGAGGAAGAGTTCCCCCCTATCCCCATCGCCCCATGAAATATAAAGCTCTTTGCTAATGATGTGCTGGCTCAGATGCAAATGCTAAGGCAGCTTTGCCTAAAACTTTTTCTGTGAGCAGATCAGTTGTTTCCTTTCACTGAAGCTGCTGTGAGGCCAAGGACATGGGCCAGCTCTCTGCATGAGGGCAGATCTCACACTGCTGCTCACCTGTGTGTCAGGGACCTTGGCACTGTGCTTACTCCCACGATGCCAACCACACTTGGTTGAACTTGCAAGTTCAAAGGCTTCACAAACCATGCTATCGCACAGCGCTCGCTCCCAGCCAGCACGCTCCCATGACACGGCAAAGCTCATGACCGCAGTCCAAAGCAAAGAGAAAGCAGAGGGCTGGGGGTGGAGGAAGTGTTCATCTCCAGACAGTGAACGAGGGAGAGGAGGGAGAAGCAATGGGGCAGGAGGTGTTTGGGCTCGGTCTCATTCTTGATGCACAAAGCAGGAGAGCTGGTGCAGTGCTGCAAACATTTTGCTTTTGCAGCTCCAGGTAGTTTGTAGCCCAAGGGGAAGGCAGGGCTGCTGGAGGAGGGGGCGCTGGCAGTATGCTTGGGCTTTCTCATGTTTCCTCTAATATTGGTCAGAGAGGCTCTTAAACAGGCTGAGACTCAATGGGTGCACAGCTGAGATCCATACCTGGTTCTGGAGGAAAAAGTGCTGTCTTCGGACTTGCAGCACGCTTCCCTGCTCCTTGTACGGGGCCAAAAAATATACTGATTTGTCCCTTCTGGCCAAGGACACAGGTCCAAACCAGAGTCATTTGGCTGTCTTAGCCTGAATCACAACCCTGCACGGTATAGATGGAGAAGGCCCCAGCCAGGTCTTTCAGGCTGAAACAGGTTTGCTTGTGTAAAACCAGCTTGGTGGCTATTCTAGCTGTATGTGTCATGTTTTGTATTTAGTAACAAAACAGTCCGTATAGGTGACAGGAAGAGGAATCCTGTAGGTTAGAACTAACAAAAGCATGAAATTCCTCTTTAAATAGAAAGAAAAAGTGAAGTTGTTTTTCAATGTCTGTTGAGTGTCCTTGTCCAGGACAGGGCAAAGCACTAAGAGAAGGGAAATTCCTGCTTGATGAATTGGAGATGAAACCATACTGGAGATGTAGAGTGGCAGAGTGTCTTTAGTTCATGGATCTTATGTATAGTAAAACTAGGTAGAGGAGATGGGTGGTCTCTCTGAAGTATGGCAGGCACCTGGGTAAGGGAGGAGCTGGAAAAGGCTCCGATGAGGTGCAGGACAGCTCTGGGATAACATTTTCTGTTAGTGCTCCTGTAACTGTTTGCAGTGGGAGGGGAAGGGGAGGCTGGCTTGAGGAGCACCGCAGGATTCATGTTTTTTGCAGCCATAAGATTTGGAAATCCTTGCACATCTGAGCCAGGAGAAGTCTCACCTGCCCCTGCCTGGCTCAGTCACTGCCCAAAGATTGCGTCTCAGGGAGCTGCTGCTCCTCTGAAGCTCTTGATAAAGTTTGGATACGTCCTTCCATTCCTAGGCTGTTTGTGAACCAAAACAAGCAAGGTTAAATCTTTGTGTGCAGAGGAGAGGACAGATCCCCCCCCGTGCAAGCCCTGCAGAAGTGTTGTTTCATGGGACCTGTGCCAACCTGGGCATGCCTTCCACTGCAGCCCTCTCCTGGTCTTAGCAAGGCACTTGATACAGACTGAGAGCCATGTTTTGTTTCACAGCATTTGCCTTGCAGTGCTTCATCACTTCCACATAGAAATTTTGAGATTGCTCATCAGCTAATGCACACCTTGTGGCCACTCATATTCCTGTATCCCAGATCAATCTGGGTGTTGGAGAAAGCTCCCTTGCAGCACCCACCAGAAGTGATTGCTGCAAGGAAGTGGGTTATGGCACAGAATAGCAAGGGTTGCCCCTTACACCTCCACTCTTCATGCAAAGCTGAAGCAAGTATGACTCCCTCCCATTGTGTCAACTTTCTTCAGACACTCCGCTAAAGAACTTGCTCCAGGCTTCGCAGACAGCTGTTACAGTTAGAACTTCTAAAATGGCTGTGAAGGATAGATGTCCACTCCAGAGACAGCAGCATCTGGTGCCCACAGGAGCTTTCTGCAGAGCCGGAGGCAATCCAGGCATTGCTCTCTCAGGACACAGCTCCTTTCTTTGTGCAGACCAAAATGAAGCTCACGCTAAGGGTTTTACTTGAGCCATTTATTGTTAATCACATTATAATGATGGAACAGGCTTAGGAAGAGCATAAAACTTCAAACTATGAAAAAAAGATTTCCCCACAGGCTTAATTTCAGCTTGGTCTCCTTTGTTACAAACTTTTTGCTCGATAATTTATCTTACTTGGATGATGCTCTTCTATATTGCTCTCAAGTTAATTCATTATTTCTGAGATTTGCTGAATAATCTACATCAGTTAATAGTTTTTAAGATTTACAAACAGAATACCCTACTGAATTTCATTTGGCAGAAAATTTCATGCACATGGAATGAAATCACATTTCCTTAAACTATTCCTGAAGCAAGACGGTGGTTGAGGAACCGTAGGAAAATAAGATTTAGGTCTTATCTACACGGGGGAAATGACCAGCATATTGCACGATGCCATTATGGTTCCCTAGGTACACATTCTCTCCTGAAATAGAAGTGATTTTATCCTGGAAGAATTACTTCACTGATTCTAAAATTTAGTAGAACAGGTCAAATATTCAAGGCTAGATGATCTTTTTGTTCTTATATTCCTTATGTCCTCTAAGGATTTGGATAGGGGAATTTTTTTCCTATTATAATTATAAAGAATTAGCTTGTATAAATAGTAATTAATTGGTCAGAGCTCCACAAGCCAGAGAAAGGTTAAGCTCTCTTTCATAAAAAACTCAGTATGATACAAAAGGAACGAACGTGCATCCTCTGGTGACTGCCTGCAGTTGGCTGTTTGCTTCCTAAATGTAGTCACATGGTTGCCTGCAAGATCCTCCCAGAATGTTTAGAAATATTTTGGTCAGGGGAATGGAAGGACAGAAGATTTTTCAATGACTCCCACAGGAAACGGCGGGGTGGGCTGTGTGTGGCTACAGGCTTTCCTGCTCCAGAATAATTTGGTCCAATGTACACAAAGCATTCTCATCTGATGAAGAACTGGAAACAGGATTGTTTGCTAAAATGTTGGAAAGACCGTTGGGTTTTAGCTTCATTCTTTGCTGGATATTCAAAGAAGAGCTTTCTGCTGTAGTTTCACCAAATTAACAGGCCCTCTTGCCCTATTCTAATCTCTCACTTCAAGCTGGAGAAGGTACAGGGTGGGGGACAGTTCTCTCAGTTTCTAGTGGGATCTTACGGAAGGGCAAGGCTTTGCCATGTGAAGTAGCCTGGCCTTATCCTGACAGCAAGAGCAGGACCATCTCAGAAGACAGCAGATGCAAACAGCAGACATGTCTGTGTTTGCTCTGCTGAATCTTTTCCTGGTGCCTATGACACAGGGGCTGTTGGCATAATGATGGTGTTTTGCTCTTCTGCTGTCTCGTGCTCTTCTTCGCTATATCTGTCCCTGTGAGTAATATTTGTTGTAAAATATAGCTGTAATAAAAGTCAGGGCAAAGTCTGTAGGTAGAGATACTATCTCTTATTGGACAAACAAATGTAGTTTGAAAAGGTAGACAAGCTTTCAAGTACGCATGTTGTTTTTCTGGGCTGAAATGGAAGCAGCAAATTCCAAAGCTAAATACAGATTGTGAACAATTGCCCTGAGTGTAATAAGATATTTATCAGAGCGTTGCAGAGGACATCGTTGGGACCAGTAGGGAAAGAGAGGCAATGTGCCTCCTAATGCACAGCTTATGGCACAGGGAGAATTTAGTGGGGAGAGGAGGATTATGGAAGGTTGTAAAACCAGCGTCTCCACCAAATCCATGGTGCTCAATAGCCAGTGGAGTTATGAATCTCTGTTCCCAAGCTTAGAGGGAAGAGGGGTTTGAGGTTGGTACGAGTCTGCTGTGAATGAAGAACAGAGATCTAGAAATGACAGTGAGCACTAGCAGAAGCTTGTGAAGAAAGGGAAAGCAAAATTGAATTACTTTTAAACAAATTTTGTCTGGAAGTTCCTTATGGTAGGGACATTTGCTGAAATACATTCCCTCTGTTAGAAAGGATTGTGTGGGAAGCAATATTTTTGCATTTCAAAGGAAAGTTGGTGATTAAAAAAAAAATTCCTTTTAGGAATGGAACAAAAAAATAAAGAAAATAAAAAGCATAAATTACTTAGGAGACAAAATTAGAAAGAGAAAAATAATGCTTCTGGTCAGATAATTTTTGGGGGGACAAAAATGAAAATACTCTGGTTTTTCTGTGAATTAGAACATCTGAAAAGTTCTTAATACAAAATAGAAAAGTTGCTTTGAAATGGAAAATAGAATTTTGTCTCAAAGAGGCTGAAGAGGAATGGTTTTGACTGATGGCTCTTGACGAGTTTGTAGAAAATAACTTCCATCAAAGAAAACAAAATCTCCTGAAAAAAAAATTGCCTTCATGGAACTGGTATTTTCCAGCTGAGAGACATTTCGCCGCAGAACCGGATTAACTCATGAATTTTAAATCACGGCATCCTGATTGACAGTGGCTAGCAGGAGAGCAAGCACGAGGGTTCTGGCCACACTCCTGTTGTCTGCGGCTGTCAGCTACCTCCGGTCTCGGAGCACCGTAGAGTTATAAATACATATAGAAACACGTGCAGTCCACCTCAACCACCCGTCTGCCGCTGGCTCCGCTGGCGTGCCCAGCGGCACGAGCTGCCCACTTTCAGAAGTGCAGACAAGTGTGACCAAAGCTCTGTGGCCAGATTAAATTATCTCTAGAGGTGGTGCAGGGAAAAGCTGCATGCACGTATGGGTATGTTATATCCCAGCCAGCCCCATGCTGCTCCCAGGGCTCACCGTGGCTCATCAGGACGCGCAGCCCTGAGACAAAGACCACTTGTACTCGCAGCAGGCAGAGGTAGAACTGCAGGGAAGGCTCCAGATGGGTGAATTAGGGTGATGGCAGTAACTACTCAGAGACCTTTATTCCAGCTGTAACTGTGAAACAAAGCACTCAGTTTGCTGCTGTCATTTCTTGTAAGAGCCCTTTTTAAATGTATCGGTTAATTAATGGCCAATAAAAACAAGCAACTACCACCACTGGGCTAAGCAATTCAGCAATTAAGTGGTTTCCAAGCTTCTCTCCACATATTTTTGCTAATTAGAATAACCAAATCATCTGTTCTGGCTAAATCAATCAATCTGTATAGCCTTCCAATCATTCCCTAATTTCTGGGAATTGGTTGATTGTTTTTAAGGATTACAGGAATGTGTTGTCCTGTAGGCTGCTCCCACCTTGGACTTTTTAGATGTACAACAGTTGCTCTTAATGAAGTGTAATTAGTGACTCAGGTCATGCAGTATTTGTCCTGTCCGCTCTTTAGAGCCGGCACTCAACCAGACATTTTATAGATATATGCTTCATAGAAACAGTATTTCTCTGAACCAACAATATTTGGAAAGGTAATCTTTGAAACTCTTGCAATTCACAAGCAGGAGCTGATTCTGACATTACAAAGACATAAAATAGCACGATGTCGCATGGCAAACTTGTTTCCGTTCCTTTCTTTTTCACTCTTCTCCCAGCATTCCTGCTACCGTCTGACGCCAGGACCCTCAGCTTCTCATTTTCTGTCTTGAACTTTCCAATCCGTTCTGAGACACGAGAGAAAAGGGACCAGCTTTCACCAATTCATGGAAGAAGAGTTCTTGAAAGGTTAACAAGGACAGCTTCGGTTCCCTGAGGCACAGATAGCTGGAATTTGGGAGAGTGTATCTGAGAAAGTGCCTCCATCCTTTTTGCCTTTCACTGGGGACCTGCAGATTGCATTAGCAAAGGCTGCTGAGATAGAGGGAGCTTTGTTCGGGGCATGTGTGGGTGCTCTTATGGCTCAAACCTGCCTTACATTTTACAAATACCAGATGATGCACTGAATGAAAAGAGCACTGAACCCTTCTGCTACTGGTTTAGCGTATTTCTCACCATCATTGTGACTGGAGTATCCTTACAGCTGGCTGGTTCCCTTCGCATCTGTGAGCAGAGATATGGCTCCTGTCGAACTGTTCTTGTCCCCTTGTGCTTTCAGAGATCATGTTGTTGGGAATCCATATTTTTGAGAGAAAAAAACGTCGCTGCTTGGTGTGGGTTTTTTCAAGTTCAAGAAAAAGGAGTTAGGAAGGAAATGGGAAGGGGAAGAGAAGAGAATAATGTAGAAAACCAAAGAGCTTTCAAGCACGAATATTATCAAATCCATAGGGATCAAAAGCTTTCCAAGTGAGTTTGCACTAGCTTGCCTTTTTTCCCTGATAAATCAAGGCAAACAAGTGTCAAAATGAAATGCTAAAGTAGACCATGAAATTTTGGAAAATCTTCCTAATTAAGGCTGTTTCACTGCTAGGTTTCAGTGAACGTAGGGTCTATTTTGTTGTTTATTTGTCATATTGTCAATTCCTCCTTTTTCCATACCATACATGGGGTGGGGGGGCGGGTACGTACAATGAAGATGCAGCAGATGCCACTGACAGCTTTTCCCTGGTGACAACCAGAGCCCTACCAGGGTAGAGGTGACCAGCACTGGGAGAATCTCTCTGAGCTACCAGTACCCCGTTTTTCAGCCTTAGCACTGCCTGGACTGAGGGCACCTGCAGGTCCTGATTTAGGACTGGGGAGGTACTTAAGCAAAAAGAACACTGATTTTCAACTCAGGTTTTAGGGGACGTGAGTGCCATGAGAGTCCTTCTGCATTCAGGAGTTGCTGATGCTTTTTTTTAGAATTATCCTAGAAACCCTTTGTCACTGCCTGTCCCAAGGCAGAAGACTTCCAGCCCACATCCATTACAGCCTTCTCGGTCCCAGGCTGCCTTTGTGGTCAGTCAGACGTGCTGCACCCTGGTCGGCATTCTTACAGGCACTCATTGCATTGGTATTTTACACAGCCGATACAAAATATTTATACTCCCAAGACTTTTAGAAAAGGTCATATCCGGTCTCCTTGCTGGTCATGGTGAATCTTTCATAACTTACTGTCTGGCGACAGCTTGTAAAATTATGTTTTCATAGCCTAGCTCCTTGACACTGGAGTAGTGGATTTAACCTTTTTAGCCCTTTTTAAAGGATCATTATAGTGAAATAAGTGGGAGGGTAACATGAGCAGAATTTTGCCAAATACCTCACTAAAGTTTTCCGTTTGGTTTTGTGAAATACAAAAAATATCATCATGGCATTGAAGAAGAATATACTGAAAGCATCAGCCACGACACTCAGCTGATGCAATATCTGCCATTCCCACTGCACAGTTCTCAGGGTTAGCCTCAGCTTTGGTCCTTGTCTCGTGTTATCCATCTAATGTAACATCTGATTCTGTGTGGTCCTGAACTCTCTTAACACCAGAGACTCAGACCCACAGAGATTGGAGTGATAAGATGCAGCTGAGCTGACATGACTTCAGAGAGCAAGGCGGAAAGAAATGCAAGCTCTCTTCCAAGCGGGCTTGCTTGTCCTCCCGTGCTGTGGGGGGAAAGCAACAGGCAGCATTCAGTCACTCACTTGGACAGAGTTCAAGTATTTCTGCTGGGAAATAAACCCACAGCATTGTTGAAAGGTGCAAAATTGCCCTGTTACCTCAACAGCTGGGCCAGGCCAGCCAAACTGGAAATCTTGCAGTACAGTGTAGTTAATGATCTGTCTAACTAAACAAAAATTCACTGCTAATCTTCTTGACCTCACGTATGTTGCCTTTCTTAATCCCACTTTAAAATACACCTTTCTACCAAGACCTGGAAGCGTGCTGAGTGGCTACTGTAAAACTTGCATGGGTGTTCAGCTTCATGGAAACCAAGACACAAGGGAAGCTCTCTGAGCCGCAGCGGCCAATCCGCAGGACAAGTCAAGTTTAATTCTTGCAGGAAAATTGCCAGTACAATTTAGAAGACCTTTTTTCCAAGTCTTTGAGATACATCTCTATTGCTGTCTTAATGCCTTTGGCTGTTGGAGCATGGAAGGAATTGTTTTTATTCCTCGGCATCTTTGGCAATGATCTACTTGTGCTGAAAGGACTGAAGATGTAGATGACCCCTCCTGCTTTCTGGCTGTGGTACAAGTGAAGTCTTTAAGCATCTGAGTCTTTGTTACTGAAGTCTTCAAGCTTGTTTTAGCATCTTGCAGGGACTTTTGTGGCTTCTGGTATGAGGAGAGTCCAGTAGATGTCCTTGTGCTGGCTTCAGGTCGAAGTGGCTTACCACAGCTGCTGGCAGTCACACTGAGTGGCCACGGCTTCCCTCCCAGCCCTCCACTTCTCAGCGATGCCTAGAAATGGAAAGAATGAATGGTCAAGTCATTTTTAGAAAACAGACGTTTGCAAAAAACCAAGCAGGCACCTCCTGGGCAAAGGAAGAGGGGGAGAAGGGGCTGCAGGGGTGGCTGAGGGGCTCTGGTTCTGCCATACTCGTCCCATCGCATCCCTGTTTTGGTGTAGCAGTTCCCCTTCACGGGTGAATCCTTCTGCCAGATGAGCCGCAGTGCCAGGCCAGGAGTGGGGTTGTGTCTGGGGGCAGCAGGGGATGGGAAATTCGGTCCTCGCTTGCCTTCAGCTTACTGCAGTCCAGCCAGCTGTCACAACATCTACTTCACCTCACTCTGCACCGGGGGAAACTGTCTGGCCCAGGTTGTGCAAACCCTCATCATGACACAGATCCAGCCAGCACAGAGCATGGACACCCCTGGGGCCATCCCAGCCCCGGATTGCTCAAGCAGTGGTGGCTCTGCTGTGCCGGTGATTTAGCCAGCCCAAGAAAGACAAAGTCTAAACATAATAAAACACCTGAATGCTTTGCCCTTCCCTGATTTCCTTCCTGCTTCACACCAGGGTTTAGGCCAGAGAAGGGGAGTAATGAATCCCCTCCTCCTTCCCAGATCCTCCCTCAGCACTTGGCTCACATGGGAGATTCTCCTTTGTCACAGCATGTCATCATTTAGCTTTTTTGTTTTGTTCAATGAATGACATTCATGACGGTGGTTTTCACCTCTATACCTGATGCAAGAATTTTCCTTCCATTTCCTATGGCTTCAGGAGTTCATGCATAAGATCAAAGAGAATAAAAGGGGGGGGGGGAAGGGATACACACACAGAGGCAAAATAAACACCAGTTTTAAAGTCTCACAAAAACAGACAGAGACAGACTTGGTCCCCAGAACTAAGGTTGAAAGATGGGCACAGGCAGATTTTCCAAACTGTCGCAGAGTACAAAAGGATCAGTTTATTAGATGTCAACACATTTGATGCAAATAATATAGGCTCATACCAATTGTCTGTAGGTCATCACTTTTCCTGATTGAGTAGAAATCCAAGCAACTAAATAAGAAACACCTACTCATCCACTGTCCTGCTATATGGAGTTATTTTGAAGTGAGACATAGAATCACAGAATGGTTTGGGTTGGAAGGGACCACAAGGATCATCTAGTTCCAACCCCCCTGCCATGGGCAGGGACACTCTCCACTAGACCAGGTTGCCTAAAGCCCCCTCCAACCTGGCCTTGAACACTGCCAGGGACGGGGCCTCCACAGCTTCTCTGGGCAACCTGTTTCACTGTCTCACCACCCTCACAGGGAAGAATTTCTTCCTAATATCTAATCTAAATCTCCCCTCTTTTAGTTTATACCCATTCCCCCTTGTCCTATCA
>VWZZ01003377.1:36703-105349 GCA_013399095.1 Psophia crepitans | reverse complement strand
ACTTCACCGGACTGCCACAACTTCTCAAATGTGATGGATGTCTTTGCACTTGCTCAAAACAAAGGAGCAAAAATAGCTATATGTACTGTAGCAAATGCACTCTTTAGGATGGACCGACTGGAATGAAAGGCCCATCTCTGTTTCTGAGATGCTGATCTCCTCAGCAGACCTCACGCACAGTGCTACTCTGTACTCCTACTCGGACTTCTTTTCTCTAGGACTATCTGTACATAAAATGCCTGATCATCTTCACATACTGTGATTGCTTGGGCTGTTGATTGGCAAGGGAAGGTGATGTGAAAATTGTTGTTGCTTATGCTCTGAAATGCCTATAAGGCTGGAAGTCTCTGTCACGTAGAGCCAGCCTTGTCTGGTTTGAGTCATGTCAGAAATATTGCAAAGGTAGGCTGTCTCCCAGTGCTGGAGTGGTGGCTGAGAGAGCAGAGGTGGAAACAAAGACAAAGCAAGGACGTGAAGGTTAAGGGGGAAAAAAAAGTAATTTAAAGCTTAAGCAAACAAACAAAAACATTTTCTATTTAATGCAAATTTGGTGTTGACTTATGTTATCAGAAAGACTATGTAACTGTTAAACAATTCAGGGAAATCTAGATTCCCCCAAATCTGCTGCTTATTTATGCATGTATTCACTTTGGCCATTGCTGAAACAAACCAAGGCTGGCTGCTGTGCAGAGCTGAGCCCTCTGTACCTCCCATGGTTTGCTGCTGTTGGATCGCTGGTAACTCTGACCCTTGATAGGTACGGAGGCACGCTCTGGCCCTCGGTGGTCTGCAGTTCCTCCTGCATTTTCTGCTCTCCCATCAGGTGGGGGGGGGGGGGGGGGGGGGGGGCGGGGGGGGGGTGGTGGTGGTGTCAGAGAGTTAGACGAGCCCGTGGACTTCCCTGAGAAGAGACAATTTCCCACCAGGACAGAGGGTAGAGTGGGAGTAAGACTTAACATTGACAGCACTGTACCTTTACCATGAGGAGGAGTATGGTACAAGGCTAAGGATAAAAAGGCTGTNATCCACCGAGTGGTCCATCCATGAGTATGGTACAAGGCTAAGCATAAAAAGGCTGCAAGGCACCTCATATATACCCCTTATAGCTTTGGGGATTTGAGCTGCACTGAGCTGGCATTTCAGTGCACTAGATGTTTCCCAGGCCAGGCTCTGCTGCCCAGGGTTGCCATGCAGCCAGAGGGGTCCCAGTGTGGAAAAAAAATCAAATTATCTCAAAGCAGTTTGGGTGCAAGCACACCTGGCAGGTGCACAGTTTGGGTTGACACATACGTACTCTCACTGATGTGCACGGCAGCTACAAGCGTTAGCCCATAGACACCAATTTCATTGAGGTCTGACTTGACAGTGTGAGAGGGTTTTGCAGGATGGTACAAGTTTAGTGGTGAATCAAGGTGTCTGAACTTAAAGGTTGAAGAGGCTGTGCTGTCACAGGAGCGGGCAGGGGTGGGGAAGTAGCATCTAACCCAAAAACATGCTCCCTCGTCGTGCGTGTCTATCATCACCCATAGGTAGGGTGTGTGGGTGTCATCACCCTGTCATCCCAGTAGCTCTGCCACCCTCGAGTACATCCAGCCACATCTGCAAGCAGACAGGGATGGGGGAACGAGGGGCAGAGAAGGAAGCGGGCCCAGCGTGCATCACCAGCACCGCGGTGCTGTCAAGGTCCTGCGTTACTGTGTGCTGCATCCCTGCGCAGCGGCGGCAGGAGCTCGTCCCTGGCGGGCTATCTGCAGCATGTGCTGGAACATGATCATAGCTGCTGATCTTCTGTAATATGTGTTTTAATCTTCCTTTTAGTACTGTATTTGCTTCTGGCACACTCGTATTTGAACCATAACCACTCCACAAGCAGATCATATAACACTTTTTTACAGCCCAGAAGCTGATTCCCCTTTGCTAAATGAACTGTTGTAACCTCAGCGTTACCCTGGGGAGAATTCCTCTGTATTTTGCCTTGCAAATAATTCACATGACTTGACACAAAGTTCTAGTCTGGGAGTACAGTATGTAGCGTTTGGTACAGTATGTGGCTCCTTGCAAAGCACTATTGCATGTACATGCCTGGGATCAATTGTTTTCATTGAAACAAGAGAAGCCGCACGATGAGTAAACCCTTAAGTATGACATTTTATTCCCACACTTGGTGGATATACACAACAAAATATACTGCAACAGAACTCTTTAAAAGCATCCTTTAATGCCAAGCATTCAGAAGTCTTATTTCGTCTCAGGAAAGGAACTATGGTAGATAATAATGCCTTTCCCTCAACCCACAATGCTCAAAATTTAGGGGCAAAAAAGATCTCCCTGCAGAAAAAAAAAAGAAAAAAAAAAGAAAAAGAAAATTCCCAGAGAGTGACTATGTTGCTGTCCTTTTTCTTCCTTTATATTCCAGTCCAAGCTACAGCCTCCAGCCAGAGTGGGGACTCTCTCAAGCCAAGCAACGTGAACACACAGACTAGAAAATAATCCCCCACCTCAAAATTTCTATCCTAAAATGTCAGCGACGTGGATCAGTGATGCTGTGCTTGTTTCAAGAGAAAGGGTGCCAGCACCAAAGGGGAACTCGCCTGTTCAAACGTCCATTGCCGAGCAGAAGCTTTCCTTTATGGCACCATGAACCCACCTCGCTCCCCTCTCTCCCAGCATGGGATGCGTTCCCATGCTCATGCCCCCCAGCAGCACCCCGCCCCGCAGAGATGCGGGTCCGAGAGCCCTCTCCTGCTCTGGGGGGCACCCTGCCTCCTGGCTGCTAGGGTTTTCCTGGGGACCTGGCTCCCCTTGGGTGGGTGTGCAGGGCACAAGCCCCAAGTGCCATCAAAAGTCTCAGCTCTTCCTCTCTTTCCCGTTTAACAGGCTGATTGGCCCAGGGTGCATTTTTGAAGCATTAAAGCCATAAGAGGCTTAAAGTGATAAAATATTAGGATGGGGTTTGAGTCCTTGAATAGGAACAAGCTCTGTGCAAGGTACCAGCAGCCTGTGCAGGCACATGATCTTATCTCTGCTGCCTTCATTATTATAACCCTTCTCATGCTGATAGTGTTATAATAAGTGTAATGTAAATAAACAGAAAGACATATTACTGCATCAGGGATCAAGTCTTCTGCTTTATTGTATCCATGGCATCTATTAACACCTGTATCCCAGGCACTTACTGAGACACGTGGATGTACACCAACGCGCACTTCATGTGCCCTTCCCTCTTGCTGTGTAGCACGGGGCCACGAGATGTTCACCTGGCTCCAGAGCTGTGATTCTGTGCACCTTTCAGCACCTTTACAAATAAAAATGTGGTAAAATCCTTGTTTGGGTAAGTCAGGGCTACTGTGTCCTGAATGAGAGACTCAGATAAACAGAAATCCTAGCACAGCGGAGAAGGTAATGTGGAGGCTTACAGTGGCAAGGAGAGACAGAAAGCTCCACACTCAGATGGTGGGAAGAGGAAAAGGAGTTCCTCTTAATTTTATACCTACAAAGAGTGCAGAAAAGCCACCAGTGTTGTAAGGGAGCTTCTCTATGTAAAGATGCTGAATTCAAGTGCAATGGTTCTGCACCTGTCTCAGCATCCTTTGCAAATAAGACTTGAGTCAGGTATTTTCAAAGGAGCCCGAGAGACTTTGTGACCCAGCTCCCATTGGGTTTTGACACTTATCTCAAAAAAAAAAACCACCAGACTAAGCTACTGTGAGTGACATTTATAAGGATCCTGTATGTATGCTTTAAAAAGACTTAAATAAGGCAAAGGAGAGAGCAGTATCCACAGCATTCCTGCAAAATCAGATCAGGGCTGACCCAGTGGATGGCATAGGAGTTCGGAGGCACAGGTTGCAGCATGGTCCTATTGCATCATCGCTCCACAGTGTCCCTGCTCATTTTGCAGTCTCAGTAAAACCGTGGACATGTGCCTGCTGGACAAGGGTGCTGCCGTGTACCGCAGGGGCACTGCTGAAATGGGCAGTTATATGGCAACAAATGCATGGTGACCTTGAGGTGTGACTATTGTTTTCTGTGCCATTTCAAAGAGCCATCATGCATCCCTGGGAAAAAAAATTGTTGTTAAAATAAGCCTGAATATACAGAAATGTTGGCTGTCATATTTAGCTTCAGGACCAAACAGATTGGTGGGGTGAGAGAGAACTGGGCCTGTTGCAATAAAATCCAAAGAGCAAACACACAATGAATTTTCCAAGTGCTGAAAGACAAAAAGCAGAGGTATTCATTTCACGGCCTGAAACAAATCCTGGGGGGGAATTTACCCAGATTGGTCTAAAGAAGAGCTTCCCAAAATAAAACTTTTTTTTGTTTTGTTTTTAATAGCTGACCAAAGAGAATTTTTTTTTTCAATTGCAAACATCTGTCTCTCACGTGTGGGATTTCTGTTTCCCAGGGTGGCTGCTGAGCCACTCCACAGCCACCGTGCACATTGCCATCACTGTGGGGGGAGTACCTGGTGGCCACAGCAGCCGCCATGAGGCACGACAGGATGCCCTCATGTACGGAGGGGGACTCTGCACTTCCAGGGGCTCGGACTTGACTGAGAGTGGTCCTGACCCTGCCTTTGGGGGATTCTAGAGATGTAGCCTCTGAATCCATGTGAATAAACATGTTTATAAACATCTGGAAAATGCATAAACAAACACTCTCCAAGGGCTTGGCTGCCCGTAGTGAAGTGCAATAGTGTTGGTTTTCAATTCTGTAGTCCTGTGACTGGACCTGTCATTTGAGGGATGAGAGATGCAGGTCAAATCCTCCCTCCAATTTACATTTGGACTCAAATCAAATTCACCTCAGCCATCTCTCTTGCAAGAGCCCTCAGAAGCATACCTCTCCCACTTAAATATTTCTCAATAAAAATAATTATTCAGTATTTAAACATTAACTCAGAGACAAGGACAGAAAAACCACAGGAATGGTAAACTGGCAGCTGAGGATCAGGCTTTGCTCCAGTGATTACTGAAATATCATATATGAAGTAAATTACCCCAGGAAGAGACACTGGGATGAGCCACAGAAAGTGGTCCCCAGACGGTGGTTGGCACACTGCTCAAGGAAACAGCTAAGGCAGGCTGAAGTTTTTCCAGGCAGACAGAAGCTGTAAATCTGGAAAACCCCAAGGCATCCTGGAGTATGAGCAGAAAAAGAAACACCAGGTTCTTGTAACTATCAGAAATGCACTAATTGCTTCATTTCGTCAAATGATCCCAAACAGAGCGTTGCTGAAACACTCTCATGATCTGATGGAGTCGAATGGTTTGACATGACCTTTGTTTTGCTAGGTAAGACTCAGGGGACTACATCTGTGAAGAGCATCAGCTTTTTCAGTGAATAGCAGTTCACAAAAATCTGTTGTCCTGCTATAATCACATCGCAGGTATATTTACAAGGAGCTAATAAGTGATGAGTCCTGTGAATAAGAGCTTCAGAGGATATGGCAGGAAGCACAGCCACATCGCAGCTGTCATTCCCACATCTGCAGGGCTTGCTCCCAATTCTCTCAAAATTAATGGAAAAAACTGCACCTTTATTTACTTGGTGCAGAAGGGAAGTTTGAGGCAGAGCACTGAAGTGATTGCACACCAAGGTGAGCTGAGGTGAAGTTTGCAGGAAAGTAGCCAATTAGTTGCTATCCTGTCGATATGAGGGACGGTCATACATTACATGTAGTTCACTATTTGCACTGAGACTTCATTTAAGGTAATTAGTTTCTTATTATAAAGTAGGATTCAGATATTACAGAGAAAATCCTCCTCGCCGACCTTGCAGCGAGGGAATGAATTCCTAAGGCTTTCAGCATAGCTCATGCTGAATTCATGCCTAAATCTTTCAGCATGCCTCAGCCATTCACTGAGCCTTTACAAAGGAGAGCTGCAGGCCATGAGCAGTGCTTCTCAGCTTCAAACACGCTCTCCTGCCAGGGCATTAGACCTTCCCAGGCCCCAGGACTGCTCACCCAGTAGTGCCCAGTCGGCAGTGCGCAGGCTGGAGAAGCAGCTCCATGGGATGTTTTGGTCCACCTGCATCTCTGAGCCTCTGCAGCATGCTGCACCCATCCCCTGGAGATGGAGAAGTTCAGTAGACCTGTTCAAAATCGTGGCCAAGGTCACTGAGTAATGACGATGAAAGCAGCTTTCACAGACTAGGGGCATCTTATGGCACAGTGGACTTCCCGCCCCAGCTGGGTCTGCTGGTGAAAGCCCCCCGGCTTTCACTGAGACAAGATTTCATCAGGTTAGTTGCACAAAAGCTGGTATCCAGTGAAAAGACCAGAATCTGAAGCATGGTGCTGCATGTCCAGCTCTCCCAGTGCAGCACCAGCATGGCAGGGAAATGCAATGCCTCACAGTGATGGTGACCACACCATGCACAGACACACAGCCATTCTCCAGGAGGTGGCCACCCTGCATCCAGCCTGCATGACGTTCACTGGGGTATGAGTTTAAATGAGGGGAGTGGATTTTGCCTACATTTTCTCTGAAACCCTCATGCTCTTACATTGCATGGCTGGGCAGGAGCTCAGTATGCACTTGAGCACTTCAGTGAAGTGCAGGGAGATTTCGCCTTTGATTTCAATGACATCACGCAGTGGTTAGCTGTGCTATGTGTCCGTGCTCATCAGAGAGATGAGCAGGTGAATCCTTTGTCTTTCGTATGGGTGAAGATACATAGAAACAGGGATTCCTCTTAGCTAAGGGCATGCATGCTGCTAGGGTTTTCAGTGAGCACTTTGCAGAGCTGGGAATAGCTGCTGTACAATCTCCTGCTCTAGCAGGTGGATTAGCCGTGTTTCCTAGGTAAATACGTAATCTTAGGAAGTCTGCGGGCACGTGTGTGTCTATCCTATCTCTATAATGTGCGAACTCAGTGGTTTAATTCTTTACTTTTGAGAGGCATGAGATCACAGAATTATCATTGAGATCCTCATTCTGCACCAGGTCAGGCGATGGCTGATAAACTTTAGTCAAGACATCAAAGAATCTACACAGCCAAATGGTGCTGGAGAAGAGGTTTCATACACGTCTCTACTCAGGGAGGTCTGTTTTAGTTTCTGCTGTCCCTGGTTAGTGCCTTAGATGCACAACATGGTCCAGGATATTTCCTCCTTCTCTCTGGGCAACTCTTCTGAATTTGAGAAGATAATTTGAAATTCATAGGTCTCAAAATGCTCTTAAGGCCTTGCTGTTTAGTTCACTGTTTTGGGTTTTGGTAATTTTGGGGTTTTTTTGGTTTTTTTTGTTTTTTTTTGTCTTTTGCTCTGTGATAAGAGGTTTCTGTGTAACCCTACACTACCAATTGAAATGGATGCCTGAAGACTTAGCAATTTAGACACCCCATTAGGCAACAGCAGTGTATGTACTCAGATGGAGACAGCTCTCAAATGCCTCAGTTTTTCCCCGCTTTGGTTGTGAAACAAGAGCCTCGATCTCTTCCGAAGTCTGGCAAACAGCACCCGTCCAAAGAGCACAGCATCACATATTTACCTACGTCACCCAGCGCATGTGACAGCGAGCAGGGCCCAAGGGTCAGGCTCCTGAGGGACCCTGTGGCACGCTGATGCCCACAGGGGAGCAGGGCTGTTTGCTTTCCTAGGTTCTTTATAAAAGGGAAAGCTCATGCTGAGCCATGGCTTTGGAGGTTCCCACTTTATGGCAATTCCTTTTAGCACCCTCTGAGCCCTGTAAGAGACAGCAGACTGCCTTTTGCTGACTTTGTGGCTGGGAAATGACAAAACAGGTCTACTCCAGAAGGTCTATAGGACCAAGTTATGTGCATTAGACTCCAGTACTTCCTTGGAAACAAAGTGCAGGATGAAGCTTTGAACCACGCTTGTCAGTAGCGTGAGAGCTGCTTCAACCTGTTGCTTAACCTCTGCTGCTTGGCCTAACAGCGCACTTTCCAAACGGCAGCTCTGAAAAATAGAGAACGGCACCCTAGGTTCTGATAAACTGCCTGGGCTCCAGTGACTTCAGGATACTGTCTGTTTACATCAGCTACTGGAGGGACAGGTCATGAAAATATTGCTAATATCAAAAATCCAGAATATAGAAACTCTATCCGTGTACCTTCCGTGGTCTGAAGGCCAAGAAGAAGTGCGGTTGTTTTCTTTGCTTGCTCTCTGAATCAGTTTGTTTGCTCCATTTTACTGTTCTGGTCTCTTAAATGATCAGAATAGGCACTCTTAAAACCATAAAAAGCAAGCCCCCACTTTGCCATCCGGTTGCCATCTCTAGCATTCGTTGCTATCTATTTATTAAGGTACAGCCTCTTAATAAAAACATCCAAGAAATCAGCTTTTGTTTGCTGATTATACATTCAGGTATTCCAGATTTATAGCGCTCATTTACCATAATTGAAGCTTATGACGAGTACAAATTTTCTGCTAAAAGAAAAAGGGAAAATAGCAAAATGGTATGGGGCAGCGTTCATGTAGAGATAAAGCAATGTTTGTGTCATTTGTTTTGGAGGGTAGATTTGTTATTAAGCTGAAGTCTAAAGTAAGGTACATTGATTTACAGGAAATTGCTCACTTACACACATATTAGACATTTACAAATGCTACTTCAGAAGCCCCTGAATACTGATAAGCCTTTGTGATTTCAGCCAAGTATGTCATCAATAACATCAGTGTCTGTTTATAAACTTTTTTTCCCCGCCCTGAGTCAGGTAGTCAAAGTTCAGGAAAATATTTGTCTTTGGTCTCTGCAAATGAATGGCCTGAAATTCAGTGACATTGCCCTCTTCAAAGGAAACCAAAGGAACCTGATCCTCTTTCCTAGAAGAGCCTCAGAGACGCAGGAGAGACAATGCGACTTTCCAGAGAAGTGTCACCCTTCTTTCTGTTTTCACCATTTAATTGAAAAAATAATTAATTTCTCTTATTGTCCCCTTGCATGTTGGGAGCTTTGAAATAATGTCGTCTTGATCTCCTGGATTACTTGTGGAATAGTGGAATATATGACTTGAAAGAATGCATTAATAAATAAAATATCTTCCTATAATTAAGATAGAAAAGTTGGACTTGGCCAGCCTCCATCTGATAGCTGGCACTGGGACCTTTTTCCTGAAAGGCTTTGGCCCCCTCTGAAGGCCCTGATTGAGCAAATCACTTCAGCACATGCTGCTGTCAAGTGGATGTGCTCAAGAGCTGCTGAAGTGCAACGCTACATTCTGCTCATCCTCCCGTGTGTAACACTGCAGGAAATGATCTGCCTTTTGTCTTTCTGGTGTGCTGAGAGAGAAAGCTTCAGCAAGCAGGTGGTGTCCCCTATTACATTTCAACACAGAGAATACACGATAATAGAACTTGGCACCAAGGCAAAATGCAAGTAAATATCATGTGGTGCATCTATCTGTTACTCTAAAGCAAACATTAGGAAATGAATAATCTGAATAATTATGTATAAGAGGGCAGAGCACAGGCCACCGTGATACAGGCTTTCTCTGCACAGAGGCAGCCACCAGCACCGTGGTGTTTCCTTCAGAGCTGGCCACTCTCCATTCTTCCCTCGGCCAGGCAGGGGCCCAAAAATACCCATTTTCTCCATAGTCTGTGAAAACAGCATGGGGAGACTTTGCAGGGTGGACAGGATGCTAACATATTTGCTCTGCTGAGTTTCCACACCTTATTCCCACCCTGCTGTACAGCGCTCCCCTTCCGACCTTCAGTGGGGCAAAGCTGCTTCCCTTTTCCCCACCCCCCTCATGTCATCCTCAATCCATCTGGCTGACACCAGCATGAAAACCAGCAGAAATGGTGGCAACCAGTAACACTTCTGCTTTGCCCGGGGACAGGTTTTGTGCTCTAGAGATGTGCCTGCTCCTCAGTGCTGCGGTTATGCTGGAGTGTCTCAGGGCACTGGGATCTCATCCTGCTGTGGACTAAAATCTCAGGTCAATATGGGGCTTCATGAGCACCTGAGCCATAAACTGAAAAGACACCAAAGCAGCCGTGTTTGCCCAGCAGCACTGTCACCGCTGGGTGGTATTACTCTGGAGAGGTTATTCTGCTGATTTTTGCTGAAAACCCTGAGATAGATGCCGGCATAAAGAAGAAACACTTTTGTCAAAGTGGAAAAGATGCACGATAGTTTCTCAAGATGGCCCTCCTCATGGTGGCCAGGAGGGGAGCAGAGGGGTGCTGGAGCTTCTTGACAGCAGTGCGTGGGGCATGGTCACCCGTGGGTCACCTCTCCACAGCCAAGCAGCTCCAGCACTGCTGGCTAGTCTCCTGTCTCAGAGAGACACTTCAGCTGCAAGTGAATGAAACCAGACAGCAGACGGCTCTGCAGCCCTCTGAGGATGTCTCTTCTGAATTCCCATGAGTCACAAGCTGGGTTTCACCCCTTGAAGCATATATCTAAGCTTCTTATCTCATATAATTGTGCATATTCTCATGACCCATATTGGTGCCTTATCTTCAATGAGTGGCATAAGCTATTTCCCTCTTACTGCCCAAGAGCTGGTAGGAGACGAAAGACAAGGCAGGGGAAGATTTTCTGGCTCTTAGTTTACTCTCCTATCAATCAATCAATCAATCAGCAGCAACCCCTTCCAGATAACTACAGAAAAATGTGTCTGTGCAGATCAGCAACTCTTCACCAGCCGCCTCTGTGAGAACCTGCTGGGACCAAGTTTGAAATCAGTGTATTGAAATACAGCGTTTTTTTTGAGCTAATGAGCTGTAAGGGCAAAGGAGAAGGAGGAAAGGAGAAGGAGAGAGAGGGAGGAAAAGAGGGGGAGAGAAGTTTGACAATCCAGTTCCTGCTCAAGCTCCGCTGGGGGGTGGGCGCTCACTAAGCGGTACCTACAGCATCCCAGCTCCAGAGCCATCAACAGTGGGAAACAGGAGCAGCAGCAGAGCAGCTTTGCAAGAGTAAGCAACACTGAGGCAGGAGGGAAAGCATTTGCACTACCTACTGTAGCCACAGCATGCCCTCTGAAGGAGCTCTGCCTTTCTCCACTGCCTTTCCAGACTTGTGCAGTTCATCGCTTTCATTCTCGGTGTCTCACGAAAGCTCCACGCCTAAAGCAGGTGTGAATATGTGTGCATATACGTGTACACCCGTCAGGATGAATCGGGACGGACAGTTCTCATGCAGCTTCTGACATGCGGCTTTGTACCCAGTCACACCTCTGTCATCAGCAGATCGTTTTTACGCCATTAGAGGTTTGCAAAATATGCACGTGGGATCCCCATAGCAGTTGTCCCTTGTAAAACACTGACAGCTCCCCAGGAGACACAGAGGCGTCACCTGGGCGCAAGCCCTGCTGGCCATGGGTCTCTTTGATATGAGGGCACCTGCTTGTGGAGATCATCTCCCCCATTTTGCAGGCAGCACAGGAGGAACACGGAGTTTGTTGCTCTCTCAGCTTCACAACAAAGCTATCCAGTTCTAAAATTATCAAAATGAAATGGAGGCTTATGAAACGTGTGTGGGTGTTAATGGAGACAGAACCGCTCTTATAACTGCCTTAAAAGCTACTTCATAAAATAGTCTCATTGTCAGGGACTTTAAACATACCCGATTAATATCTTAACTGACTGTGCCTCATTTTGCATTACCTCAAAGGACAAATTTATAAGATGATACACACTATTTAGTCTTTATAATGCTTGCATCTGTAACTGGCATGCTTTGGGAGAGCTTTACCATCATTGCTAGTTACAGAAACATATTAACTTGTCATAAACAACGAGAAGTAAATTAATCAGAGTCACAAATGTGTTAAGGAGTTATCTGCTATACATAAACTGCCTAAAACAACCTGAAATCTTTATGAAGTGAGGTAAATATTGCTTAGAGATATTAAACAACACATGTATAAATCAGCTTAATTTAAAGAATCCTTGAAGCTACCAGTGCTGTTTTGACTTACAACATAAGGTTGTATATTTTATAGAAAGGCTTCTACTGAAAATGTGTAGATTTAAAAAATGTTACAAATATTGTATAGATTTTGTATTTCTTGAAATTTCATTTTAAAATTTGGGATAGTATTATTAGGGCATCTATCCATTTTATTAGGTAGCCTCAATATGTTAAGAAGGAAAAAAAAAAGCTGATTATAAGATGCCTTGAAACACACTACTTTTCAGAAATATTTCATGCCTGGTAATCATCTGTGTGCATCAGGAGCATGCATCAGAGTGTAGGAATCCCTCTGCTTCTCCAAGCAAAACACTTTCTTGGTGTGTGGGATGCGTAAGGGAAAGGATACCTTTCCTGTGAGTGGACAAGGAAAGCTGTCAGCTTCCTTAGTCTTGCAGACCAAAGACAGAAAGGAGATATGTTTGTTCCCTGTGAATATGTTAGAGTAAAATACCAAAAAAAGAGATCTTTCTTCTAGTAGGGAATATTGGCATAGAAATAAATATGAGCATGTTAAGAAGACAAAGATTGACAGATCTATGCAGCCCAGAGATCCTGTTTCTGATGTAGTGATGCTTAGGGAGGAGTATAAAAATGTATCCATTTTCAGCTATCTCTGACACCCCTCACACATTCTGAAATATTTCAGGAATCAGGAAGGATATCACAAAGCTCGGAGATTACAGAGGGAATGTGATGCCCCAGTTTTCTTGGAAAGAAAATATAATCATCGAATGCTGGAATGATTTGGGTTGGAAGGGACCTCAAAGACCATCTAGTTCCAACCACCCTGCCATGGGCAGGGACACCCTCCACTAGACCAGGGTGCCCAAAGCCCCATCCAACCTGGCCTTGAACACTGCCAGGGATGGGGCATCCACCGCTTCTCTGGGCAACCTGTGCCAGTGCCTCACCACCCTCACAGGGAAGGATTTCTTCCTGACATCTAACCTAAATCTCCTCACTTTTAGTTTAAACCCCCTTGTCCTATCACTCCCTGCCCTTGTAAACAGCCCCTTTCCATCTTTGCTGTAGGCCCCTTCAGGTACTGAAAGGCCACAATTAGGTCTCCCCAGAGCCTTCTCTTCTCCAGGCTGAACAACCCCAACTCCCTCAGCCTGTCCTCACAGGAGAGGTGCTCCAGCCCACTGATCATCTTTGTGGCCCTCCTCTGGACTCGGTCCAGCAGCTCCATCCTTGTCTTCAGAGGTCGCTCTGGCACCACACACATCTGCAGAGACAGTAGTTCTCCATGGCCTCATGGAGTCTGAAAAATCTGGGCTGTTGTGCAGAGAATGCATCAAGATTCCTGACATCAGGAAGAGAACAAGAAGGAAGGAAGGAAGGTGTGCTCTGCAGCAGGTCTGACACACACTCTGTGTTTCTATTAGCTACATGTTCCCAGCACACTGTACAATGTCAGGGACACTGGACTACCCTCTGATGGCTCTCTCTGGTCCCTAACACTGGACATAGATGCTGACTCTATCCCACTAAGGAGACAAGGCACCAACTTATAGACTATCGCAATGTATATGCTGGGCAGCTGAACTTAACTGTCTTGGGGTTTATGGATGAAACCAAACAAGCCTGTTGTGGCAGATGGCACTTCTGTCACCAGCGTCCTCTAGAAAACACTTGGATACACTGCTGGGGAGGACTGTATAAACCTTGAGAAGAATACTGGAGGGGAGATATATTGGGAAACATGATATCAGCAGAATGCATGCCCTTTCTGCTGACGCATCTCCTTATTTCCATGTCTTAGCATCCTTTCTTGCTTTGACTCATCTCTCTGTGGAGCTGTATATCCTGCTCCATCACTGCTGCCTTCTGTCCTCTTGCAGAACAACCGTCAAACCAATTTGTCCTACATAAGCTTAGACACCACATGAGGTACCTGATTCACAACTGTACCTGAAAGGAAGTTGTGGCGAGCTGGGGGTCAGCCTCTTCTCTCAGATAACTAATGACAGGACAAGGGGAAATGGCTGCAAGTTGCGCCAGGGGAGGTTCAGGTTGGAGATGAGGAGAAAATTCTTCTCGGAAAGGGTGGTCGGGCATTGGAACGGGTTGCCCAGGGAGGTGGTGGAGTCACCATCCCTGAGGGTGTTTAAGGAAAGGTTAGATATGGTACTTAGGGACATGGGTTAGTGGGTAACAGGTGGTGGGGGGACAGTTGGACAAGATGATCCTTGAGGTCACTTCCAACCTTAATGATTCTATTCTATTCTATTCTATCTGCAGGAGACTGCTGTGGATTTTGGAATTTCCTTCTCTCCTTCCTTGGCTGTAGCGTACGTCTTAGGGAAGTTACACCCTGAATTTTCATGAAGCTCCTGGGGTACTAGTTACAATCTAGGATGACTCATGCAGTGTAAGAGAAAAGGTGTTATCAGCTATCAATTATCTGTCAGTCTGGTCACATCTTTTATAGCTGAAATGGCTGCGGGACTTACGCTGAAGTCTGCTTTCCACTCTGGCTTGCCAACGGCCTGCTTAGAGCTTATGTTGCCACACTGCTTCATCCCTTCTCTTCACTTTCGGTAAGGGCTTAGCTCCACTGAGCACACTGTTTTGCCTGCCAGATCTATTCCAGACCCTAGTCCCATCCCTGTCAATGAACAGCATTGCACTGGCTAGAAAAGATTTCCAAGTGCAGAACTGTCACAGTGAAGCTGTCTCAGGTCTGCGATCTTCTCCTTCTTCTTCTTCTTCTTTTGTTGCATCAAACTGCTTTGCAAAGTAGCTTTTGGGTGAAGTACCACAGCCCTTCATGACCACAGCTCTCAACTATTTGAAGAGAGTAACAGACTTGAATACACGAAGTATAGCTAAAACATCTCCTCGTAGAAGTCCACAGTGTTTGAATGATACAAAAAGAGCAGAGTAGTAGTGAATTGTTCACCTTTTCATAGTTATAGCTTCTAAATGGTCTTCACATTTTCTATCCTTCATCTCTGTATGTATGTATTGGTGTTGCCTAAACCTTGCTTTGAACTCAGAGGCTTTCTTTTCCTCTACAGACTGCACTATTCCTCCACTTCTTGTTGGGGGAAGTCATCTGCTCATACACACAGACTGAGAAGTCCTACCTGTTATTGAAGGCCAGGGCAAGAGGCTGAAAAGGTAAGCCAGCAATTGGCTGGCAATTGGCACTACTGGATATTTGAGGTTAGACACTCTGATAGTGGCAATAGCCACCCTGGTCTAAAAATACCTTGTAAGATTACATTGAGCCTGAGGACCCTGTGTGAGAGCTATTTTAGTGTAAAAACAATGTCCATGACTTTCAAGGCAAGCGTATTTGTTGTTTTCAAAACCCTTCATCTGGAGAACTTTTCTATCTTCTCCTGTTCCCTCCCGCTCACAGCCCCCATCATGTTTTTGTTCTTTCCACTGTTTAATGTTTATCTTCCTTTGCAAAAATAAAAGTCAGATGGGAAACTGTCTTTTCTGGGCATTCCCACAGCGCGTATTTGCATTTTTGAGCAGTATCTCAATAGCGTGGTGTTCTTCAGATAATCTGAAATCACAGAGGGTATGCAGGTAGCAATCACGGTACTATGCACAACTATAATTGACTGTGCCAAGCAAGAATCAACAGCCCAGAAACAAAACAGACTGGCTGAAAGTGCAAAGGTTAGCTTGCAACTTTACTCCAACAAATATACGCAGTTCTGGCTCCTAGAAACTGCAGGTTAAAGGGCAACGACATCCTGGGATGGTGATTTCTTTCTCTGTTGTCCAACCACAATGAATTTAAGGCTGTATTTTAGAGCCCTGTGTGGACCAGCAGCAGAGAGTGACATTGGTTTCCAAGAAAGTCTTTAATCTGAAGATACTTCAAAAGTTCCAGAAAACCTTGATCTAATCTGACAAATTGCCGCACCTCCAGAGGATTCATTCAACTTGAAGCATTTCTATTTCTTTTCCTTTTTTTATTATCCTCAGCCATGATGTGAGGAGGTGACAAAAGTGGCCCCCCACTGCTGAAGTGAAAGGTATCCAGTTTCTCCAGCACTGATGTTCTGACAGCTCAAATCGTAAGCAACAAGGATTTGAGTTCCTTTTTTGTTTGTTTGTTGGGTTGTTTTCTTTTCCTGCCTGCATGACGTCTGGAACTGCATTTAAAAAGACACCACCAGCTTTAGAGCGTAGAAGAGTTACAGAGGGGGTCAGTGGTGAAGGAACTAGTTGCTGGGACCATTCTAGCTCTTGGTGGGCTTTAAGTAACATGGTCAGATGGAAAGTTTCCGTAGGAGAGAAAGATGCTAACACAAGCGTCTGCAGTAAAGCGGGAGTCGTGTCCTGTTTTTACAGCCCCTGGCTTGCACCCAGAGGTTAACCCCCCCACTCCCTCCTGATTCAGTGTGCAGCGTCCAGCAACGCTCAGCTTTGGCTGAGCCTTGGATGGCTTTTTAGACAACTTCATTCAGCACCGCTGATGCCAGCAAGGTTCGCTGCCTCAAGGTTTTCAACTGGAACCACTCTTTCCTGGTGTCTCTTTCTTGATAAATTAGAGCTAAGCAAACAGCCGCCAAAACAGGTTTAAATAAGCACCAGTATCTACAGGAACATTTTGCTGCTGTTTTTACTTGGCAGGACCATACGCGGCTGCCTGCTGAACTGGGTAAATAGAGAACAGGGCAGTATTACACTTCACCTCTTTATCAGGGTTCAAGGCAAACCTTTCCCTCCTTTTTTCCTATTTTGTGCATGTTTTGGAAATGTTTTTAGAAGGTGGTTGGTTTTTTTTTTTAAGCTTCAGTCTGGGTTTCTGGAAAACAAACTAACTGAAACTGATTGTGAAATTATTCCCTATCAAAAGGTAAATACAAATCATGCAGAAATGCTGACAATAGAAAGAGGTTTTCACACACGCAAAAAACCCTTGTTTTTAGAAAGAGTATTCTTTAGTTACCAATTTTCTGCTTGCATGTTTTGACGTTCTCTGTGGTATGAATAAGGAGAAATTGCAAATCTGCCAGCCTGGACTAGACCTAAAGCTGAGCTGATTCCCCTCCTGCTTACAGTGGTCTGGGAGAAGGGCCAAGCAGAAGGTGTCATGATTTCACCAAGGGGAGGGGTAGGAATCTACCTTCACACAAGATCCCCAGCCCCATTATGGGATGGAGATTGCCTAAACATGAAGTATAATAAGTATTGCACAACATTTATTCATCAAGACAGAATTATGATTTTCCTCTTCACTTTATACATCTCCAGTGGTGCTTTAAAATTTGCTGAGATACGGGGTCAGGCCACTGTTGTGTTTCTGTTTTCCATGACTTAATTTTACACAACATGAAAACACTTTTCCTTAGTCATGATCTTCCCACCTTTTAATATCAATGGAAATATTTACTGAATTCCCATACTCTTACACTACAGCACATCCATTCAAAGGGTAAGTGCTTTTATAACAGTATTACACGCTCAATTAAGATCATGTTTCTCAGGTACTAGATACAAAGAGATGGTCCCTGGCTGTAACTATTGACCACAGTTTGAGCAGACATGTCTAAAGACCAGGGGAAACAGGTATTGTTTAACAGAACCACAGCATGCATTCAGCCACTCGATGCATGTCAGGTGCTCCACACAGGAAGGCTATGCAAAACCAGGACCTGGCTTTGATCACAAATTATCCTTTTGTGTGTAAAAAATTTTCCCTTTAACACATAGCAACTCTATTTGTTACTGGTTTGGTAAGAAATATCATACCTATTTCCTTTTAAGATTATTTTTATTACCACTGCAACCCACAGTGAGTTGTAATGGGGCAAAACTGTAAATCAGTTGTTCCTGTCTTGAAATTTTTGTCTAACAAGATAGCTCAGTGTGGAAGGAGTCACATTTTCTCTCTTCACCCTCTGGAGTGAGGCTCCAAGTCTCTGACCGTCAGATCTTCCCTCTGCCTTCTGTCACTGAGGGTTCTGGTGTCTTGTACTCACCTGAGGTCTCCAAAACAGCACAAATACAGGGTGGAGAATGGATTGAGAGCAGCCCTGAGGAGAAGGCTGAGCCCAGAGTATGTGCTAGCAGCCCAGAAAGCCAACCATGTCCTGGGCTGCATCAGAAATAGTGTGGCCAGCAGGTTGAGGGAGGTGATTCTGCCCCTCTGCTCCACTTTGTGAGACCCCACCTGGAGTACTGCGTCTGGCTCTGGGGTCCCCAGTACAGGAAAGACATGGAGCTTCTGGAGTGAGTCCAGAGGAGGGCCATGAAGATGGAGCACCTCTCCAGGTGCTGAGAGAGTTGGGGTTGTTCAGCCTGGAGAAAAGAAGGCTTCAGGGAGACTTTATAGCAGCTTTCTAGTACCTGAAGGGGCCTACAAGAAAGCTGGAGAGGGGCTGTTTACAAGGGCACGGAGTGACAGGACAAGGGGGGATGGGTTTAAACTAAAAGAGAAGGGATTTAGGTTAGATGTGAGGAAGAAATTCTTCCCTGTGAGGGTGGTGAGGCACTGGAACAGGTTGGCCAGAGAAGCTGTGGAGGCCCCATCCCTGGCAGTGTTCAAGGCCAGGTTGGAGGGGGCTTTGGGCAGCCTGGTCTAGTGGAGGGTTGGAACTGGGGGGTCTTTGAGGTTCTTTCCGACCCAAACCATTCTGTGATTCTGTAAAATTTTTCAAAGTCCCAGTAACTCTGCCAACCTCTGAGCATTCTTGCAGCCTGAAGGGTCATGCTCTTGTTCTTACTGTTCCTCTCAGAACAGTGTGAGTTCTGTTTAATGATCACTAGCAATAAATGGGAAAGACAAGACAATGCAGGAAATGCCTTCCCATGTCAGATCAGTGTCGGTCTGTCCTGGTGCTCTGAGGAGAGCCCACAAATCTTGCTTCTACCCACAGTCTCTTGTTCTTCTAGTGCCCTACACAGCAGTTGTAGGATTAAGGATATTAAAAGTTACATCCTGGCTTCTTTTCATTAGGATCTGTTTATGGACCTGTTGGTCGTGAGTTTTTTCTCCAGTCCTTTTGCACCTGATGATACAGTCTGTCTCCACAACCTCCAGTGGCAACAAGTTCCCAAATTTCTCCCTTTGCCACATACATTTTTTCATGCTACTATCTGTTAAATAAATTCATATTTTATTGAGTGCCCACACTTCTATTACTGAAGAATCAGGTGAGCAATATCTCTGCATTCCCCCTATTGCCTTTGTCATAACCTTCCTCAGCCTTCTCCTCTCCAAACTGAAGCAATCCAGCCTTTTCTGTCTCTCTTCATAAGCAGCTTAAATCACTCCATTATTTTAATCGCCACTCTCTATAGCTTTTTTGATCCTCATATTATTCCTCAGATGTAGAGACCAGAGCTGCACACAATAATCAAGATCTGTGGGCACACCAAGGTTGGCTATTTCCACCAGTATGACATGTAGTCTAAACAAACAAACATAAAACCCCACAAATAAACCAAACAATGATAGAGGATGCAACCAATACAGACAGGCTGAGAAGAGCAACACATATTCCAGAATGTGTGTAGGTAAAAGCAATGGTGAGTAAGAAATGGGATAGGTAATGAAAAGTGGAGAAGTTACAACCTAGCGAGAGCAGGAAGAACATGATGCTTAGAGTAATTAGAGATTTGATATTGAGGCTTTAGAGAAGAGAAAGCTGTACTGCTTGGTGAAGATGCGGTGCGGTGTGGTAAAGAAATCACAGGCAGCACCTGCAGGCAAGGAGCCAAGAGATGGAAAACAGGAGAAAGGGCTTGAGCAACTGCTAGCGGCAGAAAGAGAGGGAAAATAATTCAAAACTTTCTCTCCTAGGATTCATGGCTTTAAACAAAACAAAGGAGAGGGTTAAACAACAACAAACCAAATCATCTGATATGGAGAATACAACTTAATGATCTGCAAAGTAAAGAACTTGGGGGAAAATTCCCCCTGAACCTAATTTTTCAGAGTAAAAAGAAAGCGATTGAAAGTAGTTATAACAAACAGCGGAGCTACTTAAATTCAGATTACCACAGGGTAAAACCCCAGTGCAAATGTCTAGGATTTTATGAAAGCAATCTAATTAGTCACAAGTGACTAGGACTAAGGATTAAAATCAACCGCTATGGGAGAAGGCTAAAAGATATGTTCTCCAGTTTGCAATAGAAGACGGGGCTCCTGGAAAAGAGCACAAAGGCAATGAGGCTTTTCAAGGGAAGTGAGGTTTAAGAGGGAAACTGCAGCAGTGACAAAAAAAGGCAGCCAAAGTGACAAGATAAAGAGAGTCAGGTAACTCTGATATAGAAGAGATAAGGCCAGAAGATAAGAGGAAAAGGGCATCTCAATGTAGAACAAATCTTTAGTCATTACATAAAAGATCTTAAGCATTTACAAGGACAGCAAAGGTGACACTGGTCTAGTGTATGGTCTCCCTGACCATGGTGGGGGGGTTGGAACCTTGTGGATGATCCTTGTGGTCCCTTCCAACCCAAACCATTCTGTGATTCTATGAAATATCTGTAATATGCCCCATCTGTACCCCGCACAACCAGCTTAACAATGTCTTTGTAGGGTGGAACTGCAGTATGGGGGACTGGAGAAAGTCAACCCTTCCTCTCATGTACAAGAAACAATTCTTTAGATGTTGGATACAGCTTTCTGTGAAAGCCTTTGTCTGGCTAGGTGGAAAATGAAATAATCTCTTCCAATAAACATGAACTGCAGAAAGGGAAGAAAAAAAAAAAAAAAGCCTGAAAGCTGCAATTGCCTCGGGTGGATGTTTGGGTAGGGCCAAAGCTATGCCCCTACTGGCGATTTTACCAGTGGAGTTATGGCCCACAAAAGGCACCTGCCCAGGTTTTAGACCTGAGCTACCTTCTGCATAATTTGATGCTAGGCTGTGGGTTTTTCTTCTGGGCTTAGGACCTGACCTGGCATTTAACTATACAACTATCCTTATCGCCGTACTACCTCATAGTCCTTGCTAAACGGCATTTCAGATGAAGGCAGTGATCTGGCATCTGTCTATGACACCGCTGGAGCGGCAGAACAAGACGGGCAGATAAGCAGATTTAGTCTTCTGCGGCAAGCGGATGTTGGGGGATGCTCCAGGAGGGCTAAGCAGAGCCTCTTCCTTGCTGTCCTCCTGCAGGCTGCGGCCAGATAAGGGCACAGAGTGGAAAGATTCAGATTAGGCCGACAACATCAGGGTAGTAAAATATCTGCTTATTCAGTGCTGTGGTTTCAGGTGGGAAAACACAGTGCAGAGGCCCTTTCCTCACACACGCGTGTGTTCAGCCTCCTCTCACCCCGCCGGGGCAGGCGGCTATTCTTGACTCTGGTCGAGCTATTCACAACACCCAGAGCTGGGGAACTGAAGCACGGAGATTAAGTGACTTCCCCTCCCGTGGTGACAACCAGGAAAGAAAGCCAGATTTCCTGCTTTACCATTTTGGGCTTTAACCACAAACTTTTCCGCTATAGGGTCTGCAAAACTCTCCTTTGCTTATCCCCCTGCTCCGAGCGAACTGCACCACATTATAGAATCACAGAATCACAGACTATCCCGAGTTGGAAGGGACCCATAAGGATCACCGAGTCCAACTCCTGGCTCCACACAGGACCAGCCCAATCAGAGCAGATGACTGAGAGCACCGTCCAGATGCTTGAATTCAGTCAAGCTCGGTGCTGTGACCACTTCCAGGAAACTCCTGGACCTGTTGGTACATCATTACCAACCAACTGCTGTTTGGACACTGGGGCTCAGGTGTGGGATTTAGTCCACTTGTCCCTCTCATGTCCCCTTCTCTTCCCACAGAGCTCACAAACTTCAAGTGCCGGTGCCCAAAGCAGAAAGGGTCCCGTTGGCACCGTGCATTCTTACTACCTCTCCCACGCATCCCCTGAGGCTCTCCAGAGCCTCCCAACCTTCTGTACCAGGGCAGAGGGCAGGCACAGACCCCATATGTCCCCATTACCTGCAGGCTGCATCATACATCCCATCGCATAGGAGCGGGGCTGAGGGCCATGCAAGCTGCGTGGTTTTTGAGGCTTATGCAAAGGTGAATGTAACTCCAGTGTTTTCTAAATGCATGCTTGACTTCTGGGCTTTTTTTGTTTGTGCCTGGCATGTAAACACCTGTAATACAGTGTATTGATGTTTCTGGCTTCTGATATAGATGGGCCTGTCTGAAGTGTCATTACCTGAAACCTGAAAAGCCTTTATTCTTGCATGCCAGGGTCTATTTTTAAAGCATAGCATGATCCTTCTCTCACGAATGATCACTAGCTCCCCATTAATTTCTTCTCTCTGTTTCATTGCTCAGAAAGACTTTCTGAGCGGCCTCTGATGTTGCCGCTGCCTCCCCAAACCGTGGAAGAAACAGCCTCCCGCTATCTGCAGAAACACCCTTCCCTCCCGCCCCGCACCCCAGCAGCCTTGGCACAGTCCCTGTCCCCACCACCCGGGCTGCAACTGCCTCCTTTATCTGCTCTTACCAGCCCTTCCTCTGTCTTTTCGCTCTCCCATCAAGGTTTAAAGCAGCTTCCTGTAATATTTTCTGTGCCACTTGTATCTTAACTTCTACCTCAAGTAATCTCTGCCTCTGGTGAGCATTTTCCACATCATGTCTTCCTGCAGACCATATATCTTTCTTTGCCCCCGTCCCTAACGCTTCCTCCAATCCTACTGAATCTCTTCTTTACTGACTTGTGATTTTAGGGTTTCCTGTTCTCAGGAGCCAGGATCTTCAGGCAATGTACTACAAACTGCCAAACCAATTTGCTTTTGGCATTCTGACTAAAGCATATAAGATAACTCTTGCTCTGTTACACTCAAACTATACATTGCACGTGTTGGTTTCTTCTGCTTTTTTCCCCCTTCATGTTTTTGGACCAAAACTTGCTTTTAATCATTGCTGCAGTTAAGATTTTTCACAAGGAATAAGTTACAGGTGATGCATTTAACAGCCCGATTGTTAAATAACAATGTATGTATGGGAGAGTCTAAATGAAGTTGCAAATGTTCTATATATTATGTTTTGAAACTAGAAAGAATGGGCATCATGCAGAAATTTGGCTTAATTGGTAACACTCTACGTACATCCATTTGCTTAAGGAGAAATTTGGACAGTTAGAGAAGATTATGCTTTAAATACATAGACCATTAAAAAGTAGGTTTTGGAAAATAGAGATATGGAAAGGAAACATAACTGAGGATTTCCATGTTCTGTGTTCCTTTGTTTAACAGCAAGCAGCATCGATATCCAAGTTAATACACCTTATTATGAAATCCACCTCTTTTTTTCCTTTTAGGAGGGGATAAAAAAAAAATAAATGCAATGAGTAGATTAGCTCTAACCGAGGTTAATAAGAGTTTCTTTAAAAATGTAAATACTGGCCACTATACGTGCATAAAATTTTGCTCATGTTTTTAACATGCCTAAATGCAGAAAAAAAATCCATTTCCATTGGTTTCTTAAAAAAACTTACTGAAGAAATAAACTATTAAAAAAACAGGCGCTCCCACTCTTTGCCTTCTGCCATCCCACCCAAGTCAGAGTCACCTGTAACTGAGCTCGGAGCTGACTCTGGTTTCCACTTAGGCAACAATTTTACCAACTTTTCAAGACCAAGAACATCATGATTCCAGAAAATGCATGCAGGGTAAGTATATTTGGGAAGCTAAAAAACTTCTGTATCTTAGGACACAACAACACATTTTAAACCCACAAACCCACTACATTTCTGCATCCCAAAAATCCGTAAAATCAGTCTCAGGAATGCTTGTGCTGGCCCATTCTCATTTCCAAGCATCATGTACTTACCTGGTGAGAAAATATGACTTCAGGGAATGGGAGAAATGACACCTACTAAATCCCTGTCAAGCAATCTGTACTCAGGATTTTGGGATTTGCACTGGCTGCCAAGCTCTTCAGATGGAGGTGACAATGGTAATTAGAGGGTCTCAGCCTCATTTTTTGCTGTTCGTATTCACGTTGCTGCAGCTACAGCCGGTGTAAGCACCTGAGCTTCCCAGGGGGTACCTATTGAACGCGGGGTGTGAAGCAGCAGGCTGCCTGGGAGCAGGGCTCCATCGCTGGGACCTGCAGAGCTCAGGTCCTGTGACATCCCCGACATGACAAGAGAGATGGTGCTCAGAAAGATCTTGGAGAGGTCACAGCCTACACTCTCTGTCCAGGAAAACAGAGGCAGGAGTGTGGGTATGTGTCTGGCTGGTTAAGAGTCCACTGAATTGTTTTATTTCTGTGATTGTGGCATTTAAGGGTGCTTTAGGCCATGCTGGGATCTTTAGTTACGCAAAGCTATGCCAGCCCGAGCAAACTCGGTTTCCAGGTGGTTCTGTGCGGAGCCAAGCTCGCTCAATTTTCCTTTCTCCGATCCTGCCTTTTCCTTACTTAACTGGGAGGGCAGAGCCAGCATTGTGCTGCTGACATTGCTGGAGCTATGCCCTCAACAAGAGCTGCCTTTGGGTCTCAGGCACCTGTTGGACTTAAAGTTATGTACGTGTTTCATTTCCATGAAGTCACTTGGTCTTAATCATACACAGAAGAGCTTTGCAGAGTTGATGTCAGTCACGTAGCGGGTGGTTGGAGGGAAAGTGGTAACTGCAAAGACCTGTAATGGGGAATCAGAAAAAAATGAACTGCTCTCCCCATAACACCCTTGTGTTCTCCACATAGCACCTTTACATTATTTATCCCCCCTATTTAACTTAGAAATCTGCCTGATCGATGAAATTTTGGTTTTCAGCCATTTCACTTGTGATCTCCCTGGCTGTTTTCTCTCCTAAAGTTAGCCTGAGTAAATATTCGACTTTCTCCCCTAAGCCACTGCATACCGTTGTGTAACCTAATAAACCCTTTTATTTCATTAGCACCAGTTTATCCAATGTTCCAGACTAATTGAGAGTGGATTTCCAAGAAGAAAAAGGAAGAACATGTTCACAACCACAGACACCTCCTCACCTGTTTACGAAAGAAAACGCGGGTTCCGCAGGACAGAAAAAAGACTGGCAAAAAATACCGCATCTCACCTTTCTGCAGTTTTCTCAGTCTGTATCAATTCCCTGAACTAAACCCCACATCATTCAGGGTTTAAATAAAAATGAAAGCTAAAAAGGAAGGTCCCAGGTTTCCTCTGCGCAGTAGGGATTAATGCAGCAGGTTCTGCACTGACGTGTGCAGCGATCGCCTCCCTCTCCCTGCTCTGCCCTAGCGTTCGAGGAGGCGGCTGGACGCACGCGGGCGGGAAGCGACGACCGCCATCTTGTTGATAGCCGCTCGCTGCGGCGATGTGTCATCTTTGTAAAGAGAGGGGAGATCAGAGGGAAAGGCAAAACACCGTGGCAGCAACGAGCCTGCATCCCAAGCCCGGGTTCTTCTACGGTCACCTTGACCCCCCCCGGCCATGCAGCAGCAGTGGGGAGATTTGGGCAGCGACGGCTCCGTGCCGGGGCAGTCGCTGCTCTCGCCGTGCGCACCATGGTCTCGTCTTCAGGCAGCTCGGCTTTGTCGCTGCTGCTCTGTGGTCTCAGCTTAGTGCTTAATAGGACTTCCTGGGCTCTACCAGAAAACCTTGGGAATAGGATGCTTTATAATGATACACTACTCCTTTTTCAAGGCGCTTCGCGACTAACTGAGGAAAAAAACGTACAATAAATGGCTGAAAACCCCTGGAGGCGTGAGAACAGCCTGATGCGGTACAAAATCTGCTATGGCAAAATAACCCTTCCAAAACCCTCTTATTTGTCTTGAACTAAATTTGGACTGGTGTAGGAGCTTGCACTTCATACAGAGTTTCTCATCATGCAGCTACGATGGCTCTGACATGATACTGGCACCTGAACAGTGGATTTGTCATCTCAAGGACCCACAATGTCACCCTTCAAAGGCCTCCAGGAGCCAGACAGTGCTCTCTGTTGACTCGGTAAGATGTCAGGATCCACTCTGTATTTGGTGCAATTCAGTGCTTTGAATTACCTTCTGAACCACAGCTTGATGTTCAGGTGTTACCATAGCTGGGCTGCACACCCAAAGCAGGTGGGTTGAAAATAGCCTGACATCTACCCTCATTAGCAGAACAAGAACCAACTGGTAGCACTCCTCATGCTGCAGTTTAATTGATACCCCTTTGGTGAGAGAGAGTTTTCAGTCCTTTTGTCATTCTGGATATAAAAAAGTAGAATTCAAAGGACTCTCTAAACTGATCCCATGTAAGTAGATATAGCTGACTTATTGTTCTCACCGCTGTGATATTCCAGTGTGCTGCCAAGAGGGCCCGGGGAAGGGGATCCGAAGGAATGGGCGTATTTTATAAATGAACCGCACAATGCAAGAGCATGTTCAAATAGAAGTTTCCAAGTCAAAGTGCTGGCAAGCTGATCTCCTCCTGGCATTGGCTTGGGTTGGTGTCCTAGAAGTCCCTGGGGTGCATCGGCTCCTCCTCGCAGCATTAACAGGGCTGCTGTAAGAAGACATGCAGTTCATTCTGCTGTTGTTGTCTGGAGCACCAGACCCAAGGCACAGGTTTCTCTCTGAGGCACAGATGGGGATGGATAGGGATAAATGTTTGTCTTTCCCACAGTATTTAGATACGGAGCTGCAGGTTCACTTGGCCCAAATGGTCAGCTATGCCATTCAGATTTCAGACTTAGCATTTGCTGAAGGGAAGGCTCTATGTCATCTACACAAACCAAGTAGCTTGTCTGGTAATTTGCCTGTTCTTGTTTTCAACCAAGAAGGAGCCGGACAGCCCTACCCCAAGCTGTGAGCCCACTGCCCTGAGCTCTGGACAGTGGTAACAGAGGCAGCAGAAGCACTGTTGGTCTTGAACAGGAATGAGTCACTCCTGCAAGTAGGCAGATGTCCTTGGAGCAGGGCAGGGAAGGGCTGGAGAAGGGAGATCTGCTCCACAATCTCTCCAGTGGAGCCATGGGAACAGAAAGCATGACCAAGGATTCTCCTCACCTCTTTGTCCAGGAGATTTGAAGACTTGTGAAACTTCTGGGTGCAGTAATTCAGAATTAGAACTGTTGTATGTGGACAGTTTGTACAATGGAGGCTACAAAGGGAATCAAAGAATTGAGATGACCATGCAGAACTGATACAGACAGCAGGGACCAGACCTTTCTTTAAGGATTTCCCCATAACTCGATTCTTCTGAGGAGAATTTTCTGAGCCACTTCTAGAAAGATCTTTAAGAGCTTGGCCACTCTTAAAGGTCTCATCTTCTGAAAATCATTCATAAATTTCTATTAAAAGTTCATGAAGCTGCTAGGCTACAAACAAGGACACCCAAAACACTAAGGAAAAAAAAAGAGAAATGATAATAAAATATGTGTCCCCTTCTGGCTCTTGCCCACTTCTGACTCTGATCTTTCAAGGTCAACTGCAGATCCAGAGAATGAGCTCATGTCCTGCCTCTGCAGCCTGGCACCGCTGCCGGGGCCCCTTGCAGAGCCAAGACTCAACAGAGCTTCAGCCCCACGCTCTGACCCTGCAAAACCCACCCTCGCCCAGTGAAAGGTGCATGGCCGGCCAGCGACCAGTGTAGGACATGCCCAGGCAGCTCTGTTTTCTTCCCTTTTTGCCTTCTCCGTGTCTCCTGGAATGTGTTTGCACATGGTGGAAAAAATGCAAAGAGCAGGGAGAACCGGCCAGGAACGTCACCCTCCCTGCCACCCTCCCGGTCAGCGCTCGGCTGTGGGGCCAGCAGGCACGGCGGCTCACGCTAGCGCCGGTACCCAGGGAGGTCGGAGGAGCCCCTGATGCTTGTAGCAGTTGAACCACCCAGAGATGAATTGGATTTTGGGGGTAATCCTGTTTTGGAATTAAAAAAGGAAAAAGTACTGTCTGCACAAACTCAGTTAACGCAGGCTCGCAGCGGAAGAGGCGAAACTTGTTTTGATCAGAAAACTGGCTTGCAAGGAGTACAAAATATTTCACAAACTTTCGAACCCATTTTCTCCTCCCCCTTTTCATTAACGAGCATTTTTTATCCTGTCCTGAGCAACAGCAACAAGACTAATTAGTTTAACAAGTAGGACAAATGGTTTTATTGACAAAAAAGAACCCTTTGAAATATACGTTACATTCACAAAGGATTAAATTACCCCCTATTATCCATTTTCCCTAAAATAAAGATTACTTTGATAAATCACGACTAATGTTATCTTTGGCTGATAAGAACTCTGTGCTTATTTGCGTGGCTTCTATAAATAGCATGTTCTGATTTTTTTTTTTTCTCCCTAAATATAGTCAGTGATACAGTCTGCCAGGCATTTTCCTGCAATTTGACAATGCCACATCTGTGAAGGAGGCAGCAAATGAAAGCTTCATTGTCTGAATATGAAACATGCAACAGTCTCTTTTCTGTCAGCAGCTCCGCAGTAATCTATCAAACACCTTTCAGCCATATCTTGCTCGGAGGTTTCCTCACTGCTAAAGCAAGGTAGTCAAAATAAACTACTTTTTTAAAAAAAAAAAAAAAAAAAGAAACAGAAAAGCCCGTGTGGTTCATCTTACCATTGTATGCACAGTCTGTGTGACAACTGTAGCGTGAGGGGGGTCATACCCTGATTTAGGCTTTAATACCCATAAGATACGCACATCAGTGTACGTAAGGTAAGGGATAAGTGCACATTTTTGGGTGTAAAGGGCTCCTTTGCACTTTGCCATTCCATAGCTTTGCACTAGAGGATTCTGCAGATTACTGAAGACTTACCTGCATCATCTTTGAAGGGTCGAGCAGCCGGTCAAGGGCCAAGACAGAAGCAGTGTCATGGGTTTGGTTCATTTCTCCTCACACCACCGCTGTATAAAGTGGCTCTTTACTCAAGGATGTAAATCGCTGGGGTATCGGAAGATGACCTGTGTGTGACAAGAGGTTCACCCACCTTTTGAGCATTTGGTAACCACATCTACTGGGCTAGCATGAACATTCCCACCGGAGCACCAGCCCAGCAAGCTAGCTGGGCAGCAAACGCCTGGCGTAGTACCGCAGAGGAGCACATGCTTGCCTTTAAAATGCCTTTAAAATACTTTTGAAGTAGTTTGATTCTGAAAAGCTGTTGTTGTCTTCCTACCATGTAGCGGATGGCTGGAGAGACCTGCCCTGCCATACGAAAGGCATTGCCTCTCCCACCCTTCAGGACAAATATCCAAGTTCATTTCCCATGTTTTGACATTCTTTCAAGAAGTAAATTGGCTCCAAGTTCAACTACTGCTCTGTATGTCACCGGGTGACTCAAAGCATCTCATTTTACTCTGAATTACCCAAGGGTTAGAATTGTTGCAAGATCATCTTGAAGTTTCGTTTGCAAAGTGCTTAAGAGCAGTGGGGAAGAGATGCAGAGGTTCTGGAAACCTTGAACAAGTAAATCCGGAGTGTGGGGGAGTTCAGTTACATGAGATACCTTTTACTTCCACTGCCAGTTTCTTCTAATCTGCATTTTGAAAATCCTCTGAACTGTTCAAACGTAACACCAGTTTCACGTGGCTTTACGGCATCTAACCCTGCTGTGGCTGGTGTGGATTGGTGCCCTCACCGTAACCCAAAGGCTCCCCTTCTGCGTTTTCCCTCAGAAGCAGGTGGCAGCTGATTTCAAACAAACCCACACCCTGTCTGTGTTGCTTCTGCAGGGTGTGTTTTACTCAGGGAAATATGTCTAAGCCCTTCGTTTAATTTTCAAAATTTTATAAGCTTCCCATCCCCTGGGTTGCCTGGAAAGTGACTCAGCAAGGCAAGCAGAGGGATCAAAGCACAGCTAGAGCATTTTAAATGAATGGAAAAGTTTAGCGGTTCTGAAAGTATTTTCCTCCAACACATATTTCAAAAACTTTAATAAAAATAATTGCAGCTGAGACTATTAGCAGACAAAATGCAGGGCTAGAGTCATAAATCTCAGAGAACAGGGAGGAGCACTCTGAAATGCTGCAAAACAAATGTACTTCACCTTTCCAAACCTCCTTAAGCTCCTCTTTTCCTCTAACAGAAAACAAAGAGATCACTGTGGCTGGGCTGCTGTGTGCTTGCTATAATGTAAACAATCTTTATATTTTATTTCCATAGCAGTGTGCATATTTATAGAGAGGGGAGGAGAAAACTGTACACCTAGGATTGAACACAGAGGTGCTGGTGCCAGTGTGGGTGAACCTTGGGTCCAACCCAACCTCAACTCTGCAGCTTGCTGTTTGCTGGGTGTTCTGTGGGTGATAAAGTCCTGGGATCCTGATTCTGTTTCGGGGACTCGTGTATTGGAGGTCAAAGATAAAGGCCCCACGTAACAGCTGGATGAAGATGTCGACCTTGGAGACCTCAGGAGAGCCCTCATGTACACACCACAGGGCCAAACTCCTCCTTTCTTCTTCTCTCGTGCCTCCCATATTTTGCACTAATTTATGCACAGCTGCTAAACTCAAAAGAGGAGAAACAGAGCTGCCCCACCTCACGCTACACAACAGCCAGGGGTTTGGGTGCTCTCCAGATGTCGATTCCAAACTCCTTTGGCCCAGAACCCAGCTCTCCCACTTCCCAGGACAGTGCTCCTTCCATCAGACGATGCAAAAAGAGGCCTTTTATGCATCTGAGCTCCGAATCGGGTTGTCAGAGCATCAAATGCCGAGAGCGCTGCCTACTATAGGCAGCAAGTATTCACGCACCTCTCTCTACCCAGTTTTCCTGAGCATGTTGCTGCCCAGCACCAAATAACGACTCGCTCTTTGAAGGCATGCTGTCACGGATCAAAGGTGTTTTGGTTTAGCCAATTCACCATTTATTAACAGTATAAAGTAAATCAAAGGTTAAATTTCAGCAGCACTTAATGACTGAATAATTTTAAAAATTTACAAGTAATTCAGTAAACGTATTATGATCAAAACAGCAACTAAAATATAGATTTGAAGATGACAAGATTCACACTAACTTACTAAAAGGTATCTTAATTCAAAGCGTATAGATAGGTAGATATATGTATGTACATAAAACATAAGGCAAACACAGCCAGCCAAGCAGAAATATCAGGGCCTGGTGATACCTGCTACTCACACTCGTAAAGGCAAACGCGTGTACTCTACCTGAGTAGGGAGGGGGATGAAGGAAGCTAGCCTGTAGTTAGGATCTCCCTCCTCAAGTTTAGAGTAACAACTCCCAGTGCATCAGCACCCCCCAGCAGGTGACAGCCGAGACTCGAGGAGGCTGGAAGCTACCCTACTAGATGATCCTTGAGGTCACTTCCAACCTTAATGATTCTATTCTATTCTATTCTACAGTTAAAACTTTCCCCTCTGAGTTGAGAGTAAATACTCACAACGCATCGGTGTTCCTCAGCGCGTGACAGCTGAGACTGGAGAAGGCTGGCTTCGCCCTGGCAGATGGTTCTGGTGAAGCTAGCACCTGAGTGGTGTCTCAGCTCAGGGGGGATACTGCTCACAGCCTGCTGCGATCCAGGAGAGCTCCCAAGGGCCTCACTTGGAATTGCTATTTATAGGGTCCGAGATAATTGACTTTGGTCAGGTACTTTTCCACTCCAGCCCAGCTTGGATGGTGAAACATTCTGGTAGTTTTCAGCAGTTGCGCAGCATGAGAACTTCTCTGGCATCTCCCCAGTTTGGGCTATGGCTCAGGCCCAGGTGAACCAGGCTGTCAGGAGGTGATCGATTGTCACTATTGTTCCCAAGTAATGGAGCAACACAAATGTTATGGCTCAAGCACAGATGTACCAGGTTGTTACCAAGGGAGCAAGAACCAGACGCATTACGGGGGCACCTTGGTCTGCTGCTTAGGCATGCGGCCCAGAGAAAGGGCGGGGGGAGAGATTGCGCCAAGTGCTCAAGGGGGCTCAAGTGAAGGAGTGGTTGCATCACCACACATGCCCCCCAGATAAAGTGTTTAAGGACCAAGAGCAGCAGCGCTGACTAACAGCCAGGTGAGCAGCTCTTCATGCACCCTGATGCTCGTCAGACCTGCAGGAACTGGTGTGAATATGGTCCCAGTACCGACACCCAGAGTGGTTCCATTTACTGCAACACTTGTGGGTCATCCATCTAACCCAGCAACAGAGGACTGCAGCTTCCCCGCTCCTGGTGTGGGAATCCTAGGAATTTGTAAAATAAAGAGGTCAGAAATGCCACGGTAGAAAAGGCAGGTCAGAATCTAACCACCCTTTCCTTCCTCCTCCTAGGAAGGCAGGCAAGAGGAATAACAACATGGAAGACAGAAGCCAGTAAATCAAATGTTTTATTGATATATTTTCTCATTTGTGACCCTTTGTCATTTACTTTAATTGCACAGACCAAAATTAGTGATTAACTTTAATTTTTCTCAGTTACAGCTTCTATAGCTTTTGCATTTTTATTAAGAGAAGATAAAATCATGGAGACGTTTCTACATGGATTCAAAGGTAGGAAGCAACTTCTTACTAATCCTCATGCAAACTACTGACTGATTATTGGAGACAGAGATTGAGTGTAATGTCAGGAAAAAGTTCACTCTTGAGAGTATATTAATCTAATAACAAGCTAATTTATAATGCTTTCACAACTGATGTAATTTTCACATATTAGATAATTATAGGCATATTAAGCAATATTAATATTATTAAACAACAATGAACAGCCTTCTGAATGTATACTCTGGTAATGCAAAATCTGAGGAATCTGAAGTGCCTTACCTAATAAAAGAGCATAATTTTCCATTAGAGCTTTTCTACCTTCTAGAATTTTTTGTCTTAAAAGTCTGGAGTTTTTAAACAGAATGAATCCAACGTTCACATTTACAGAAGAATTTAAGCCTGATCCAAGAACTCCAGGGACACTTAAGACTTTCAAATCTTTTTCTCCTATACCAACAAATTATGCCCATTTGGAAAAGGAGCTATTGCTTTTTTGTGGCATTACCAAGGAAGCTGAATTCTGAGTGCACTGGATATATCTTGTGCAATGCGTTTTCTGAGAGACTAAAATGTATTGCTGCTGCTCTTCTCTATTTCTTGCTCGTTTGCAAGCATACATACAATGCTGTCACCAAGTTTATATTTTATGTGGGGAATATTATTACTGATAAAAATAAAGTATGTAAGTTATTCAATATGAATGACTGCTCATCTTCCCCTTGATGTATATAAATAAGCCACATCTGAGCGTGAACTCGGGCAACTGTCATAACTTGCTGCAGCACCCGTTGAACAACAAAGAGGAAAAAAAATAGTGAAATGCTTCCAGTGAAACAGCTTAAATTATCCTTAGAAAAAAAAAAAGCAAAAAAACCCACAAAAGACAACCCCAAAACACCCCAAATTCCTTTTACTAACTTTTGATTTCTCGAAGGTTTCTCTATAAGAAGGCCTTCCCGAAGGAAGAACATGTTTAAAGAAATTTGCAGAAAATTATCATAAGGCCCAACAGAGAACAAGTGTCCTACTTATCTCTTTTCCTCTTTTCCTGGAAGCCAAGATCCCCTAAATCATAACTCTCTATATAATTAGGGTTTCTACACAGAGCACATTCAGCTTTGCACCAAAGGAGGAAAGAAATGAAACCTTCACTCACGGCTCTCTACACATCAGCCTAGGACAACCACGCACCCCAGCTCTCCAACGTCATTCCCAGGAGGAACTGGCTGCCCCAGGAGAACTTAACTGTAATTCCTGGGAGCACCACTGCAGACACGTAAACCGCGAAAATCTCCTGTGGATGAACAACTGAATAAATGGTTGTACTAGAGCAGATGGACTTTTGTTGTACTTAAAAAAAAAAAGGCCCTGTACACGTGAATGAGGAACAGCCGTAGCGCTGTGCAAACCACCTTCCTATCCTCTACTGTTACTGGTCCCAGCCTTAAGAGATCTCCAAGTTTCAACTGGTACAAGGATTCCTACGGAACGACTGCACTAAAACAAAATCCTTCCAATAAAACAAAATTATACAAATAACTTAATGCATTAACTTCCAGGTTATGTACATGCAGGTAGTTATAAATCTTTCTTTTTCTTGCAGAAAATACCGGAACTAACAGTGATAATGGATTACAAAAAAGTGCACAAATATTGCCCAAAGATTTAATTAACAGGATTTGAAAATCAGCATCAAATATTCTGAAATGATTTATGAGCTGTAAAAGTGATGGACTTGAGACATTCAAAGCATATCAGTTGTATTAAAATTACAGTTATCAGCATTTACTGATGATAGGCTGAGAAAAAGAGTGAAAGAACATAAAAAAGAGCAAAAAAAAATAAATTGGTGAGGTCATAAGAGACACTGGTTCAATCTCCAGTTGAATGGATTATGTACAGCAAGGAAAAAGCTTCTTTTCCTTTACTCCCTTTTTCAAAGAGATTGCATATTGTCAAGTTCCATTTCCATTAGAGGAATACATTAAAATAATTTTTAATCTATATTCTATTTTCTGGCCTATAGAAGGTATTCAAAGACACAGGAAAGACTTCTGTCAAACACATTAAACAAAACCGCATTCCTCCGTAGTTTAACTCTATGGTTACACATTAAAATTCGAAACAGAAAAATAACTTGATGCAAATACTCAAAAAATACAGAACTATGAATTCTGATAAATCTGGGGAAAGCAAGACTACGAAAGGAGTGCCTGAACTTGATGAGGAGATCTGTGTAGTATGGTTTCTGGATCCTTATATTCATTTGAAGGGTCCATCACAGCTGCATATAACTCACTGTAAGCTCTGCAGACCAGTTCTGTTGACTGTTTTATTATCTGCTCTCTAAAAAAAGCAAACAAAGACATGATTTACAAATTGTAGGGAATACAACTGCACTACATACAAGGAATTAAAGATACACACTAAAAACACACACATTAAAAATCAGCAGTAGTTAAATTCAAAAGACCTTTTACTTCAACTCTGAGAACAGCTTAAAGGTTTAAAACAAAAGAAGGCTTCTTCATCTTTTTGTATCATACACAAACTCATATATGATCCAGATAACCAAGAAATTAGCTTTTTAATTCTTCAATCGTGAAAAAAATAGTAGAAGGATTTAATTTGCACACATTAGATCTTCACCTGCACTCCCTTTGCATCTGATAATCTCAGTGACTCTACATTCTACCTCCTGTGGCTTCTCGCTGACCTTTGTAAATACACACATTTTTTTTCATCTACCAGCGAATACATTCTACTTGGTTTATCTTGACAGGACCTGATTCCATAATCAGTCAAAAAGGAAGAGCTGAAAGTGATTGTGGTCAGAGATTTAAAACTTGCTACAGCCTTTTACCAACAACGCTATGAAGTCTGTGTCCTGTTACTTTTCTGGATCTAAATGAGTAATGATGCACAGAGGCTGGATGCTAAATTTAACTGGAAATTTTAATATTTCTTGACAAAAACCTAGTATTTTGATTTTACATTGCCCCCTGAATCAGCTTACTTTAATCACCATGGTGATGTGTTTACAGTTGCAGATGCACTTTTATTTATCAGAAACAGTAGTTACAACTATTTTACAGCCCAACACTTGCAAGTGGAACACGAGGAGAAGCCGAGGAAACCAAGGTAACCCTGAATCCAGATTCAGCCCTGCTGTACTACGCAGCAAAAGAACAAAGAGACCAGAAGTGCATCCACTAAAAACAGAGCTGAACTCTACAACCATTGGGATTCGATGAGTTAAAGAAGTCTCAAGGACCAAGTGCATAGATCTTAGTCTTTCCAGGAAATACTAAAAAATGGAAGCTATGAGAAAGAAGATTAAAAGACGAAACCTGCATTTTGTTCTGATGCACAGTGTCCAGTTTTTCGATATACAGGATGAACTGCCAGTATTGCTAGGTAGAATACCTGAATAAATACAATACCTGAAAAAAAGACTGGCCTTATAATAGCAAATCTAGAAACACTATTATAAGGGAAACATATTCAAGATATTCAGGTCTGTCTCTGACCGCAGTCTGGGATCACTAAGCTACTGTAACATGACGATCTTTTAAGAAAGTATTGCGCACAGAATTAATATAAAACTACCTGCACTGCATCAAACAATATTAAATTAAAAGAAAAAGTTCATTAGAATACTCCAGAGGACTGAACAGGATCCAACGAGTCTTTCCATCAAATAACCTCAGTGTCATTAATCAGTACATTAGGATTTCAGTTGCCATAACAACATGATACATTTTATCACACAAATGGCAGCATTTTCTAAAAATAGCAACCGAAACAGCATTCGGTTTCTGTGATCCAACATGAATGAGAAGAACTTTGTAAAACCAACGACCACATAAATAAATAGCTTAAAACTTTTTAAATGAGCAAAGGGATTTGAAAGACAAGAGCAGGTACAGGCAAATGTTGGAAAGAATGTTCTTCATAGTTGCAAAGCTTAAATGATATTGCCAGCAAGTATACAACGTGCTGGTCCATTATCAAAAGCATGTAGTCTGATTTTGAGAACCAAAGAACTCTTGGGTTCCAGCTCAACTGCTGGAACACTGGATCACAATTAGGTGATTTCAAGGAAGACACCTTCAAAATTGACATCAAAAGTCTGCAAATCTAACTTGAAAATTTCAACCACTATAGCCAGAGATTAAAATTATAGTACTGGTTAAATGTTTTGGTTTAATTTTGAGAAACTTCTGAATTTTGAAGGTTTCTTTACCAGAGAACATATTGACTATCAAGACTGTGAGTCATGCATCTCTGTAAATAGGTATTTTAAGCTCAAAAGGATTGCCTGTGTTTAAAACTACATGTTTGAAGGCTACCAGATTTTTATTTTTTTTTTTTTTAATTCTGAGTAGAACCTGATCTATAGCATTGAGTTATAGCTGGTTAATAAACTCCTGCACGTTAGCTGAGCTGTAGTAGCAGCTATAGCAATCATCTTCACCCAGGTTCCCCTCTCACCTGTCCACTTTTGCAAGATAACATGAATTCAGCTCAAATTGCACTGAGAGGTTTAAAAAGCTTATTAATGGGATGAGGCTAAGAGTGTGTACATGACCAGTTTACCTTGGTTCATCTGAGAGCAGAAAGATTAAGTCAAAGTAATTTCACTGTGCCTGAGCCTTTATGGTAGTATAAAGTCTACCTCTGAAAAACCGCTTCCATGTTAGCAGGGAAAAATTGAGGCTTGCAAAATACATTTGCTGTTATTATGATTTTTAAATAGATCTACATTAAAAAAAAAATCCCAAGATCTAAAATACAGGTGTAATAGCTTGACAACTAGAAGCAGAAGTACTGCTCAAGAAAAGCTCTCATGGAACAGGGTCAGCTCCGCTGGTGAGGCGTGGGAGTGGTAACTCTAGCACAGAGACCCAACGAACTACTGAACAGCACCAGCACCCCCCACGCCAAGCCATGCACTGGGTATATGGCACAAAACTGCAAGTGTTTGGATGAAGAGAACCTGAGCAGTTCAGCAGGAGAACCTAGCTGATCATTGGTCCCTTGCAACTGAACTATTCTATTCTAATAAATTCTCAACAGTAAATATTTCACTGACATATGTCAGTTTTTAAGTGCAAGATGCTGTAATACATTCCCACCTAGGACAGGTACTAGCAATGAAGGTCCAAATATTGTTGCAATACATAAAATATGACGCGCCAGCCTCAATTTCTGGTATATTCTGTAATCTGCATTTTTCAAAAAAGTGAAAAGTAATGTAAAGAAAAGTTTTTGATCGGTGCAGCATATAATTCTCTGAGTTGAAGTATTACAAAATGTCTTCATATGGTTCACATTTAATTGGAAAGAAATTCACGGCACTTTCCCTAGCTTTAGGTTTCAGTTATATTAAAAAAAACAAGAGAAGACATAACTAATAAAGTTCCTGCTTCCACACTTCAAAGAAGAAATCACTGAACAAAACAAAATCATAGTAGGTGAAGAGTATCTCAGCATAATATTCAGTGAGACCGAATAACAATACTCTACAGCAGAAGGCAACAAAGTTGAAAATTTTAGACCTGACGGAGCAGTGGGAATAAAACAAATCTTGAGTGGAGAATTACATATTTTATCTGTCTTTGGAATGCTTACAAAATAGTTCTAAACCAATTCACAACTATGTTGACAAAAAACTGCTGACACAGTGGAACGTGTTCAAAATAGAGGAATGTAATTCATTTTGATAGTGTCCGTTAAATCAAGAGTAACTACTTCAGAAAGTTCCAGAATTACATATTCCTCACTGCTTGTTCAGAAAGAGGAGAGTCAAAACAAAACTGAATTGTGACCTGAAGGACAATGCAAATACGACCACAGCTCATAACATGAATTCTCATCATGATCCATTAAAACCTAATCAAATTCATCTTTCTGATCATTATGCGGGCATAATAGAAATTCAAAGGTAAGGTACTTACTTCACAGTGGCACTCAGAAGGAAATTCAGCTGGGACATTAACAGACTATCTGGAGCAGACAGATAGCGATCAAACTGTGCCTAGGGGTGGGGAGAAAAAAAGAGAATATGAGATCAACATATTAAAAACTTGCTTAGACGAAAATAGGTAAAAACACAGATGTCTGAAAAGTGATTACATTAAAATGGCACCTTCTTATTTGATAAAAATTTCTGGGTTTACGTATTTAAATTGGAGCCTATCTATAGAAAAGTTTAAGGTAGAACTTAATAGTCCAAACCAAATGTCTACCTTCAGCACCTCTGTCACCCACATTTTAAGTTTCTGACTCTGAGGAGTATGGGTGGATCAGCAAAGAATGAGAATCCAGCTTCCATAATTATCCATCTAAGTTTCCTATGCAGCTGGTGCATGTATGCACAAACATCTGAAGATCAGACCTAGTCTATTCAGTGCAGAGGGAATACAGTAGCCTCCAGTCAGAAATCCAGTCTGTCCAAGTTTGACATGTTGCACATTTCTTTTTACATGTTTCTTCTTACTTTTTGGCAGGGAGTCATTGCTTAATAATCTAATAACCATTTATGTTGGGAAAAACAAGAACTAGAGACCTAGTTCAGGCCCCTTGAACTGCTTCTAGACCTACTTCTCCTCCTGCATATAATACAGTGAAAATAACTGTGGTGCTTTGATTCTAGTAGTTTGGAAAGGAAAACACTAAGAATGAGCATTACTGCTGTCTTCAACTATCTGTAAGAGAAGCTGTGGCTGCCCTTGCCCTGGAAGTGTTCAAGGCCAGGTTGGATGGAGCTTTGGGCAACCTGGTCTAGTGGAGGGTGTCCCTGCCCATGGCAGGGAGGCTGAACTAGGTGATCTTTGAGGTCTCTTCCAATCCAAACCATCCTATGATTCTATGATCAAATGGCTGACTACAGAGAAGATGGAGCCAGGTCTTCTCACACGTGAAAACGTGAGGAATACTGGACACATATTACACCAAGGAAAATTCTCATTAGAATGAGAGAATCATTAAGGTTGGAAGAGACCTCAAGGATCATCCAAGTCCAACCATCCCACCACCACCTATTACCCACTAAACCATGTCCTTAAGTACCACATCCAACCTTTCTTTAAACACACCCAGGAATGGTGACTCCACCACCTCCCTGGGCAACCCGTTCCAATGCCCGACCACCCTTTCTGAGAAGAAACTTCTCCTAATCTCCAACCTAAACCTCCCCTGGCGCAACTTGCAGCCATTCCCTCTTGTCCTGTCACTAGTTATCTGCGAGAAGAGGCTGACTCCCAGCTGACTTCTTTTCAGGTAGCTATAGAGTAAGACAGTAAGAGGAAAAATTCTCACCAAGAGTGTCATCGAACACTGAACAGGTTACCCAAAACAGCTGTATAATCTCCATCCTTGGAATTAATCCCTCAGGCAAGGCCCTTGACAACTTTATCTAATGACGGCAACCTTCCTGAACACTAGATCAATCTTCTAAAGCTGGTAAACGCTAAAAATCCACATCCATCCATCATGTAAACGTGCAAAAATTGGGCACAAATGGCTAACAGTGTCACTCACAATTCTCACAAATTAACTTTTGGGGTTTTTTTACCCTTGTTCAAAAAGCAAGGGAGCTTTGGCTGAGAGGTACAGACTTTCCCAGAAACAGCATTTCTAAGGACACATCAACAATTTAAAAGGCTGGGACCTGGAAAACTTTCAGGTTAGGTTGGGAGGCAGTGAATCTGCCTGCAAGTACTCCCTCCACATGGTTTAAATCCTGGGAAGCCAACAGATTAGGTTGATAGACGGGATTTATGTGTGTTTGATTTCAGCATACTGGGTTCCATTCTGGTTAAAGTGTGTTCACACAAGCAGACATTAAAGAAAGCAATGAAAATAAAACAGTTGGATTCTTCTCTAATTATTCAAATTAAATCATTATGTACTGCTGTAGGTAACAGAGTTACTTATATATAATTTAAAGAGATGGTCCCCAAACTACAGTCTTTAAAATCCTTGTTGGTCTACAAGACTATGATAAATAGAAGATATTTAAATGCAAAATTTATAAATCTTGGTAAGAATGCATGCTGCGTGCTCTGTGCCAGAACTCTGTCCAGCCAGCCAGCTTGGGATCAGAGGAAAACAGGCTACACTGACACAATCGGGGGGGATTCAACATAGAAACTTTTAAAATATTTTTTTAAAAAAAACCATTATTTTAAAAACAGACCTTTTTTCATGAGGGTATATGCGTACTGCTGGATGAGGAAGCCTTACAGTTGAACTTTCAGAATAAAGCTAAACTTGGCTAAGTCAGAAGAGTGACAGATCATATGTTACTGCCTACTGAACTGTGATATTGCTATTTCTATGCAAAATAGCCTTCACACGCTCTAAGAAAAAATATCAGCTGATAATTTGTTTTAAAATGTATTGTAGCTTTCAACTTAAAAAAAACATAGCTGTGACTTATGCCCAGCACCTAACTTCTGAGTTTTGCTGAACTATTTGCATAAAATCAAAGCCTCACGACGAAAATTATAAATGATAGCAGAACCTATATTTCAAAGCATACAGGCAAAAACACCCCTTTAGTGATTAAAACTAATTAGAGCTAAGTATTTGCTTTTAGCAATTTAAGATGACTCATGGGATAACATTCTTGTAAGTAAAGTTCTGTTTCTCAAGGCTCAGAAACTAATACTGTATTACTACTACCCGTTCATAAATAATTTATGTATTTATTACTTCAAGTGGTCAAATTACTACAAATGAAGAAAGTGTTCCCAGACATGTAATTTAGCTTTTCTTAAAGACTACGACTGGTTACATTAATGTCTACTACATCGCACAATTAATAGTATTCTTCCCCATGTCACAGCATCATCACCATAATAGAAAATTGCAAAATGCTTACCATTGCAACCTTCAGGGACATGGAATCCATACTTGGCAAATTTGAAAGTGGACCCTAAGGATCAGTAGCCAAAGATAGGTGGAAAAAATGGTCATACTAGCATATGGAAAAACATAAGAAACAATACATTCTACACACAGTTCAGTACTAAATTGTTATTTGGTCCTGCTAGAGGATCTTACATGTTTGGAAACTGAATCGCCATATCAATACTGGAATGCTGTAACAGTTCATTTGTATTCTACCACTCTCTTAAAGTAAAACAATCAGAATACTGAGTTCTTAATAGGTCCTTTCAAGTCCTTTTCTTCCTTCTTCCCCATTAAATCATAACCCCCCAAAAAGCGTTCCACAAGGTTGAGGATAAAAACTGAACTACAAACTGGCTGCATCCCCCTGGTGCTCTAGAATTACAGAGGACAACCTAGCTCTGTTCATCTGTTTTGGGACTGTGCAGAATTCAAGTCTGCTTCCCAGTAGATCTTCTGTGCAGGTATGGCACTACAACATGTATGCGCTGCCTAAGCCCCTAGCAACGATGTCACCTCTGCAGCCAGGACAGATACAAATGAAAATTCCTACATTCCACTAAACAATCTGCTACGGTCTATTTGAAATTGGTTTTAGAACAGGAGATAGGCTCATGAATAAAAAACCAAGCTGAGTTATTAATCAGAATATTTATACATTTATTTATTCATCTTTATACATAAAAATCTGTTGAGTTTGGGCACTTTATGCAAAATTATTGGCTGAAGAAACAACATAAAGCTCTCCAACAGAGCTCTGCTTTCTCCAGAAAACACTGTTCTTCACCTTCACAAAAGATCACGAAAGGACATGGGCACAGCTGAAGGAAGAGGGGCTGTTTTAACACCTATCACATAACTGGTTCGCAAGAAAGGAAGGGCATGAGCTATGAATTCCAGTTTTCAGCTCACTAAGTAATTGGAAGTTTTCACTTTTAGAATCAAACTGTCTTGGTGCTGGAATAGCTAGAGCAATGAATAAGGACAAAAGAAGAAATTATTTCAGATTGCTATTAAACTCCTCCGCTAATTTTTCACAGAAGAAAAAAGCCGTAATCGTCTAATGCATGTGTACGGTGTGCGACGGAAGAAACCTGAATGCTGCATGCACTGTAGGTCCGACATGTTCCAGCTGCCATGGAAGCGGTATACATACCTCCTATTTGTGGTTTAGAGCCAGCTTGACTCTGACACTCTCTGAAGCATATTAAACTACCTATACAGTTACTCTGAGAACATACAGGATGTCTGTGGTGTACGGAGACTGTTGATGGTACACAGATAAGCTGCACAGAAGGACTGTTGCACAGCAGATCTGCTAGGCTTGTTGAACATACAGTATAGGGGAAATTTGTATTTCCAAGGAGCCTTTGCCTAACAGTCCTGGTGCCATGTGAAAAATCAACAGATATTACTGAGTTTTTGCTTTCAGAGGAAGCTTAATTTTCAAAAATATTAGTGCCAAAATTCTTCTGGTTGGTGGGTATGCAGTACCTGCTCAGCATGTACGTTACAGAAGCTTACCTGTTCCGGTTTGTGTTGCTGCACAGAGTTATATATGTAACTTAGACCAGCTCTTGTTAACACGTAGGAAGCTTGTTCATTTATGAGGGTATCTAAATGAGCTTCAATCTGAAATTTTAAGCATAAGCTATTTATAAAATATGCATGAGAATATTAAATAGCTCTGGGGTTAAAATGTCTAGAAACACAATAACAACAACAACAACAAAAAAACCACCACAAAGAAAAGGTGAGTGATCAACAGATAAGAAAAAAATACCAATAGATACAGCATAATTGTTTTGCCCAGTTACATCTTCCATATCATAAAGAGCCAATAATGAAAATATTAATAATTCTTTCATGTCTAATCAGACAACCTATTTTTTTTTATTGTAAATTCAACAGCACCCAAATTTAAGAATACCAAAGCTCTAATCTTAAAAATTGCTACATAATTTTATTTTGCTATAGTTCTTTGAAAATATGTGATAAAAATCATCCAACTCTTACTGAAAATATTGACAATATCATAGCAGTTTTATAACAAGAGAAAGATAGTATTCACAGGGAAAATAAAATTGAACCTAAATCATAACCAGTAATGCTTTTAAATTCAATACTACTAAACATGTATTTGAAAAAAGTTGACTGAGAGAAAAATAGACAAGGAAATGGCAGCTATCAATTTTGCTTTAATTATCTTCATATGAACAAAGTCATAAATGTATTTTACATTCTTAGTATAATCTTCACTTTGCAGAGAAACCTAATCAATAAATCCAGTCACAGCAGCAGCAATCATTTTTTAGTTTGAGTAGTCTTGAAAGATATTTGGTATATATACATTATTACTTCACTTTACAGATAACTACCCACGTTCCTTTTATTTTTCTTCCAATCCTAAAGCAAAAATTTCTAATACATCAAACTGCAGTAAATGTAAGACTTCCATGTCTGCTATGTTAAGAGTTCCCCTTTTTCCTTCCTAAAATTGTTTAGAAGAATGCACTTTTCTTTTTAAATCATGAGGGAAATCTTAATATTTCAATTTGGAGATGTTAACTGTCTTAGAGAGCCCTTTCTTCTATGAAAAAAAGTTTCTCTTATTAAATATGCCATTCTAACTCCACTTTAATAACCTACTTATGTATAATCTTAGAGATATTTTTTCAGTGTTCCTGTATTTGTAAAATGTTTGAAGAAAGTAAATGGTATTAAATGCATAACCTTCAATTCTACTGCTTATTTGAAGAATAAATCAATTGCAGCATTTACTGTGAAACTCTGATACTAGAAATTAAACATGCCCCAGACAGTTTGGTGGGGTTGTCTGTTTGTTTGTTTCAGAGCTAAAAGGTGCTAGAAATTCTAATTAAGAGTAGAAAGTGAAAAATGGCTCACAGCCAATCTTTACTGATACCTTCAAATAAGAAGTAACGACCTGTTTCCAAGCCCCCCAGCTCCAAAAGCTCTCCTGAGATATACTGCAGAGTTATTCACGTAGCAAAACTAAAAACAGGCAGTACGTAAGTTTTCCCAAGTCAATGGTTTATAAACTACATTTCCGTTTCAAACTGGTACCACATATGAACTACCATCCCGGCACGCTGGGTGAAACCAAACAAATGAGAAAAGAAAGAAGGACTGAAGTAGTAACTTCAGCTATACTATATTCTAGGATAAACTAGATGATGATCTAGTACTACCTCTATCTAGGCAGGCTACCTACAGTCAGCCATTTGACTGTTTAAGCTTTCAACTTCCATTTGCTGTTTCTTACAAAGTTTGCAGGTAAGTATTAGACTGATTAGGATAACGAAAACACTCACTAATATGGGCTTATCTGCAACTAAACCAAACCAATCTTCTAATCAATTTTTTGTCTGCTTAAAATAAAAGATGCTGTGTACTGTAAGCTCTGATACCTGCTATTTGCTCTTCATGTCTGATAAGAACCCCCACTTATGCCATTTCCTTGATTTAGAATTGATCCAAAGCCAACATTATCAAAGATAAATAGGTTCGATATCACAACTTCTAGTCTGGAAAAAATCAGTAATAAGTTCATTTTCTTTTGGGGTTGTTAAAGCTTACCTGAAACTGTAACATTTCTAGACGTTTGTCAGTGAATTCAAAGAGAGCCAAAGTAGTCTTCATCATATAAAGTGAATTTACCATGAAGGTTGCCATATCAGCTGTGCCCAAATTACTAGCAGACATAGTACACATCTGTAACAACGGATCTAGCACACAAGACAGAACCTAAAATAGAAAACACACAGAAAAGAGGGAAGGGAGGGAGGAAATCATGTCACACGAGGCTTCTAAGCTCATTCTGTCTCTATCATGTATTTATTCCCCAAAGCAGAACAAAGAGAAATGAGAGTTTCCAACTGTGAAAGCAGTTTTCTACTGGATTTGCCAGCAGGTGATCAGCTACCATAGTGATGGGAAAAGTATAAAAACCTGAGAAGAACAGATTCTAACATAGCAGGAGGAACAGTAACCCAGATTAGGTAATTGGTAATTGTGCAATCTTGAGGATGTATTTACTTAATGGAGTAGTAATTGGATAACAGAATTTAGATGCTGTGTTAAGAGTAGCACTCCATACCATACTGTAATTATCCACTTTGTTAGTCACCATCTTATTCGCATTACAAACTCGGGTTTGTTAGAAAGCTCCAAAATGGAACCAGACAAAAAAGTAGTATTTCACCCATCTTTTGTGTACTGAGACTAGCTTACAGATACTTTTTTTGCCCCCTCCTCTTCAGAGCAATCATTTTGATACCTGCACAAAGTCAGCTTGACGGGCATCCAGTGGAACAACAGATGAGTCGTGAGATGCCAGAACCTCCCGTAGCAAGTTAAGTGTCTGATTCAGTGCAGAGCTTGGGCCAAGATCAGGAGGTGGGAGCTCAACCTGAAGAACAAGATTATCTGTTTGTGGGGTCTTTCTAAATTGAATTTACAGCAACCACGGTACAATCTGTTAGCACAAATGCAACCAGCTGATAATAAAATTACATGTATACATATAGGGAAGGACTCTAATTTGACACTGGACAAGCATGTTTCAGATAATAATTGTCTACAACTTGCAACATAACCATCCTATTCAGTGAGAAACAAGCAAAACTGAATCTCTTCTTTTACTCAGACTATGCCTACTCCATAATCCAGAGAAACCCAAACACTACCGGTTTGGGGAGTAAAATAAAAATACATTTGCTAGCTTAGGTGTCAAAGAATAGCCACATTGTTGGCACCACTGAGTTCACTTTGAGCAGGGCCTCCTGCAACACTCCAGAATCTAGTGCAGGCAGAGCTCTGGGATATTAGGGCCATACTGCAACAGTTGAATAAAGTCATTTTCTTAACAGCCCCTATCATGCTGAGTGTGATAGCTGCAGTCACACATGCAAGTGTCTTTATCCCTAGCAAGTTTTAACCTTAAATTTCCAGTATACACATGACCTGCGTGCAAGCTAACTCATGTCCACCTTCATAAACTGCAATGATACTGGAAGAACTGGAAGGCAGGCCTACCTCAAAGATAAGAAGTAGGAATTGCAGATGGTTTAAAACCAGAAAGAATAAAAGTTTGTGAATCTTATAGAAAAAGCAGACTTTCAGAGTCAAATTATGAAAAGTTGGAGCACCTGAAATGAACTGAAAGTCTACGCTGTTTTTAACACAGGCTCAGATACTTTAGCCCTTCTTTGTGACAGGCAAATACCTACCAAATAGTTCATAAAATGTTTATATAATGTAAAACCTAGCACATCTCTTTTTCCTCAACCCACACTCCTCAGGCTCCACTTCAAATGTAGTTGCATCTTCTTGTCTTCCTCAAACTAGCTTCCTGCTGCCTCCAGACCCTCAGTACAGCCCAGGCTGCTGCTCTCCTTCCCTGCTGCCAACAACCCTCTTCCTACCTTCCTGTCTCCTGCCTGCCCAAGGGCAAACACAGATCTGGCTGGATCATGTGGGAGTAAGGAGATCCCCAGCAATACAGAGTAAGCGAATGCTTAAAGGCATAATCTCTTCCCAGAAGGATGCAGGGAGAACTACATTTGGCGTGACCTGGAACTGGCCCGTGCATCTCACTCACGGTGTTTGGGTGCAGCAGAGCAAGGCAGTGTGCACTTCTGCAATGCTCTTAAGACTCCAGCTCAACAAGAAAAGGCGGCAGCTTTGGAGGACCCCCCTTAAGCCACAGGTAACACGTTCCATACCTTCCCAAATGAGAACTACGGGCTAATAACATAACAATATGGATGTCTGAGACTTCAAAGGAAAAAAAAATTATCAAAGGGGCAGAGGCTGACGGCCAAAGAAACCAAGCAGGAGAGCCTAAGAGGCATTTTCAGAGCAGAGCATTACAGACCCTTGCGGAAATGAATCTGTACTTAAGGACCAGGCCACCAGAGAAAGAAGAAACAGCTCTCGTGCTTTGGAGCCAGGCCTAGCTTTCACACTTTGTGTGTTCTGAAACATTGGAGATACCGTACATGTCCCCCGCTGTTACCAAGACAGACTGAACAAAAACTTTTCTGCATCCTTCTGAACACAAAGTGTTCCTCTATTCTCACTTTCCAAGAGAGAGTACACTGAATTCGAGGAACTAATGGAAAACTCAATCTAATAGTTCAGAGAACAGTTGTTCAGCATAAGCAGTCTTGAAAGCATAAAACAAATACTCTAGCAATGAAGTCAGTCATTCAGAAAAAGGCACTTATTCAGTGCTGATTAGTAGAAAAGTTTACTGAAATTTATGGCACTGAGTGACTTTCTTCTTGTTTATTCTTGTGATTATTAGGGGTATTGATTGTGCCCTGAACACGCTGTTCTCAGACCTAAACTGGACCGTGATCAGGGATATTTTGGCATTAATTTGAGACTAGAGTTTGATGGAGTTTTCACTTCCAACACACACACAGATCATGGCAATGATAATTTCAGGCTTCTCTGCACAGAATTTCTGTCTCCTGAAGTAGCTGATGGTCAGAAGCTTCTAAATTAGCTTCATCTTTCATTTAATCTGCTCTTTTAAAGTCCACTGTCTTCTAGACAGGAGCAAAGAACAAGATTATGAAGAAAGAAAATGCGGCAGGAAATAAAGGTTTAGATCATTAGATTCTATTGGGGTTAGCTCGAAATTCCTGACTACTGCAGTAGAGGCAGAATTATCAGTAAGTGGAAGGAAAAATTAAAGCAGTGCTATATTAATTTTGAAAATTCTGATTTTGCGCATGACTATAGATTGGGTTTTTTTCAGAATTAAAAAGGAAAATTTAAAAACACATCTAATTTATAAAGTAACTTACCGATTCATGAGAGCTAAATTACTATTCTAATTTAAAAAAAAAATTGAAGCCACGAATGTTTTACATGCACTAAAATATTATCATAACTGATCCTATTTCCAGAAAAACAGATTTGAAATGCATGTTGAATTCTACCTTTGAATTACCTGCTTCAGATGCAAGCCAGACAGGGGCTAACTAAAAAAAAACTACCAGAGGTAGCAGCTAGTTCAACAGCATTAAAACATACTCTAACACAGTACTGCCTAACCAGTTATAACCAGCAGTTCAGTCATGCAGAAATGAAGCCAACCAGCTCTTCAACCTTACAAAGAAAACAAGAAGAAATTCCTGATTTTAAAAAACCCAATATACAAAACTGAAATGAATGATCCTAAAATTACAACAGACACTAAAAGTTGTACAGAAAGTTGAGTATACAAGATTGTATCTTCATTTAAAGTTCTGCTGTCAGTCAGTGGAGAATAGTTACTAAGCCAGTAATCTTCCTCCAAATATACAAACAAGAGCAGGCTTCTCTGTCTATGACAGCAAATAACTCAAAGGATATCTTGAAGGATTCAACAGACAGCAAAGGAAAACACAAGAAGAAGAAAAGTCAGTATCAACAATCAAGAGGAGAGTGCACGTACGTTAATTGCTTACCTTTCTCATTTACAAAGAAGGTTAAATGGGGAAAAAAAAGGTGCAATTTTTGTTCCTATTAAATACAGTTAATTCTGTCAAGGACTGGAGCATATATTAAGGAGCAGCTTTGCTAGAAGCTCATATGTGCACCTGCAAATACTGAAAATACTGTATAGGCAAGCAAACAAAACTATTTATATTCTATCCTATTTGAACATTAGAAAGTTAACAGTACACAAAGACATGGACGTATGTGTCAAGCAAAGGGCCACAATGTTCATGAAGGGACTGGAGTATCTCCTACACAAGGAGAGGCTCAGTTCAGCCTCGAGAAGAGAAGGCTCAGGTGGGTGTTATCACTGTGGATAAATAACTTATGGGAGGGATAAAGAAGAGGAAGACAGACTCTTCTCAGTGGTGTGCAGTGACAGGTCAAGAGGCAATGGGTACAGATTGAAGGGCAGGAAAACAATTCTTTACGGCGAGGTTGGTCAAACCCTGGAGACAGTTGCACAGTGAGGCTGGGGAATCTCCATCCTTGGAGATATTAAAAACTCAACTGGAACCAGACCTGGGCAACCTGCTCTAGCTGATAATTCTTTGAACAAGATGGTTGGACTAGACGATCTCTAGAGGTTCCTGCTGCACTCATCCATTCTGCAATTCTGCCATATTAGTATTAAATAAAACAAGAAGGTAATTTTAAACACAGTGCTTGGAGAAAGCACTGCTTAGAGTGACAAACAAAAGGTTGGTGGCTTTTATTAAGGGCCTAATCAGCTTATAATATAGTCCTTTGAAAACCTCACTGGCAGGGCATGAAGGCAAAGCACTATGGACGTGGAACCTTGTAAAAAGGAACCTGGATGTTTCATCTGGTCAGTTACAACTCAGTAGCACCAACTACAGAAGTTCATTCTATAAATTGAGACAAAAATCACCACAGAAACAGCAGCAGTCTAAGAGACTTGAGTGCACATCTACAAGACAAGCTTCAGAGAAGCTGTCCTAAGCTTTTTTCAGCCTTGTTAGGATCCTACAGAGATCACTAAAGTTGAATGCCTAATGGCATGCTTTTCAGCTATCAAGCTGCCCTTTGAAGAAAAGACAACAGAAAAATTCTACTCTAAAAAGAACACCACTAAGGAACAACAATCCCAAAACTTGATTTGGGGTACTCTACTAATAGTCTGCTAACAGCTCAGACAGCAGATGACAGGTCAGTTTGGCATAATCTCTCTTTATTACCTTTATGATAACTCTCATTCCATTTAATTCAAAGTTTGCAGCTATTCTTTCCTTTAATAATTGGTCTAGAGTACTACTGAAGCCAGAGTAAGGACAGGCGTGCTTGAAAATTCCCCCTCTCCTCACGTATTAGTTGGTCCAATAAAACATGCTGGCATAGGAAAGACTAACAGGCTTGTTAAAATGCCTCACCAGTGGACTCACCATTTTAAATGACAATTCTCTCAGTATAAGAGAACTGAAAGAGTAGTCCATCCACTCCAATGCATTAGGCGCTTTGAACTTTGCTTCCAGTTTCATTGGGACAGTTTCTGTTGTTTTGGTAATTATTTTGATTTAGTTATTTTCTCTTGGATTTATCATAATCTGTAAAATGCTGATCTGTACCAGGCTGTTCTTAGTTAGATCCACACAGTCAATAATACAAGCAGAATCTTAAAACCCTAAACATTTGAATTATTAGAGCAGGATCAAAGGAAACATATAAAAGGATACATAAGGACTGAACTTATAATTCCAATCTGTTTTACTAGGATGGCTAGCAGACCCATGGCTGGGTCCAAGAAAGCTAAAAAGAAACAAATACAAGCACAATTCTTCAGCACAGGGACACTAATATTGGCCAAAAAAACCCCATCCTGGTTGCACAACCAACCAGACCAAACCAATTGTTACCAGATCTAGAAAGTGCTGGCAAGACTGCCCAACGCTGCCTCTGAAGGGTAAGAGCCAGCAATGTAAAGGAGAGACAGCGTTTGCAGCAAAAGTTGATGCCCTTCAGTTACACAGGAGAAGGGTGGTGATGCACAGCTTCTATATGATGTCAGCGTTGAGCTCTATGATGACCTGAGAATGGCATTTTAAACCATTAAAGTTGCTTTGCAGTGACTCTGTTACCAAGCTTCATGACAGGTTTCAAGGATTATTGGAGCCAAAGAGACTCCCTTGTGTATTGCCTTTCTTTGATAAGAATGGACTTACTTTCAGGCAGTATGCCAAATATTTCTATCACGTGTATTTCAGCTCATAAAGAGCTATCTGAGAAGCCTGAATGAAAACACCACAGAAAGGGTTTCTCAGACTGAAGAGTCCGAAGCTGTGAGAACTGCCGACTACCTTATTTTTAGATTACAATGAGGATGCTTGAGATTTTCTGAGGGAATGAAAAAAAAAAAGTTGATAGGAAAGTGCTTCTGAGCAAGCCAGTTAAGTACTCTGAAGTAACCAGGGATCTCCCTTCATCATTCACACTGATGGCTTGACAACCAAGAGGGAGAATCCTGATCTAAGACTGCCTTTAAGTTTCCATACAGTTCTCTGCTTGTGACACTCCTTATGTAATATGGGAATCTTCTCAAAAACAGACGTGAAGAGGAAGCTATTTTCTTGTCCTAGAAAGAACAGCCTGAAGTCTCGGTTTCTCATTGTACTTCAGAAATTAAATCCCAGGCAGTTTGAAGGCAATGCTCAAATCAGCATAATCAATAACCTAGGGAATTAAATTGACTGTGGTGATGAGGACATCAGAGTCAAATTACCATGCTGTCATTTGTCTACATCCAAAGGAAGGGGTCCTGAGGAGCTAGTGTATTTAATGAAACCTGCTTTGTCTAAAAAAAGTTCCCAACTAGCTACACTTCAGAGAAAGATTCGCTTAAATACTACTCTGGTCTGTCAACTACTAGATAGACTGCAGGTATTGAAAAAGCATACCACAGCAAGACACAGTAACACAGCAATGTTTCTACACAGTTCTCTCCCACACTACAGCAGAAGAGAATTTGCACAGGGTTAAACTCCTGTCAAATTACAAATTCACTGGTAATTATGACTAACTCTTCTGGAATTCTGTAGCTACAAACAGCAATTAAGAAAACACTTAAATTTTCTTTAAATTAAATAAAAATTGTAGAACCGACTTCCATTCACAAGTTCTTGCTCATCATTTTCAGACTACCAGCAACAACTGACGATACAGAGGGAATACTATCATTACAGTGGTGTAACTCTCACAGGCTATGTTCACCACTTTCCAATGATCTAAACAAAAGAGACACTTAAGTTTATAGAAATAAAAATAGTTTAATTTAAGAACACCCTCTTTGTATTTTAATCTATTTCCAAAGTTATTTAAATTGTCTTAAGAATCGTATTTTAATCAAAGTAACGGACAGCTGATATTCTTTGAAACACGCTTACCAATGCCTTAAGATGCAAAATACAAGCAGAAATAAGGAACCATGATTTATAAACTGTTAAAGTGAAAAGTAATTTACTAATTTCACAAGCGAGTATTCTCTTTGTGCATAACAAGAGCAGCAACGAGGGCTCTGCAATCACACATGTAAGCACAAAGGGTCTGTTTTCAGTGTTTTAATCTTCTCTGACAAAAAAAAAATCTGGAAGCAAATGCGGTGTATACATAGTCAGGAAAATGCTGTTAAAAAGTTGGGATGTGAAGAAAATCCTACTAATACATATATATAATTTTGGTCTGAATACACATCAATAAAAAGAATGGTAAAAAGCAACTTTGAAATTCCTCAAAATGTAAAAGCATTATGACATTCACTACTAAATGAACAGAGACATGTGAAAATGCATAAAAGCTGGCTATCCGTATATTAACACATAATAAACTAAGTAACAGTGGCATTAAATTTATGATAAAATATGGTCTTTATCTCATGGAAATGAATGTTTCTCTGAGTGTAATTCAGCCTATTAATTATGTATTTTTTTTGTGAAGTAAAACTGATTTCAGTCATGAAGCATAATAATATAAGGTACTTCAACAGACTATCTAAAAATCTCAGTTCCAAGAACCACACATCAGTACAGTAAGACTCCTTCTCAGCCACCGAGTTACCTTGCTGTTAACTCCTGAAGCCCAGAGATTAATAAATAATTCTGGATGCCTTTGTTACTCATATATCTAATCCTCTTCTGAGTCTTTACGCTTTTGACCTCAATTATATCCTGAGGAAAGATCTTCATAGGGCACATATGCAATGTAAAACTGTTTCAGCTTCCATTTATAAAATGTGTTTATGAGAAAGAACAATTTATTATGATCTTTTTACATTACACAGTAGGCTTGGTATGCCATTCATTATTTGTAATAAAACACCACTGAAGGTGGCACTGCAATCACCGCCTTCATCTAACGTCAGTAAAACCAAATCTGACTCCTTTGTATAACAATGGCAGCATCTAGAGCCAGTTACATCCAGGCTGGGGGCTGAGGGAAGGGGAACTAAGAGGGCAAAGAGGATTGCACAACCCTCCCATAGTGAGAATACAAAGAACACACACTATGAACTGCGGGATCGCAATTCCTTTATCACTCCTCCTCCTTCTGTAATCTACGTGTCTCCAAGCTGAAAACAGCATCTCACTCAAAACAAAAGTACAAAGATTGTGAGTTATGTAAGTAGAAAAATTATGCTGGATCCTGCTTGAGTACAGATGTAAGACCCAGCAGGATAATACAACAGAACGAAATACAAAGGAGATGAACAGAGCTGTCTTACAGTTTCAAGTCAAGAAAATTTCTTTCTTTAAGCACTACTTTGTTTGCACGTTCTTTGTAAGTAAAGAGCTGTCACATATTTTTGCTAAGGTCCATCACTGATTCTCTTCGTACAAGGAACGAGTACACAGATATTTTATTTTAGCTTATGTATTAGGAAATAAAACATTTAGAGGAATGGCCATAGGAAGCTGTAAGGTTTTTTTCATTTGTTTATTTTTGCTAAATTCATATTGTCCCTGTCCATGTTATGTTTTATGAATTCAAGCTTTAACTGATGCTTGAAGAAGCATTAGTAGCAGAGGAACTACTGTTCCGATGACACCACATTCAAATGGAAATACCCCATGACGACAAACAATGTACTAAGTGGATTTTAGTAGTATGGACTGTGGGTGGCAGCAACAAAGGAGTAACCTGATGAACGAATGAAACCACTGAAGGGAGTCACTCGGATATATGGAAGGAAAGATGGGGAGGAACAACTGTTCCTTTGAGAAAGCCATTCCTCAGCCCTTGCAGAAAGACAGGAAATTGGGACCAGACACAAGCTGTGCAGAATGAGAAAACTACTTTGAGACCACAGAATAGCACTGACTCAATTCAGAAAATCCCACTGAATGGTCGGCAAACTACGAGGCTTTGCACAAAGAATAATTTATGTAAATATATGGGTTTTTTTTAATTTTTCTCGTAGGTTAAGTACAAATTATTTAGAAATGCACTTACAAAAATTCACTGTTTGTCTTCCATTTTCAAGTTTGTATTTTTTTTAACTGGAAACAACTGCAATGTGAGAGCTTTGTTGAACTCTGGGGTTATAGCTAGGAACAAAGAAAGGCATCTCTTCTTGGTTTTAGGATCTAGTCAACTCATCACACATTGGACAGGAATGCTGGATGAAGATTAGATGTGTGGGGGTCTGTAGCCTAACAATTGTGACTTTGCTTAGATTTTAGAAAGGTGAGATTTAATGGGCTGATCCACCAACAGCAACGTGATGCAAACACAGCAGGAAGGAATTAAAAAGATCTGTATTTGCTACTGAACAGTGGGAAGTTCACTGAAACATAATTCAAAGGATCAGCAGGAGAGGAAAAGATACCAGGAAAGTGATGCTGGCTTAGGTACAGTTGTTTGGTGTAACAAATATATATATTCTGCTTTTAATGGCAGCAATATTCATGTGGTAACACCACCTTTATAAAAAGACAGAAAAGCCCAAGATTTGTTTTTATTTAGCTTACCATACTGAGATATACTTCATAAGAGAGGAACTATGCGCTTGAGTAATTAACTATTGATCTGATGATGCATTAATATAAATTCTCTTGCTCAACCAGGTGACTGCTCTATTGCATTTAGGGAAATTTCCTACTTTTGTTACTTCTCATAGATTTTAATAATACACAAACTGCTCTGTAAACAAATAGTGCTAACAACAGTGGTTTAGTTATATTTTCACAAAAATAAAATTTTAAAAGAATTAAAACATAAACAAGAAGTATTTAGTGTAGCTTCACAGCTAAAATATAGAAACTACAAAATTTCAGTTTTAGGAAAAGCTGACATTTAGAACAGCTATTCAAGGAAGAATCTTACTACAGAAAAGGGAAATGAGAGTGTCTTTCAAAACACAAAGGCTGTATGATTTTGAAACAAACCTTGTCCATTAGTTTACTTGCATGAAGACTCAGGCTATTGAAGAATATTTTCTTGCTCAACAAATGCATTTCTTCAATTGTTGTCAACAGTGTGGCTGCACTGTTTCCTACAATACCACTGAAAACAAAATTAAGATTAATTAAATAATTGAAGGGGGAAAAACATGACAGGGTCAGATACTTTGGATAGCATTTCAAATAAAATTACTTTCAAAGTTGAAAATTTACAACAAATAACTGCAGGGACCAGTTCTTCATATTAGCTGAGAGATTCACTCATGAGATGACCATGAGAAAAAGCACCATCGACTATGTCATTAAGCAGATACAAAGTACAGGCTATCTAAAGCTTTGCACAAACTTTTTAGTAGGATTCTAAAATTTACTGGATTTTTGTTCTGTTATTCTGTAAATCTACTTCTGTGATAGAAAACAGATTACGTAAACAAAAAGTTGACAACTATTCCATCCTACTGTCCTTTAGGGACAGTACCATCTCTCTTCTTTCTTCATTGCGATGTCAGGCATCTCTGAAAATATAAGAATTCATGCCTTGCTATTCCTTCCATGTGTCAAGCTATTACACTTAGCACGAGTACTGCATAAACGTTAAATGGCACTACATGACTCCTCTCACAGATACACCTTCTCTTTAAAGTAAAATTTAAACTTGTAGCTTGATTTTCAGATTACAATCTTGCTGCATTTAATAGATAATTTCTCAAACTGCATTTTCCCTTCATTATTCACTGTACTTCCTCTATACTTAAGAATTATTCAGCTGGCAGAAGGTACTTCAGCAGTCTTTAAACAATGTATAGTTAACAACAGGCAAGACTGCCTAAGACCTTCCATTTTAACATCACATTTTCAAATGCACCAAGCTTTATAACCACTGGGAACCACAAACTTTGGAGACAGAAAAAAGACAGCAAAAATCCTTTAGCTTTTTTTGACAATAAAATTGGGAATAGCTCTAATGGGTTCTACCATAGATGTGTAGCGCCACCACAGTCAGGGATTTTAAAGACGATGCGAGGTGACCAAGAACCACTCATCCCAGTTTGCCCAACATCTGAATGTCTTTTTAGACAGAAAAGAAGCTCAAGCATTCATAATAGTGATTCAGATTCTCAGCAGTTCAACCCAGGGCCATGGAGGAAGATTTTTCTGCTATTGCCGATTGGTTTCTAACCAATATGAAGTACTGCAAATGCCACAATGTATAAACTCAGTGGTTCTGGCTTTTCTCCAGTTTCTGTGATCCTGGTGGTATCTAGGGTTGCCCAGGGAGGTGGTGGAGTCACCATCCCTGAGGGTGTTTAAGGAAAGGTTAGATATGGTACTTAGGGACGTGGTCTAGTGGGTAATAGGTGGTGGGGGGATGGTTGGACTAGATGATCCTTGAGGTCACTTCCAACCTTAATGATTCTATTCTATTCTATTCTATTCTATTCTAGAAGTTTGGAAGATGGTTGGTGCACCTTCAAAAACAAGATGCGGAATGAGGCAAGCATCTTTCCAATAGAAAACTACAAGTGCACAATGAGAAAAAATGGTATCAAAACATAGTTGTTTAAGGAAGAAAGGAAAAATTGAACTTCTGGAGATAATTTAATTCTAACATTTTCTCAAAGGGGGCTTGACTTTGTCATCTTAAATGTTTTATGTAGGTTTTTTCCATATACTATTTGTGTCTATGCAGAACAATAAAGAAACAGCTTCTGTGGCAAATTGTTGCTACATTCCAAAGCAGATTTGATGAACTGAAGAATGACAACAGATAAATGGCATCTGCTTGATAGCATGCACGTTTCTCCTTGATTCCATTGTACAGGGTAAAAATTAAGCCACAAAAATAGTCTTTCAACTGTATTAATTTTTATACAATTACAAAAAAGAAGATATATTTAGCATACTTTGTACTTTTACATACCTGATTGTATGGTGGTAGAACTTGAGAAGATTAGAAATCTTGTACAGTAAAACTGCTCCTGGCTCAGCAACAATCACCTGCTCAATTCTAACCTGCAGAATAAAGAAATATAAGCATCCTTCAGGTCATATATCTCAGAAGCCAACCTCTATGATTTTATATGCAATACATGTTTGAGTTTAAAAAAAAAAAAGTTTAGATTTAACCAGAAATGAAGTTAAAAAGAGAATGTCCAGTTAACTATAACATTCTGCTTGAACCAAAGTGCTGCTTTGTTGCCAAGCCTCTGGGTAGAAAACAAGCAGGTATATGTATTCTTAAAAAAATATTAAAATGCCGTTTCCCTATAGATTTTTGTTGCAACTAGCTATTGAAAATTTGAAAATAATGAGATCATTTGATGAATTAATACCAGTACATACTGGGATTCTGCCCAGCACTGAATAGCAAGAACAGCTGCAAAACTGCAAAATCCCTAAATTACAACAGTTGATCATTAGCATCATGCAGCAAACCAGAACTTCCAAAGTATTAGGTATTTTACCCCAAGATTTCACCTGGATCGATCTCTCCTTCACTTAAAGGAGAGATTATATACCTCCTACTGATATTTAATCAGATATATTTATACCAAACGACCAGCTCTGTTGACTGATTATCTCAAGCAGGAGATATTGGCTACACAGACCAAAACAGCGCTGACTGTCTTCATAGCTGGACAGTTGATGTCTTGTCTCCATGGTACACTCAGTCTCAATCCTCTCATAAGAGGCTGCCCCAGGGTCAATCTTTGGGCACTCACGAAGCAGGGAGAGACAGTGACTTATGACTGCACTGCTCTCCCACGTGCCCGTGTGTGAAAGGGCTACACAGAAATCACCAGCCACCAACCACTCTCCCAAGCTATCTGTCTGCAGTTCGATGGCGCACGATGGGCAGTAATGCCTTCTCCTCAGAGCCAGCTGCAGGGAGAATTAACTAAGACTACGCGTCCTCAACCCTTTCCCTTTGCATCTAAGTCAGAGACCAAAAAAACCACAGAATAATTTTTGATGTAAAGTTACTTTCAACACTCAGGTGAACTCTGCTCTTCAATGCATCTGTATATACAGAGGTACATACACAAATAGCTATCTCCAATGGTGCATAAAAGGTCATTTGGGCAGGGATACTAAGGCAGGCAGGGGAAAACCATGAAAATAAAAATATTGACCAAATTAAAAAAAAGCTGTTAACTAGAAACAAAGGAAATAATTAAGAAATAAAGAGAAAGACAGAATAGGAAGAAAAAACCCCAAAGGGTTTTAGGGCTAGGAAACAAAAATGAGAATTAAACAATCAAAGCAGGAAAAGTAGCATTGCTGCTTCCCATACAGAAGTCTTCACTGCACAGGAGAACCAAAATTTGCAAGTGACTAAACCTAACCTGCTGAGGGAAGACCTGAACTTCCAGCCCTTACCGTTTCCTAATCCTATGCATCCTGTAATCACTTAACCATTAAAGACTATCTGAAGTCTATGTAAGGCATCAAAAACATTTTAGTTTTGACCCCATCTATGTGGGGGGAAAAATGAGGACCTTAATTTAAATGTTTTTGGTGTTCTCCGATTTCCATCTGCAATGAGAAGGCTGTGGTAAGATCTACCACGAGCGACTCCTCAAGATTCACTTGGATGCCTAAAACTCAAACCAGTCTCAGTAAGAAATGTGGACAATTTATACTGCATATAAGCATAATCCTTCTTCAAAAGTATGAAAACTGTATCTTATTGTACATTTGCACGGGAAAGCATAAACCATTTAAGAAAATTCTACATAATTCTCTAAATTCTATCACTAGGCTTTAATCAGGCTACTTTATATGTCAGCATCAACTCAAATCAAAGTGACAGGTTTGCAAACATCAGCACAAATCCACTAGAAAAGCAGTATACTGTGGTGCCATAGAACTACAACAAAGAGTGTTCTCCACGAATTTAATGCAGTTATTTTTCTTATTGTGGACAATCTTCAGAAAGAACAATGTATTGTAGAAAAGACTCCTCCAAACTGAGTCTATTTTTGTTGTTCCTCTCAACACGATGGCTTGCAATTATCTAACTGCATTGTATGAAGGCTTTTCTGCTTGGGGGTTTTGGGTTTTTTTCTGCTTTTTTTTTTTTTTTTTGCTATGGAAGATTTCCCCAGGAGAAACAATAAGTACTGCGTATTTTACATTGGGTAGTCTAGACTGGCAGTGAATTAACATAAGTTGCGTTCTATTAAAATACAGAATACAATGGGAAGTCTTTAATTGTTTTTTTGGGTTTCTTTTCCTTTTCATTAGTACAGTAACTAACTACCGACGATATTTCAGGGATATTTCTACAGATAGCAGAAGCACACAAGTGTAAAGAGTTTGGCAATCAAAACAGAAGGTATTCTGTACCAAACTGTACAAAACAGAAGTACTCAAAACAAGACCAAAACTTATTCTGAGTTACACAAAGGTTTGACTCTATCTTTCATTACTTTGTTGGAATGCACAGAAACGCTGAACTCAAACATCCAGCATTCAGCATTAACAGAACTAACGCATGCAAGAAGAACACAGAAAGCTTGGAAAGGATCTTCCCCAAGAGTTGTGATAATAGCTTGTTTTTCTAATATGACAGGTGTTTCTTCAACAGGGCAAAACCTAAAGGCTGCGAAGGATTATCATAATTATACGGCAACGGGCACAAACTGAAATACAGGAGGTTCTCTCTGAACATCAGGAAACACTTTTTCCTTATGAGGGTGACTGAGCACTGGCACAGGTTGCCCAGGAAGGTTGTGGAGTCTCCATCCTTGGAGATACTCAAAAGCTGTCTGGCCATGGTCCTGGGCAGCTGGCTCTCGGTGGTCTGGCTTGAGCAGGGGGGGCTGGACAAGATGACCCCCCAGAAGCCCCTGCCAACCTCTACTCTTCTGTGATATTCTAAATGGCACTTGCTTGATTTTTACCTCTCTTCAGATCTCATCTCTTTCTTATCAGGAACTTAAGTAGAGTATTCAGAACCTACCTGTTAACATTTGAGACTAAGTATTTGGCAACTGGACACAGTTGTTATAGCTACAGCATCCTAAAATAGACTTATAATAATAGTATTTAGTATACTAGATTTTGCTTTGAAAACACTTGTATTTATACACTACAAGGTCAGGCAATTATTGGTATCAGCTTCATCATGTCGATTATTTTATTTTGTGCTTATGTGAAGCACATCCAATAAATAAGATGGATCATTTTAATGATTTCTATCAAATGGGTCCCCTAAATTGACTATGACTGTAGCTTGAGAAAAAACCAACCGTGGAGGGATGAGACAGAAATAACAGCAAAGTGGGGTACCATAAAGATGGTAAGTAGGAAACAATTTTTTCATGGTTTCTTTCAATACAGGAGCTGGAGTTGTTAAATAAAACAAAACCAAAAGGAGCAGGCTTTTGACACATGCACTTCCCTCCTGCAGGATATGTTATGAATACCAACAATTTATATCAGCTTGACATATTCACGTAAGAAAAATCTATCAAGGTCTATTAAACACAAAGACAGCAGCTATGGTTCAGGAAGTCCTTTGTAAGCCCACAAACACACAAGGAAATTATTCTACAGAAATACCATGACACAACTGCACAACCTGTGCACTCTTCCCAAAGCATACACTAAAGGCTGGTCACTATGAAAAACAGGGTAGTAAGTTAAACTGATTTGTCATTTGACCCACTACAGCCATTCCAATATTCTTATCCCAAAGCTGAATTTTTGTACATAAGAACTCGTGACTTTTAGGAAAAGTGAAAGAAAAATCAAGATACAGATTTAATATCTTAGTATTTCTCACTAAATGACTATTTAAACCAGGTATCTATGAAGTCTTTAATTTTGAAGGGGTTTATGATTCTCAAAGTTGAGAATCTAACTCAACCAAAGGTGAGGAAAATACATTGTAGAGATGGGGAACAGGTTCTGGAAAATCATGACAGAACAATTTTTGTATTTAGAATGCTAAGGAGAACAAAATACTTCACCTTCAGAGGCCTGCAGACACCTTCTGTGATATGCCCAACTACTTCTTGAACATTTTCTTCCACACCTACGGTTAATGCAAACACATGCTAAGATTATGCAAATGTAATTCTCTTTTCTTCAAGACTATAAAACAAATAAACAAATGTAGGAGCTACGCCTCCACAAAAAGCATTTTGAACTACTGTTCTTTTCTCCAAAAGACTAGTTTACAACTCCACTGAACTTCAAATCTAGCCGTTAAGAAATACCTGCATGACAAAACCGAGTCCTGTAGAGTCATTACCTTATGCTATGCGATGGCACAACACAGTGCCTGGGGATTTGAGGGAGAAGGAGCAAGGGAAACAATAAATGATCTAGCAAGAAACTGTCACAGTAAGGCTCAGAATTAGCACTTCATGAAACTAAACAGAAAAAAAAGGCCAGCAAGGTGCCTAAGGAGCAACAGCACATTCCATTCTGAAAGGCCTGACCATAAATACATGCATCTGTGAGCATTCGGTACTGACGTGCTCACGGCACTGTTACAAATTAAATCACATATGTACCTCCACACTGCCGTGTGCTGCAGCATTCACAAATGCTTCCTCCCCAGCAGCAACTGAAACTCATCTTTCACAAAACTATATACAAAAGCGAATACTGCCCTATCTTATCATGGAACGCAAATGAACTGTTGCATGGCAACGGGTACTGTCATAAATCAATCAAACTGAAAGCAACAGATCTTCAAGCTCTCACTTCAGTAACGACTCAGAATAGATTTATGGAGACAGCAATACTTTAATTCTAATTTAAAACTTGTCAACAGGAGTTCATCTTCAGATGGGACCCATGCAATGAACAGTAAACAAACTGACTGTGACATGTGATAGGAATCAGGTGACATGAGGCTCTAATCTGCAGCTCTTATTTGAGACTAAAAGAGATTACCTCTGACAGGAAAAATTACAAAAGATCAGACATGTGTGCCAATGTCTCTTTACACCAAGATACGTGCAAAGCCACATAAGCCAAAACAACTAAATTCAGTGTGGTGGCTGTAAGAGTTTCAGCATACTAAATTGGTAAGATAATAAAAATATGTTTATATAGCCGAGTACGGTATCAAGGAAGAAAGCAAGATTATAAACCACAAGATGCATGATGTGTTATGTAATGACTAGCTCCCAGAAACACCCTAACAATTTACACATTTTTTAGTAGGAACAGTCACACTTTTGCTGTTCATCAATATAACAAGCACCTAGCACATATTTGCAATCGTGTATCTAGACCAGATTGACTTAACAACAAGTTCTTGGGCATGAAAGTTTTAGCTGCAAAAATACACAAGTTCAAATACCAAGGACACAGAATTACAATCTTGATCTATCACAAACTAGTGCCTTCACATATACTTTCCTATCCAATTAAAATATATTCGATTCAGCAAACAGTAAAAAGAAATCTTCCAGTACAATTGGTTATGTAACCATTACAAGTAATAGCACATCATGCTGACGTAAAAGAATTACGGAATAAAATTCTTAAGAGACCCAAAATAACTTCTAGAAAATAGTTCATTACAGACGATACACTTCTGGCTCCCTGCTACACCACGCATCCTTTTGTCTGCATACCCTTCTTTACAGGAGAGATCTTTCTTGGACTTCATTTGGCTTCTGCTCTCCAGCTGGGTTCCTGCAACTCCATGAAAAATGGGTTTCTACTGCTTCTCCTAAACAGAATGCCTGCAATTCTCCCTTCCTTTCATGTGCAAGATCTCTGTAAGACTGGAAACCTCCTGTTAGCCGAATACCTAAGCTCCAAAGAAGAGAACCAGATGCTTTATGCTTGGCCAGTACAATGCAAAATAGTTAAACTTTTCTGAATGTGTTTTCAGTGCTTAAATTTTTAGTAGCATTGTTGGTCAGATTAGTTTTAAAGAACTAACATTTTCAAGCTTAAAATTTTAAAACTTTTTAAAAGGTGTTTTTGAATACTTCGATTACGGACTACATAGTTCTCTTTAAAGTAAAAACTGAGACAGAAACTGAGATTCTCAAAAAATGTGGCATTCACACAATTTTTCTTCTACTGGGACCAAATCCACCTCTATCTCACATGTGGCTTCTTTAAGAAAAGAAGGGAAGTTTTTGTGTAGCTGTGAGTTACCACATTCTCTATAGTACTGAAATGACAGAAGAGCTTACAGGAGAATTTAAACAGAAATCTGAACTCAGAAGAGAGACTCCTGAATTAAAATAATAAAAACAGTTCCATCTGCAAAAAGCTACTCAAGTTGAAACTAAAGTTAAAACATAGTAGAGGAAAAGATCCATCTCATCTAACTTTAGAACCCCAATTAGGTGCCTCACCTATACTAGTTGCTTGGGCTCCCTCTATAGGGAACAAAAAAAAAACAACAGTTGTGATGAAAATGTGCAGAAATGCCTACTTTAGGTCGAACTTCTGTTGGGAAGATTGGCCCTCTGGAAATGCAAATCTCTGTCATTACCTATAACCACAAATAAACAAGATGTCCACTTTTTAAACAGCTAAGTGAAATTAACTTAATCTCTGCTGTAAGTTGCACTACCAGACACCTGAAGACCGTACAACAGTACAGGAAATTCAGCTTGAATCTCTCAGTACCACAGACACTGTACTCACTGATTAGCCACTACCAACTCAGGATCTGTATTTATACAACACACATAACCTCAAGGTACTACATAAGGCTGCACTTCCACGAATGTTTCTTGTCAAACTCTGTCGTACCTCATAAAATACTGTTTCATCTTACAGATCTTATTGTATAACCATTCTTGTAATAAAAAAAACCACCCAGAACTTCCCAAAGACGCAGAAGAATAGTTAACGGACAGCATCTCCCAGGCTTTGCTGTTCCCAGTATGAAGCAAGGAATTTCTCTTTACACTTCTTGAAAGCTGCACAACAGTGATGGCAAACCCATTCCTGGAGAGCTTAGGAAAACATATTTTTGCTTCAGACAGAAATACTGAATCTCTTGTTTATATTAGTCTCTGGGGGAAAAAGTTTTGTCCTTGTGAGGTTTTTTTTGGAATGTTTTTCCCAGAAACATTTATATTCTCTGTATTCTCAAGTAGTTTAGTCTGATTTAGGCTGAAATGCTCTAAGTCTATCTGATTATGTGGTCACAGCATCTCAACCTGACTTCCTGCCAGAAGGCCAAGGGAGTTAATAGTTAAATAAAGCACTGCACAAGGAGGTGGGACAATTTCAGAACCGAATGCAGGCCTGGGGAGCAGCGGTAGCACAATCAACAGCAGAACCGGATACAGTAGCATCCTCCACATGCCCAGCTTTTCCGGAGGGACTCCCCAGTTACAGCAGAAGCATCAGACAGGCATCTACAAAGAACTGCCATGTCTTCTTCTCTACCATACAGCCATCATGAGATCTGCTTTCCTGCCTCCCTGAGATACTGTCAGTACTAAAACACTAAATTCAATTCTACAGTATGCTGTAACTGTGATTAAAAAACAACATTCCTTCAGTTTGATTTACAACAGCCTCCTTGCTCATATACCATTAATTAGGAAAGCCAATTACTACTTCCAGCAGTAAGGGAAATGAGAATGCATATTAACTTTAAATCCCGGAGCAGGACTCAATTAAGATATACAGTCTGAAGAGCTCACCAGATCCAGATCAAACGTAAGTTCTTACACTGACTTTGTTACAACTGAGAACACATGCCTAATTTATTAAAAAAGTCTTTGTCTGAAGCTATGGAGGAGAATCATACTACAGGTTCTACAGAAGAAAGGTCTTAAAAGTAGAGGCAAAGGGGCTGAAGAATAAACATGAGAACCTGTAGTTCTGTTAACGAAGGAGAGCTTTGATATTAAAAGCTTCACATGTCCATGAGCAGCTTTGACCTCTGTAAACCTGTAATGACATGTAGCATGACAGAAGAAAATTCCACTTTACTTGTAGCATAGAAGGAAGATAATTATAGAAAGAAGGAATTCTTTTTCAGAACTTTACTAAACAAATGAGCAAGGAGTAACAGGAATCCTCCACATAACCAATAAGCAATCCTAAGGCAATGTTCTCCGAGGTATCTACTCATATACATTAGAGACAATTTTTGAACTCTCGACCAGCCTAAAATGTCCCTTTGTAAATTTAGTGTAAATCTATTATAAGCACAGTAAAATTAAATTAATGTACTTTGAAATACTCTTCTTCATTAAGGGCTTTCTTCTGGCAAAAAGTGACCACCAGCTACTCTGAAATTATTTCCAAGAAAATCTAAGCTCCGACTCTCATAGCTGAAGCCCAGTCTAAGAAATTCATCACACTTTCTGACTTTGCACAGACTTAGTTTCTATCACTTCCCAATTTATGTTTTAAAATCTGGTACTACCTTGAATAGTTACAAGCTTTAGCATAGCTTCTAGGTGTTCTTTTTCAGAAGCTGTAGCTTGATGCAACCAGGCCAGCATGTCTCCTACGTACCTAAATAAAGACAGAAATTTCTGTGTAAATCATCGGTTTATGGTGGCAGGGATTCACAGTGCTAACAGGCGAAAGAAGGATTATTTTATACACATTCTTGCTAGTACTGTACCTCAGAGGATCGTGGGAGTGCATTTCAATAGGGCGGGGAGTACCTCCCAGACCTCCTCTAGTAAGAGCATCTATAAAGCCACGGACTACAGCGCTTCTCCTAGCTGTTCCAAATTCATCCAAAGTGTACCTGTTATTGAAATAGGAAAATGGGTAAAACAAAACAGCTCACCTCATCACTGTTCATTAGCTCAGCTTTACAGTTAAAACGAGTAACCATTTTTATAGTTCTAGAAATCCTGCATTGATGTTTCTACTATGAAGCATTCAAAACTGTCCGATTTTCTTGCCTCCTCTAAACAGATACTAAAGATAACTGTTCCTTCGCCCTCCCAGTCTCTTACCTCACACCAATAAGTAAATAAACATGAAATCAGCTTTTCCATTTTTGTACATAAAAGCATGTATTGACAGGTCCAGGACTCATGTTCACATATGGGTCAGCTGACAGACAGATGCAGCAACTTACTGCACAGGGCTTTCCCTTTCTTCTAGGCTACGACATGATCAGTAGCAAAAAAAAAAAAAAGTCATTTTCATTTAATAGTTGTTCACCAGACTTGGTTAGGTACTTAATGGATGGACAATTACAGCCCAGAGTACATAATCTCAAGTAGAGGAGGTACCAAGAACCTACACAGGGCTCATTTTTGGAGAAGGCTACCTTCCTGTTGGGGCTGAGACATAATAGCAAGTGAAGGATGGGAAATGAACACTGCTAATATCCCTGTCACATCTGCTGAGAAACAGGATTTTTGCAAGCCATGGAAAACTTGTTTTTTTGAAAAACTGAATTTAACGATTTTGAACAAAACACATAAATTACAAAGGAGAAAAAGAAAAAAAACAACATACATGACAGTTTATTTTTCCAACACAATTGAACAAATGCCAAAGAGTAAGCACGGTGTCACTTACCAATGACACCCAGCAGCTGAACGGATATAAAAATAATAATAATAAAAACCATATTATTCACTGACTGATGTTAAATGAGTACTGCATTCACAATTAAACAGATGTGGAGAACAAAATACAAAAGAAAATAATATACTGTTTCAAATATGTTCCCGGTTAAGTTCAATTAGATTTCTATTATGCTATAAAAAGTCCAGTCAGTTTTGCTCTTTTCAATCTATATTATTGTTTGAGTGAGAAGGAAAAAAATTACACTGAAGAATCCTGAAATTTCTGTTTAAATCTTTTTCTTCATACACTGTACTTATTAACTCAGAGAGTAAATATCTGCAATGAAAAAAAAAAGGCTGATGAAAAAAGTCTTTAATAAATTACTATTTACAAAATATATGCAAAGAACAGTGGGACAGATCTGGGATCTGCTGACTACCTACAGTCCAGGAGTAGCAGTGTTGCAGTGAAAAAAACTCAAGTACTGAGAGAAACCAGCTAAGGTGGTAGGGGTTTTTTCCCTCCAATAAACAGCTACATAATAATCATTAAAGACACAGCAGCAAAACAGATCTTGTGATCTTGTTATTAGTTTAGAAAACAGCATTTAATAATGATAATTTTATTTTAAAAAAAAAACTACTAGTTTTCTTTTTGCTCTCAGTAGAACAGGATATAACTCTGCCAAAATTCTGCATTTTAAAAAATTCCGTAGTAACTAATTATTTTACTACTACGTTATTACATATACTCATGTTAGGGGAAGAAAACATCGTTTGGATTCTTTTCAACCCAGCTTCAATTTTCTAAAATTCAGTAAAGTAATCATCACTGAGGGGGAGAAGAAGGAGGTGGAGGAAAAAAAACTTTGAAAATCAGAGTGGAGGATGGAAGGGGAACACTGCTTCGAGCTATGATTCCATGTATTATCAATGAAACAGCTTTCAAATTTTCTGTTGGAACCAGGAAGTGAAAACCAAACTGAAATGTTTATTTCAGATCCCTACTGACCACAGTTCCCAGAAGTCCATCCCTGGTGCAATCTTTCCGCCACTTGAAAGTTAACAAGACATAAGTCAACATAAGAAAACAGAAATTTGTAGTTTTGTTTCTATACTCCTGCCCTTCTCCATCTTACTTTCAATCAATCAAATCACAACCCTTATCAGATGCAAGAGCAGTGATTCGGAGGGAAAGTGCACAAAATCAACAACTTAAAATTACTTTCTAATACGACACTGTTTTACGTTTTGAACTCAGCAGTTTGCTATGTGCTAACGGTATACAAAAATTTTTGGAAGGGAATAAACTAAACCTTGAGATTTATAATGGAAAGCATCAGTACCGACATTTTGACAATACCGCTGCATTACGTAGCTAAGCACGATAATCTACAATGAGAGACATATGGCTGCATCTTCTATAGTAATGTTTACTTTTGCCTTTTTGGCAGAAGAAAAGTCCTACTTACCAAGTTCTACCTTTGGTAATACTAGTACTGCTGGTTTTGAGAGAGATGTCAGAAGAAAAACAAACTCTCTTTTGCAGATTAATTTTAAACTGGCAAGCTGTGGATTTATCCAGAATATGGTGTTTTTTCTCATAATTGTTAAGAAAGCAAAACAATGGTTTTATGACATTTGAAAGTAATGTAATTTAAGAAAATATTTATCACAGAAAATATAAACTGCATCTATAAAGAATCCTATAAAATGTTTCGTTGTGACTCATCCTTTGCAGCTGCGGAAAAAGGCCTGGAGGAGAGAACGCAAGAAAGGACTCCGCAATCCCCAGCTAAGGCCTGATGCACTGCAACGCACCACGTGTGATATCCAGGGTGGCCGAGTGGCACCACCTCCCCTTAAATCGACCAACTGAACTGACCGAGCATGTTCAGGTGTGTGCTCTCTCTGACACTGACACAATTATTAAGGTCCACATGCACTATGCATTTTGCCCATGAAGAGCTCCATGTCACACACCCCCACCTCCGCACGTTTGACGCTCTCAAAGAGAAAGCCAGGCTCTGAAAGACAGCCTAGTACTCTGCAAAATGTGATGAATGCA
>VWZZ01003377.1:443-18610 GCA_013399095.1 Psophia crepitans | reverse complement strand
GCTCTGGTGAGGCCTCACCTCGAGTGCTGTGTCCAGTTTTGGGCCCCTCAATATAAGAAGGACATTGAGCTGCTGGAGCGTGTCCAGAGAAGGGTAACAAAACTGAAGGGACTGGAAAACAAGTCTTACGGGGAGCGACTGAGGGAACTGGGGCTGTTTAGCCTGGAGAAGAGGAGGCTGAGGGGAGACCTGATCGTTCTCTACAACAACGTGAAAGGAGGTTATAGTGAGGAGGGTGTCGGTCTCTTCTCCCAAGAGGCTAGCGACAGGACAAGAGGGAATGGCCTCAAGTTGTGTCAGGGCAGGTTCAGATTGGGTATTAGGAAGAACTTCTTCATGGAAAGAGTAGTGAGGCATTGGAACAGGCTCCCCAGAGAGGTGGTTGAGTCGTCGTCCCTGGAGCTCTTCAAAAAACACATAGATGCGGCGCTCCAGGACATGGTCTAGTAGGCACGGTGGTGTTAGGTTGACGGTTGGACTTGATGATCTCAGAGGTCCTTTCCAACCTTAGTGATTCTATGATTCTATCTTTTATCAACCAGTATTGCATTTTATGCAGTTATTCTACATTCACCTTCTAAAATATGTACAGATTACACTCTAACCTCACATTCAGACTCTCATAGGACATAATCCACTTCCTACTGAAGTCCACAACATGAACCTACTGATTTTGAAAGCGCACCAAGCTATTCAAAGTCATAATTTCTACTAGAAACTTATCACTGGAAATAATTATTTCTAATCTCTAGTGTACTGTATATAATTTTCAGAAGAAAGCTCATCAAGCAAGGAGATTCATTCTTCTACACTGACAAAAGGCTAAAGCTGTAAAACCAGATGCTCTAGCCACAAAAATTATAAAGATTACTTGAATCTGTCATAGGCTATTATCCCCTTCCCATGAATAAAAATACTGAAAAGAGCAAAATACAAATCTTTTCTTCCACAAGAGGCTGGAGAAGCAAGGGAAAAAGTGGTCTGCATTAGGCTCATTAAACAGCACTTATGTATTTTACAGTTAGCTTTAAATAGGGCAGAGTAGGTTATAAGCCAACTTTCTGTTTCCACATATCGTCCCTGAACAAGACAGTGATTTCCACTGGATATGAAGCATTAACCAGAAGCAGTCTGTGAAACTGATGAGAGACCGAGAAGGTCCATATCTGTTACAAAACAATGTAACTTCCATTATCAACTGACATTAGGTAAAGCACATCCATATTCAGTATACTGTACCACTACAACTGATTCTCTTCCCTAAAAGGTCGATTTTATGACAACAAGCACTAACGTGTGTTCTTACCTCTTTGTATCCTCTAGTAATAAACTAAGAGTCCAGTATTTTTAACTCCAATTGAGCTACAAACACAGTGTTAAAAACAAAGTACAAATACAAAAAAAAATGCAAACTCAAGAGTAAGAAAGGCAGAATCAGACCTAAAGGAAAATTACATCAGTACTGCCATGTCTTCAAGAAATAAATAAGGTGGTATACATACTTTTCTGCCTGGAGTTTTGTGGTTTTTACTATCAAGTCCTGGGTTTGTTCCTTCGCTGCCTAGAATACAATTAGAATTGTTAAAAATGTGAAAAACAAACATAACAAATGTATTACACAACCTTTAAAATATTTAACACTTCTGAAGCTTTCTGACTATAAGTAGTTTAAAGAGTGTACTCCTTTAAAAACAAAAAGCCTTCCTGAATTAAGTATTCATTAAGTCTCCCTATTTTCAGGCATGAAAAGATAAATTGATATCCTTGTCCACATACATTTCATCTCTATATACATTTATATTCAGAGTTAATTTTTAATTTTTATCTAATACAAAACCATAAATATTAGAAATAGTTCTGATTATATTGTTTGTCCATCAACTGTAAATCCTTTGCTGTTACAAAATGAAAAATGAAACAAGTTCCTTTGGATGCTAAACTGCCCAGTACCAGTGTCCATCCAGCCATTTTAGACAACATGAATACAGCTCTGCTGGTCTTAAAAGTTTAGCTCTACAGTCCAAGCAGCTTACAGGGCTGTAAGGACCAAGTGCAATGCACTTCAGAAGTTCATCACAGCCCTAAGTGTTCAGTGATGACAACGCAAGGGAATCCACGCAGAAACAATTCTGCTACAGACAGCAGCTGCATAACTAAAGGGATTGCTGTAACTGAAGTTAGAGTTCTGAAACTTATCCCTCATCAAGAAGGTAAGAGACATCCTGAATTGTTGGTTTCCCACTGGACACCATCAGCGATGATTTAGGCAGAAAAATAAGATTTAACAACAACAAAAAAAATAATCCTGAAACCAAAACACGTTCAGTATGGAATAATACTGCAAGTGAAGAGGTGGAAACAGCCATAAAGGTATTCTGCATGAATAATCTCAAGACTGTAATAGGTCTAAATCGTAGGTCTGTTTGGCCTGGAGAAAACTGAGAGGGGATCTGATCAATGCTTGGAAGTAAGTAAAGGGTGGATGTCTAGACAAAGGGGCCAGACTCTTCCCAGTGATGCCCAGTGACAGGACAAGGGGCAATGGGCACAAACTGGAACACAGGAAGTTCCATCTCAATATGAGGAGAAACTTTTTTACACTGAGGGTGACGGAGCCCTGGGACAGGCTGCCCAGAGAGGCTGTGGACTCCCATTCTCTGGATATACGCAAAACCTGAGTGGATGCGATCCTGTGCAACCCGCTCTAGATTATTCTGCTCTAGCAGGGGGGTTGGACTAGATGATCTCCAGAGGTCCCTTCCAACCCCCACCAATCTGTGAATCTCTGAATCTGTTTGCCAAAATGAAGATGCCAGTCTCGAGGCCTGCAAGAGGTCTTATGCAAGTCTGTACGTGTACTGAGTCATTTCAGTCTTTCTATCCGTCACACTGCATTAGCTGGAATGGAAAAGCAGCCAAGGTAGACGAACACTTTGAAAGGTGAAAGGAGGACTGCAACCACTCAAGTACAAATTCAGTCATCAGAGGGAGCCTGAGCTGTTCCATCAATACAGACAGCAGGCACCGCTGGGGTAACAGCTTTTCTAAAGGAAACTATTATGGTCTAGCATGCTAATTTTGTAAAAGCTCAACGGAATTTACTGAACATTTAGTCGTGTCAAAATAATTTAAAGATATCATTAAGCTTTTTATATCATCTATAAATAATAACATTTAGATTTTAAAATTTATTTGTATTTTAAACTTTTCTTTTAATAACACTCATTTTTCAATGCTTCAGTCTAACAAAAGTCTTGCAACAAAAGACTGGACCTGAACTAATTAGTACAGAAATCAACTAATTCCAGAATTTTCTTAGCCCCTTCCGTCAAAGTTGCAGATTTTAATAAACCAAAAAGACAGAAGAAATTTGCTTTCTTTCCAGTACATTCTGGACAGAAGTACTAATTGCCAAGAAAAATGCTAACAGTAGGACAGCAGAAAGGAAGGAAAAGCAGTTTTTCTAGATTTAGCTAGATAAAGCAGGAAGCCAGTTTTTATTTACATGTGTTCTACTGAGGTGGTGGAGTCACCATTCCTGCGGGTGTTTAAGGAAAGTTTAGACACGGCACTGAAGGACATGGTTTAGTGGTTAATACGTGGTGGGGGGACGGTTGGACTGGATGATCCTTGAGGTCTCTTCCAACCTTAATGATTCTATGATTCTATGTCAGACAGCGTCATTATTGAATGTATGTTATGTAAGAGCTTGCATCTAAGCAAAACAAGGTAATTGGCAGAAAAGAGCCAGACGTGCCAGAAAAATCAAAATGTTGATAGTTGATGTTTGTTGTAGATTCAAAATAGAAATACTTTTCTCTTCCTCCCCACCTAGCGTAATAATTAAAACATTCACTATGCTTCAACCTGCTTTATTCCATTCCAGCACTCGCCTCTTTCTCTCCCTTTCAGCCATTGTGTTTATCAAGTCACTGTCCTGAAGTCAGATCTGACAGTATCTGTTATTTGGACTGGATAGTATTATAAACTTACAATATAAAAAAGGTTAAAACATTTTTTTTTTTGCTTATCAATATATAGTCCCTTTCATATCTTGTATTTGTTTTGCTCTCTTAGCACACTTTTCTGCCTTATTTGCTACAGATACTCGTCTTTCTATCTTCTATTTGCTCTACTTCGTTCATTTTTGTCATCTTATTCAGCTGGGGCACACGCTTGGAAGTCTTCATGTCCTACTACAGATAAAATACCAGAGTATTTGACAACTGAATGCTAGTTCATAGGCTTATTAACTTATTTAACATTCACACAGACAAAGAAAACACAGGTTGAATTGAGACAAGTTACAAGTTCTACAGGGCTCTAGAGGGAAACCTCCTGTGGGGCACAGAATGAAACTACCTACTGACTTTAATAGAAAAAGAAATCACTGCAGGGTGGCTCTACTCTGGGAAAAAAAAAAATCATAGATGATAGTTACGCTTCATGATCTAAAGACAGAAAAGAGCAAAAATCTGCATGGACACTTGACTCATTTCCACATCTAAGAGTTTAATCAAACAGTTCCTGAACTGCACTAGGGAATACATCCACATTAACAGTGTTCAAAGAGATCTGAGACCTCCAAGGTGTATTAGCCATTGCCTTCCAAAACTGAAAATTAAGTACTGCAGTGGGCTATACTGTACTCCCACACTTTCGGAACAAGTCAGGCATTCTTACAAGAATCACACAGAATGACTATGAAACCTATTCATCTAAGTAGGGGGACATCTAATGTCCTCACACACACGTTACAAGGGGAAAAAGCAACGTGTCCACAGGAATTTTTAATGAAGGTTTCTCATTCATATACTGTAACTTATGTGCTACACTCAAACTCATTTGGTTTGACAAAACATCTGTATTTCAGCATCCATAAACCTTTTAAATTCATCACTGTATCCAATACTGAACTTGTGAACTAAAACCAAGACAGATTTAGTAACATGTTATAAAACACAACTTTTTTTCCCCCTCCTAAAATATTATGGATTCAGGACTAATACAAAACAGAATTCATTTTGCTGCATAACAGCATTCTGAGACAATGTCATGAAACAAAACCAATAGGATGAAGATAGCACATTAAATTTGTCTCCCTCTTTGAATTATAAGACACTTTCTTATGAATATGCTTGAGGTATTTACACGAACACATAGTTCAACAGATGTAGTCAATGTGAGACACATAAATTCTAAATGGAAATACACAAATGTAATTAACCATTTAATCTCACACACACACAATCTAATAAAATATTTTCTCTCTACTCACATACAAATGGCTATCACATTGCTATTCTGAAAATAAGTATATTGCTGCAGTCTAAATTGTAGTTTGGAAGAAATGAAAAGGATTTCCTCAACACATTTTCTAAACAAGTAAAAAGAAATATATTAATATCCTAAAGTAACATTACATGCATACTACGGAAACTTCTTAGTGCTGCTATTAATCCCCCAAAATAATTATTTATCTTTTTATAAGAAAGTAGTTGCACCTCAAAAGGAAAAATATGTAAAGCACATTTATTTATATATTACCTTCAAACGACTGGACATATCTTCACAGCAGCTACTCATCGCTTGCACATCTTCATTTATACTCTCAAGCTCCTAAATAAGTTCAAATAACAATAACTGCTTTAAATCAGAAACGCCATGCCCAGGCCCAGCTTCACCCCACCAAAATGAGATGCTCAAGTTACAAGGGCCATAGTTGCTCTAGGCTCCCTGATAATCAATGGAGAGAACGCACCTCTAAAGATCACTGTTCACTTGCAATTTTTGTTTAAAATCCCAACTCTCTCTACGCAGGTTTTCATCAAATGATGAAACCATTTTACTGTAAAAGTACATTTGTCCTGGAAAATCAAAATCTCTCTTAATCCCTTTATTTTAAACTTTAAATTACATAGGAGTACTCCTGCAAGATAGGTAGTCACGCTGTAAAAATGCTACCTCTTTGACTTGCTTGAATATGTGGACAAATTCCTCATTAATGGCTAAGCTTCGTCGTTCAATGTCTCCACGCAAGTTTCTTCGGGTGCGCAGACTGTTTTCGACAAAAAAGGTTGAGAGAGCCTTCAGTGCTTCCAGCATTTCCTAGAAAATAAAAAGGATCTTAACTTTCCATGCGGCTACAGAAAAGTGGGTTGCACAGTCTGTAACCATCCCAAGTTCATGGTGCTAGGAAATAAAAGACAAAGCTACTGCATGATTTTAGGGAAAAAGCTGCCTAAACACACTCCCGATCTGTTGGTAAATAGCTAAAATAACTCCTGACTCTTTTTTCTTCTTCTATATTATAACGCACAACTTTATACACACCTGATATTTTATAATACACTAATATTTTAGAATAGCTTCAGTCGGTAAGATTACATTCGGTTAAAGCATGACCTTTCCACAGACAGAAAACATTTAAATCAGAAAAAGCTGAAGAAGCGCCCTCCCAGCTGAGCGATACCAACCTCCCCAGGATTCGAAGGGAAGGAGCAGGTGCGTGGCATGTCCCTGGAGAAGCAAAACTGAATTTTATGTTTAATTAAGGCTGCAAACGTCAGCTTGCGGCTCCGCAGCGGAACTGAGGGTATGACAGGGCTCGCTTCCCAGTGTCGGAGCCTATCGGGGCTCGCAGTCCCTGACGGCCCATCCGGCCGGTTCCCCGCAGGGCGCTCCCCGCCAGGCAGGCCCCGGCCCCCGCCTCCCCGCCTCAGCCGCCGCCCGCCCCACCTTGTCGTTGTCCAGACGAGTCTCCAGGATCTTGTTGAGCTTGCGGGACAACGGGTTGCTGCCCGGAGCAGCCGGAAGCCCCGGAGCGGGGACGACGGCCGGCGGCGGCGCGGCTGTGTCTGCCATGGCTGCGTGTCCCCGCTCCAGCCGCCCGCTGCCAGCGCCGCGGCGGCGGACCGGCTCCGGCGGAAACGCGCTCCCGAGGCTTTGGTTCCGGCCCGGCCTGGGGCGCAGCACAGAGGCNGGGCGCAGCCCCGTGGCGGCTGCTTGCGAGGCCTGGACGTGCGGTGCCTGGTACAGCTGGCACTCAGGGGAATAAATAAAAGATTTTGGGTTGTTGCTAAGAAAGAGGGTTCACGTCCTGATGTCGGATAGCCGTATTTATTTCATGAAATAAATGCTTTAGGTGTGAGCGTTACTCACAAAAGGGAAAATAAACAGGAGCTTTATTGTATAAACTGAGAGCAATGTCAGTAGAAGTGTGTCAGAATGAGGAGGGTGTCTTGACTGTGCGTTTACAGACACAGCGGTCTTACCCCCGAGGTCTCCTTGCAGCTCCAGAGCAGCCGAGCTGCCCCTTTGCAGCAGAGGAGGGGAGCCATGGCGGTGCTGGCTTCCACGTGCCCCGGCCACAGCAGCAGCCTTCGCTGCCATGGACAGCCTGGCTGGGAGGGCCTGGGGCCTGTGGCCGTGCCACCCCGGTGGGGTTGGGTCAAACACTCGCAGGAGCCCGGCTGTATGCCCTCATGCTGTGCTGCAGCCATGACACATCCCGTCTGGATGCCATGAAGGGATTTCTGTGAGCTTTTCCAGAGGACACAGGTACACAGATGGAGGTAAGATGCCATGGGAAGAAGGTGACGATATACAGGCTGGGCAAGAGCAGCCCTGAGGAGAAGGACTTGGGGGTGCTGGTTGATGAAAAGCTCAACATGAGCCGGCAGTGTGCGCTGGCAGCCCAGAAAGCCAACCGTGTCCTGGGCTGCATCAGAAATAGTGTGGCCAGCAGGACGAGGGAGGTGATTCTGCCCCTCTGCTCTGCTCTTGTGAGATCCCACCTCGAGTGCTGCATCCAGCTCTGGGGTCCCCAGGACAAGAAAGACATGGAGCTATTGGAGCAAGTCCAGAGGAGGCCACAAATTTGATCAGAGGGCTGGAGCACCTCTCCTGCGAGCACAGGCTGAGGGAGTTGGGCTTGTTCAGCCTGGAGAAGAGAAGGCTCTGGGAAGATTTAATTGTGACCTTCCAGTACCTGAAGGGACCTACAGGAAAGCTGGAGAGGGGCTGTTTATCAGGGAGTATAGTGATAGGACAAGGGGGAATGGGTTTAAACTAAAAGAGGGGAGATTTAGGTTAGAGATTAGGAAGAAATCCTTCCCTGTGAGGGTGGTGAGGCCCTGGCACAGGTTGCCCAGAGAAGCTGTGGAGGCCCCATCCCTGGCAGTGTTCAAGGCCAGGTTGGATGGGGCTTTGGGCAGCCTGGTCTAGTGGAGGGTGTCCCTGCCCATGGCAGGGGGGGTTGGAACTAGATGATCTTTGAGGTCCCTTCCAACCCAAACCATTCTGTGATTCTATGATACAGCAAACAGCAGTTATTTAAGACGAGAAGGGTCCCGCCATCGTATCAGCTCTAAAAACAACAGCAGCTTGCACATTGGAAGCCTGTTTCCACTTGTCTGATGGTGTGTGGATCAAAAAGCAAAGGCTCAAGGAGTAGCTTAACTCTTCAGGAGTTTGGGGACTTCACATCACTGTTCTGTAGGCTCTTCCTGAAAGGAACTGCAAGTGAATCAAGCAGTTCCACCTTGCCTTTATGCCCAAGGTGGAACACTGAATTTCTGAATGTTTTAATTCACTTTTTTCTTTTAGTTTGAGTAATTTATCTCAAGAAAAAAAAAAGAAAAGAACAATCGCCTGAAATCTTTGCAAAACGTAGGATAGTGATAGGATATTTTTCTATTTAATCTTTAGTTGATTTTCTCACATGGATTCTCTACATAAAAAGGCAGCTTTTCTGCAGCCTGTGTAGTGCCTTGTTTCTACTCTTGGCTAGTCAGCAAGCAGGTTTTCAAGTATTTCAGGCACCTTGTTTTCCGTATTAGTTTCTGTTCCTCCACCCTATTACACTGATGTTATCATCTCCTAGTTGTCCTTTACTTCTGACTAAGCTGCCAGGAGGCAGGATCTCACTTCTCCATGTCAGAAGAGCTAAACCGGCATGCAGTCATCACAGGTGTGAGCAATTAATATTTAAGCATGTCAAGAAAGTTCTGTTATTAGACAGATCCCCTCCCAACTATAAATTGGATGTTGTTAGTAATTTGAACAATGTTTCAAAGCTGTTAACCTCTTAGATGAGTTGAGAGTGAAAGTACACCTCCAAGTTGGAAAGACTTGAACATCGGAACCACAAGTGTCAGATAAGTGAAGACCATTGCCAAGTCTTGTCCAGCAACCTATACCATAAACATAAAAGGAGCCACAAAGATTTTCCTCTATCAGTTAGTACATGCATTTTCTTTTGAAGCATCCAGTTCTGCTTTCAGATGCTCCTTGGTGGGTGTGCTCCCTTGAATGTGTTTCATGAGCCTAAATGCTTCCAGCCAGTGTAACACATTGGGCTGCCACTGCCAGGAACTGATAGGATTTTGAAACAGCATGTGTTTATCTGTGCATGTGTTCTCCTGGGAAAATGAGAATAAATAATCGAGGGAGGACTTTTCAATATTCCACAGCTGAAAGAAGCATTTGTATGAGGACACCAGGGCTTATCTTCTGTTCTGTAGCTGCAGCTACCAAAAAAAAATCCTCTCTTTTTTTGATAGGGATAATATTTTCAGCCTAGGTTTTTCCTCAGAACAGATTTTTTTAAACAAAAATGATAAATGTGATAGTGCAATGAGGTCACCATCTAAAACTCAGCTGATGTGCCATGACCAGTATATGTCACAAAGGCAGATTTGGCATGACATTCTTACCAGTTTGCTTGTCCACCAGCAAACATTGTCCTTTTAAGTCAACTAGATGTACATTGTGGGATAAAACAATTGGGAGTTTGTGGTCTGTAAAGGCCAGAAGGGCTTTGATTTCACATGTCAGCTTCTGTGTATCAATGGAAGACAGTTTGTGTAGTGTGTGTAATTTACTCAAGTGTAAGTTCCCTTACCAAAGCTAGACACAGCAGCAAAACTACAGATGTCAGCAAACCATGTCTGGCACATCGTGTTTTCTGTTGATTTTCTTATCTCGCTTCCTTATTATGCTGGTTTTGGAATTATTTTTTTTTTCCCCAGGAATAGACAGCAAAATAACTGTTATCACTATGCAGCTGGTGAAAGTGTTCACAAAACACTCGTTTGGTGCACTACAGACAGGACCACAGTTTAGCCTGTAGAACAGGGAGTGTATGGTCTGTGGAATGCCACCTGCTGTCTACATATCCTGAGCTAATAATGCCGTTGTATTTTCAAATGCTTCAAGATACATGTACTTTTTGAAGGCAAAGACAAAAAGGTTTGTTGTAGTCATCCGAATCTGTCCCTCAAAAGGCTAAGTAAGAATAAAACTCCAGTGGATGAATAGGTTGACTGGGGTCAAAGACGTGATGCGAGCTGATATTTCCCTACCCTGTGGCAAAAGAGGAATTCTAGAGAAGGACACGAAGGAAATGTTTTCTTAAATACAGAGGAAGAGGAATAGCCCTTGCTATGAGTGTTGTCATAGGCAAATGAGAATGAGAAAGAAGGATTTCTGTGATGAAGGAAGAAGAAAATGTAAAAATACATTAAAAGAAGAGCAATAGAAGAGGTTGAGGGAGGGAGGGAGGAAGGGAGGAAGGGAGGAAGGGAGGAAGGGAGGAAGGGAGGAAGGGAGGAAGGGAGGAAGGGAGGAAGGAAGGAAGGAAGGAAGGAAGGAAGGAAGGAAGGAAGGAAGGAAGGAAGGAAGGAAGGAAGACACTAATGCAGAGGTTGCCTCAGTATGGTACACAGTGGATGTAAGAACAGGAAAGATTATGAAGTCAGGGAGGTAAAAGGTCATATTACAAGAGCCCGTAATTAGTTGTATCTTCTTACAGTGTAACAGATAAAATGAATTTGACAACAGTACTGTTACATACATTTTACAGGCCCTGATGCTTTCCAATGCAGTGAGGAAGTGGATCTGCAGGAAGCTGTCTATAGTAACTTACCGCTCAGCTATGCCATCCCTGTGAAAGGGATAACAGCCGTTCATACTGCAGCCCCTATTGAAGATCAGGTGAGTGGAACTCGGCTCTGCCAAGCTCTCCACTGCACACAACATACCTCAAAAGAAATCCATTACTGTCTTATGTTCTTCACAAGTTCTCTGCGGTCAAATTATTCATCCGCTTTCTCCAGCATTTTGATGTCATTTTGTCCTGTGATTGGGCTGGAAAACCCAGATGATAGGCAGGAGCACATCTTCTATGCCTTTAAGTCAATTAGAATTGGATTTTTTTGATGGTTTATTTTCCAAGAGATTAATATCATAGAAACTTTTCACCAGACCAAATCAGCTTGTTCCTTGAGCTAACCATTTTTCAGACAGTGTTGACTCCATTCTGCAAATTAAAGCATGACTCTGTAAGTGATTTGGCCAAAGGTCACCCTGACAGCAACCTGTAGTCATGTAGTGAAACCTGTCTGTGTCCCTTGAAGCTCCAGAAGAATGTACAATTCGGAAGTTTTCGGCTAGCTCATGCTAGCTCACTTGAGGATTTATTGTCATGCCTCACAGTCAGCAGTAGTGGCTATAATATATGTGATGCTGAATCAGCCACCTGGTTGAGGAGCTGTAGAACTCCTGTTTGTTATAACTCACTGAAAAGATAACACTAGCAGTGCAGTATGTGCTTCAATGCATACCAAACCCATGAAATCTTCCTGTTCATCTCCTGCTAAAAAAACCCTCCAACCATTGATTTCAAGGGAAGTACAGTGTCAGCAAAACTAATAGGATTTGGTCTACATATATTTGGCTCTAGAACTCTACAGAATACCAGGTCTCTCTAAAGAAGCTGCCATCTGAACACCTGTGCCAGGGCCACATCCCCGGCAAGGTCAATAGCATTAGTCATAGCACTGCCACTCACTTCAGTGAGGGCCCAAATTTCACCTGGAAAGAAAGAAACAAATGGCTGAGATGGTGGAGCCAGGAGAACTCATATTTGATCATGGCTTCTTAGTGACACACTGTCTCTGTGGCTGAGGTATGAAGCTTATCTTCCTTTGCATATGCTCATTAGTATGCTGATGAGATCTGTAATGTGGGACATTATTGTTATCATTATAATAACAATATAGGAACGAAGAGGAATATTTTTGCCAAGAAAAGTAGAAGCAGGACACGAGTAACACATGATATAATGCTAATGGTGTATGCTAGACCTACTATTCTTTCTCTTCAAGCAATGACCGCCGATGTCCTGCTGGCAAAAAGTCTCTGGAATGTGTTCTGTTTTACAGACAAAATAAAACTAACCCAAACAACTGAACAAAAATTACAACTATTTACCATCAGGCAAAGTAATAAGACCCTTAACAGTGTCCTGATCTCAGCTGAGCTGTCTCTAGCAAAGAAAATCTGAGAATGGTATCTAAATTTCTGGCCTGTGCGTTTACATCAGCCAGTCAACACAAAGCCGTCTACGGGATCGTGACATGACCGTGTCATGGATCATGAGAAGCCAAAGGTGATCTAATAAATCATGGGAATGATGGCATTAGAAAAAATGCCTTTAAGTACGTCAGCAGCAGAAGTTATAATACAGATGATAACTGCTGCAAACTTGGCAGAGTTCCCTTTTTCAACAGCTCCTCCAACTGCTGTATTTTAATCAAGACCTGTGGGCCAAATGCCCGTGTCTTACTGATCTCAGTCAAATCTGTTGGTTTTTTCTTCCCTTGACTTTTCTGGCATGTTTCCTATGAACAGACTGTTCATTGCAATCCCTTAATGCACATCCAGACCAGTGCCTTAAGCCCCCACAGCTAGTGATGAACCACGACTATTCTGCACCGAAATGCCTGCAGAGCCTAGGCAATTCTTGTCATCCCCAGAACATAACCATTATGGTCACTTTGTGTTTACAGTTCAAGTAGCTGAAGACGTGTGATAAATCACAGAATATCAGAGGTTGGAAGGGACCTTGGAAGATCATCTAGTCCAACCCCCCCGTCAGGGCAGGACCACCTAGAGCACATCATACAGGAATGTATCCAGTCGGGTTTTGAATGTCTCCAGAGAAGGAGACTCCACAACTTCTCTGGGCAGCCTGTTCCAGTGCTCTGCCACTCTCATAGTGAAAAGGTTTTTCCTTATATTAACATGGAATATATGTAGCATGTATTGCTGTCATTCAGGATTCATAGAGGATTCCAAGATACTATTACTCCTTTTGGCAGGCCAAGAGATGCATAAATATAGACACAGTAATAAAATGTACAATGAAGTGCATTTTTGCAGCCTTTTCCATTTCATTTCCCCATTGATTGGCTGGTCTTTGTTTTGAAGCCTATTTGTCTTTTCCAAAGCTCCTTTTAAACTCCTGTTGTATAACTTTTGACCTCTTGCCCTTTTTGCAGCTACCCCCCACCATACTTCTTCCACCAATGCAGAGTGGTATGACTGGCTTCTCTCAGCCTCAGCCAACTTCTTTAGTGTAGTCACCATCCAAAGTACAATCTTTAGTGTTACTAACAGCTGTACCAGTTGTGGTAGCTGTTCCTGGGGATGCAGTTGCGTAAGAGGATAGACTTCTCACCTTGCTAACCCAGCAAATCCTGCACAAGTGTTCATGTTGACACAGGAGGGACAAGAGTATATAGCCAGGGACACCTGGGGATAGGACTTCTCCTTTAAATGATGGCTAACAATTTTGTCAGGCACAAGTGAATCTGAAACTATGAGGGAACAAGGAACTCGGGGACAAGCAGTGGTGTGACAGAGGGGCAAAAGTGGGGCAACTTCACCACAAAAGCCATCGTCTTGTGAAACTGCACCTGAGGGATGGTGCTAATGCAAGTCACATAAAAATATTGACAAAAATGGTAATTTTCATAGCAGCGTTACAACATCAACCTAATTTTGCAGGTATGGGTGTCTTAAACAGGTTTCCTTAAAGCTCATAGCAATTCTGTTTGGGTGAATTTAATGGAACTGTATTGCTATTGCAGGAAAAACAAAAGTTGCCAAAATGCCAGGTGAAGTCATACTCCCTGACATCTGTTAGGAGGGAAGCAAAACAACTTCTCAGCAACTCCAGTGTGGAGCTACCTGGTATATTTGGATTTGATTCCCTCTGTAAAGTTGACTCAGAAGTGTCCTCCGGGCTTGCCTCAACCATTCGTCTTTGTATGTCAGCTCATGCAGCCCTTCCAAAGCCTTGGCGAGATGCCATCACCCTCAGAGATGCTGGAGAACTGCAGTGGATAAAAATAACTTATTACTTAGCAGCTGACACTGGTTGCAGTCACTGCAGATGAGTTGCAAACAATTTCTCTGCAGAGATCTGCTCACCTCTAGAAGTAATATGTTTAAGCCTGCAGTTTCTTGCTAAAATTATCTGCCATCCTATTTCTGGTGGCCACTTCTACCTTCATGGCATTATTACAGTGCTGGCATCCCCACAACTGATGCACTGGAAGCCAATAATTATGTCCCTGGGGAATGGCAAAGATTGTAGGAAGCAAATTTCTTTCTAAACTTTGGCATCTCTGGTGCGTATTTATCCATTTGCAATCCGAAATAGTGAGGCTGGAATGAGTCTGGGCAGCTCTGCCAAGAACGGGCAGAGTGGTGGTGACCGAGCCTGTCTCGGGTCCTGTGGGTGCCTGCAGCGCAGCGAGCACGGTGATGGGCTGCCTGCACTGAAATGCAGAGGAAAGACAGCTCAGCCTTGCCACGCTGGGTGATGCGGCTGTCAGGTGGCTGGATAGTACTGACACCACTCTGACTACATTGGAAAGAAAATGCAATGTGCATTTTGCTGCTCAGATGAGGCTTTTGCCAATGCGGGAGTTCTGTGTCAGCATCTACTGCAGCCGAGTAGGTTGTTTCGGCGGGTGTACAGCACGGCATCAACAGCTTTGTGAAGCGTTCGCATTCCCTGGCAGGAACTCGAGGAGCATTTCCAGCAACCTCCAATTACAGTATTAATTACAAGAGACTGTCAAGTTCCCCAGAGTAGGCCCCAAGCTTCCTTTTGCATGCAAACTAGCAGAGGACGTTCTTGTCCATGCAGGTAGAGCTCTCTTCAGAATATCATCAGGCAGCTTATACATCACCCATCACTGTCAGCTTCCCTTAAACAATGACACCTTAAAACATTGTTGTGCGTGCAGAGCACATGCCTTTCAAAAAGCAAATGTCATGTTGAGTGAACTGCCAATCTGGAGGTTTTGAAAGGATATTTTAATGTTAATGTTGATGATGAGTGTCGTCTTTCTATTTCTGTCCCACACGTGGCCTTTTACGTGATGAAATCTAGAGACCTAACAAAAAGAAGCATCAGGTGCCTTAACCAGATTGCGGCACTAACTGGCAGAAATTAGCAGATTGTCTTCAAACAATATTTGTGCCTCACTGCAGAAAGCTTATGGCAATAAATGCCCATGCTGGCATGGAGCTAGGCTGTCCTTTCACCGGTCAAAAAGCAGATTGTTTTGCTGCTTTACTAGTGGTGTGATTGCTGATCCACTGCTGATACAGGGAGCTCTGAATATCAAGTGGCCTGACTCTCTCCTCACTCTCTTCAACTTGGATCCCTGAAGACTTGAAGACAAAATTAAGTACTTAGGGTGGGATACATCTCACCAGGCTTCAACCATCTAAAAGCCAGAACTGAAGGCCATAGCTAACCACTCTGTCAGAGGAGTGAAAGAAAGGCACGTTCAGAAAGAAATTCATCCTACGATTCCTACCTAGTTGCCTCCACTGGCTGCATAGAAAACTTATACCATGGCCCATTGACTAGACGCTTAATTTTTTTTTTATCCCTATTGATCTGACAGACTTCTCTGCAAATAATACTAAGAGTGTGCCCCAGTTTCAGTGCTGCAGAGATGAAATATTGTGTTTGAATGCCGGTGTAACTCCAGACTCTCGTTATACTCATGGGGAAGGGGATAAAAATCCCAGAATGTTTGATTTTACAACTAACAAAATAAAATGCCTTGTTTTCACAGTAAAACGATCCACTTGGTGCCTGTAGGCATGTGACATATCATCCAGACAGACATTATTTTGGGCGATATATCATGGACTTGCCACTTGCAAAGGTAGAACTGCCCAAAGGCCAGTTTAATTTTTGCACCTGAATCAGAAGTAGTTTCAGATTTTCATTCATAAATCAGTGGTGCGGTCTAGTTCATACCTGCTTCTTCTGATTCCTCTTCTCCTCTGTCTCCTTTCTTTATTAATTTTGTCACCTCCTCTCCATCTCCCCATGCAAATCCATCTCTCAGAGGTATGTGTTTCACTCTGTCGGGGATATGCCTACTTGGGATGCATCACTCACCTTCTCAGATAACAATATTAATCCAATTTTCTTTTAGCATGATGGGATTTGGCACAATGTCTATTATCAGTAGTGGAGGTATTATGCCAGCACACCACCACAGGGATATCAGCTGGTGTCTGATTCATTGAAATTAATAGTTGTTTTACGAGAGACTTGAGTGTGAGCGGCAATACATGTGTTGAGCTCCGTTCTCCAAAGCGTCGGGACTGGCTTGAAGATGTGCTTAAGTGCTTGGTGATTCATGGCCGGAGTTTCTGTGTTTTACAAGGTTGAGCCAAAGTTCCTTTCTTTTTTCAGTCACTGCAGTTAACAGAAGCACTCACAGATGGGTATTGCAGTGTAAATTAACTTCAGCTGAAGAAACAAGATGGTTGCAAAGAAAGAGGAAACTCTCACTGTGTCAATCAGAGAAGAAGGACATATTGCCTTCCTGAACTTGGAGGAAGAGGATAAGAATTAATTCCCTCCTCATCACTGCCTCAGCCCCATTCTGCCTCATTTTCCTCCAGGTTAAGGGCCCAAGCGATGGGCAGTTCTTTAATATGCAGAGCTACCACAGAGTCCTCTCTTCTCAAACATGAAAGTGTGGCAAATGTGTAGCTTCTCTAAGGACAGCTTATGGTGTATATTTGAGTGATTTTTTAAAAGGAAAAAAAAAAGAGTCCTCAGTTTAATGGGTAATTTCCCTTGAAAATGGTAAACTGCAAATTAAATGGCAAAAAGCAATTAATTATTGAAATGATAATATCCTTGTAAAGGTTAAGAGGTAATATAAATGAAGTTCCTGTGAGCACATTAATGGAATTACTATCTTCCCCCTTCTAAGTGGCAACTGTAACGACCTTGCTAATTAGCTTTTTCATGGGGAAAAGGAATATTGAAATATGTAGTTATATTGCCGAAGCACAATCTATGAGTAGGTTATTTTGCTACAACATAATACAGAGAGATCCCTTTTACATGCAGTTAAGAGCACTTCCCAGAGCACGCAGCTTTTGGTGGAAACAGGAAACGATGTGTTTGAATGACATAGGAAGAACAACTTGTAATTTGGAAAGATAACACGGGCCAAAGCCAAAGATTAACGCAGACACACAGACCAAGATGCACCCCTCTTCAGCTGGCTGCAGCTTCCCTGTGAGCACAGGGCATGGCCACATGATTCAACCCACTGTGGCTAGTAGCCTATCACCCCCCGAGCACAGTGCAGGGCAGGTGCCCTGGTCTCTACAGTCCAGTCTGGGTCTCAGGTACTCCTGCTGCAGGATTTTTAGGTTGTGGAGGTATAGGTATACCTATACGTGTCTGTAATACATATGTGCATACCCACGTAGGTGTATGAATGCTATTTGTATACTGGATTTCCTATTGACAAGGCTTTTAGAGAGCTTTAAAATAATTGAGCTTGTTTCATCCCCCACTGAGAACACATTTCGGATGTTGATACACCAGAAAGCGGGTACAGTTTGGGTTTCAGCTGACAAGAGTTGGCCTTAAATTTTCCCGTGCATGAATCCATGTGAGATTTCAGAGGTTCCAGCTTCACAGAGTGCCTGAGTTCTGTGCGAACCTCATGGTAAGATGGGGAGGAAATGAGCTTCCCCTTGTAAAATGAATTGGCCTTTGTCCCCAACAAGAGGATTTTCAGCTTTCCTTTCTAAAAACCCTAGAAATCATTAGCCTCATCCTTGGGAATGGGATCTAATATGGTGACCTAGATGCAAATGATTGCTGGAGCTCAGGGGCAGAGGCAGCGCAGCTCCAGTTCTGCGGCGAAAGGGTGGGGAGGAGGAACACACCGCCGCTTTGCATCCCGTTCACAGGTACACACAGTTAGAATAGAATAGAATAGAATAGAATAGAATAGAATAGAATAGAATAGAATAGA
>VWZZ01003376.1:85568-100731 GCA_013399095.1 Psophia crepitans | reverse complement strand
CGCGTGGGTTCCCGGGTGGCTGCCCGGAGCCCGGTGATGTCACGCCGGTTTGTGACGGCGCTGCGGCCGCTCGCGAGGCGTTTCGCAAAGCCTGGTGGCGGCGCGTGGGTTGGCGGGTCGCCTCGGGGAGCCCGACCGGGGGCTCTGCGGAGCCTCCTGGCGCTGTGGGTCCCCAAGCTGTTAATTTTTTCTTAGGGCCGCCTGCGAGCCGAGATTTCCTGCTTTCGCGAGGCCACGGGGGTGGGTTAATTATTAATTACGCATGGGAACACGGGCGCTGCCCCGGCTGGGGCGCCCCGTGCCTTTCGGGGTGCCGAGCCGGTTGAGCTCACTCATCCGCCCTTTGCGGGCTAAAGGAGGAGGGAGCCGCACGCAGCGGCTTCACGCAGCGGTTTGCATCCCTCACATGATAACCTCTTTATTTAGATATTTATTGTTTTTTGTGGTGGTGTTTTTTTGCAGCGTGCCAGCGCCATGCAGCCGGCAGCCGGCGGCTTTCCCCCGGACGAAGAGCCCCTGATGGAGGAGCCCCTGGTGAACAGATACGGCCAGCAAAAGCCAAGCGACCGCTTACATGGGGCCTACGTTATTTTTTTCCTCCTGGGCATCGGTTCCCTGCTGCCCTGGAATTTTTTCATCACGGCGAAGCACTACTGGATGTACAAGCTGCAAAACTGCTCGGATGGGGCAAGCCCGGCGGGACAGGCGGCGTCCGATCTGCGGGTGAGCGTGCTGCTTTCAAGGCAGGATAAAAACCCCTGGTTTCCCTCCTAACTTGTTCTTTTCCCCCCTCTGCTTTCCCAGAAGGTGGGTGAACGTTCTCTGGGGTTTGCCCGCTGCGAACCGAGACTGGTGGTTTATTTGGAGAGTGCCAGAAAGATGCTTAAAACTGGAAGGCGTAGCGCCTTATGGGCTTTTACTTGTATCTGAAGCATGTTTAAAAAATTTGGCTTCACCTGCCCCGTAAGCAAGGCTTGCCTTTTGTAGGACAATTTCTATGGTGCAAAGTAAAAAGGTCTGTGGGTTGAGGTTTTTTTGTGCTTCGTGCTTGGAGAGCTCCCAAGACTCCTCAGGTCCCTCTGCTTTCCCAGCCGGACTCGGGCACAACCTCCTGCGGGCTGGGACATAAATTACCCTGAACTTCTGCCCCCACGGCGAGGCATCGAACATGTTTCAGGCGTTTTTCTCCCTCACATCGGCCGGTGCAGCGCATCCTTCGGAGGCAGCTGCAGGGCTTTGCGGGAGCGCCGGCACTGGAGCGCACAGGCTAGCGACGGTCTTGATTCCCTGGATGCTTTACTGCTTTTCCTTCAAGATCTGGCAGGTGTGACCGGAGTATCTCCTTGCAGCGATAAACATCTGGCTTTTGGCATATGGGACAAGGAGCTTGTCATGGGGCGATTGATGAGCTGGCCTTGGGGTGGCAGGCTTGATGGCCTCTATTTTTTTTCTCCCACAAAAAGCTTTCTTCCCTTGCTCCTCCTGCCGTGGCATGATTATTTCCCCGTGCCCCTCTGACAAAGCAATGCCATTTCTTTGTGGCTAGAAAAAAGCGGCAGTGCGATGAGGCTGCGTGCCGTCCTCCTCCGGTTGCCGAGCTTGTTCAAGTGGTTTGGGCACATTTTATTTTTCTGTAAACATAGAGCTAGGTGTGACACCCACGTTTTCGGTACTATTTCTCACACCAGTACAGCATCCACGGCTGTTAATTTTAATTGTCGTTAAGCTGGCTGCGCTTTTGATGGGAAGGAGGCAGAGTGTGCTTGTAGCAGGATGCTGAAGGACCGGGGTGCTGCTGTTAATTGAGATGCTGGGTGGGTTAAACTAATGGGGATGAAGTCCCTGTGGTACCCAGAGACCACGAGGAGGCTGTCCCTGTGCTAGCAAGGATGCTCAGAGCAGGGTGAAGGGTGCTGTGCCACCAAGGCAGCATGGTGTCCTCCCACAGTCCCTGCACCCCACCTGCTCCTTGTGACTTCTACATCAGGCTTATCCACGGCAATTCTTGGGGAAAAAAAAAGCTGTTTCAAGTAGAGTAAGTATCTCTAGGTGTCTTCTTCTTAACAACTCTTGCACAGCTGTATTGCTGGCCACATCAGCCATCACTCTGTTGAAAAGATCTTTCTCCTCTGTCTGTGTGGCCGTGGCGCAACGCTTTTTACTTCCTCCGTTGAAAAGCAGCCACGGCAGTCGAGTTTGATCAAAAATAGTCAGCCTTGTTTCTGTCCTGGGACGGTGAGGCACCGCGCTGCAGCAGGAGAGCTTACCTACGAACCGAGCTCGAGTCCGGAAAGATGTGCCTGCGACCGGCAGCCTGCTCTTGGCTCCAGCCTCCTCGCTGCTGCTAATTCCGTGCCCCTTGCTCCGGGTAACGCTCCGGTGCCTTCAGCTGCCACCATGGGCCTGGATCGCTTTTCCAGCCCGGCAGGAGCCCAGCTGCTGAGTCCAGGCTGGAGCAGAATGAAAACTATTTTGCAAAGGCACCTCATCAAATCAGGGCAGGGCCGGCCGATGCTGGTGACTAATTTGTCACCGCAATGCTTTGTTCTTGGCTGGTTGGGTTTTTTTTTTGAGGTACCGAGCATGTGCCGTGCATCATGGCAGCGTGTTTGAAGATGCTGTAGTTATTACAGGGTCAAACACCTCTGTGACGCACCTCTGCAGTTGAGGGATGACACCTCCTTCTGCGGAAGGCGGAGGTGGGAGGAAGGTACCGGGTTTGCTTTGTGGATTAGTATTATTTATTGTTAACCAGGAAAGGTGTGACAATCTTTTGGCGTTGGCATTTCTGCTTTAAAACCATGATGGTGGTGGGGAGCTTGAGTCAGCCGGTCAGGGAGGGCTCAGCAGAAAGGGAGAAGAACAAGGTACGTCTCCCATAGCCCAAAATTTGCCCTGAAAGCCTGTCTGTGATGGGTGGGAATGCCCACGCTGGGAGAAGAGTTACCGTCAGGGCTGGGTGAACACCTAGCGAGCAGGAGGGAAGAGGTGAGGGTGAGGATGGAGCCTGATACTTTCCATTGTCTGGGCACGGATTAAATTTGCCCGTTCTGCTGCTGCATTAAAAACGTGGTGCGAGGGCTTTCCTTTTTCCCAGAAACGACAGCAACTGAAACTTTTCTACCTGGCTTTTCTTTTCCAGCAGGGTTTGGCCATGGGGAAGGGAGGGTAAAACTGCCCAGCGCAGTGCAGGCTCCTCGGTCTCTTAAATACTTCCCCAGTTCCTTTCCCACTGCTGGATGAATGAATGTTTCCCGGGGGTGCTCAAAATGCAGCAGCTCTGCAGGATTACTTCAAGTCCACCTTCTGCTTGGTGGAAAGCCTTATTAAGTCTTTTCTCCTCCTCAAAAGGAAAAGAAAATTAACTTGGAAGTATATTAAATATCCCTTCCTGTGCTCGGATGCAAAGTGGCCCCATGTCCGTAGCTAGGTAACTGTGGAAAATGAAAGCCCATCGCAACGCAGAGGGGGGGTATGTAGGTTATCCTCTTTGCGAGCATCCTCCTACCTGCCGGCTGAGATTCCCCCAGAAAAAACAGGGTATTAAGCACCTTGAGGGGAGGGGATGGAGCAGACGTGCTTTAACGCACTGACGTGCTTTAACGTCCTAATTGATGGAAACCGGCCCTCACGGAGTTCAAGTAGGAGAAAATGTGCAGGGGTTTTGTCCAGGATGCTGGAGCCAGCAGGAGACATTCAGGCTTCCTTATTTCAGGTATTTCCTCCACTATTTTTGCTTCTGAATTTATGTCCCTAATCTCCTGAAATATCCCAGGGCTGGTGCAGGATGAAAAGTCTCCGGGGGCCCCATCCCCGCTGCCTGTTGTCCTGAGCAGCTTTCCAACACGGCGAGGTGGACACCTACATCGTAACTCCCCGTGCGTGCTGTGTCAAGCTGTATTTAGGACCTGAAATTCACATGGTGTTCCCTCCTTAACTTTTTTTCCTTTGGGTTTTTATTTAATTTTTCCTTTTTTTAAATTTTTTTCCCTGGCAGGACTTTTTTGAGAGTTACATCTCCATCGCTTCGACCGTGCCCTCGGTGCTGTGCCTGATCGGAAACTTCTTGCTTGTCAATAAGTAAGTGCCGCTCTGTTCCCAGGTCCGTTAGCTGCGGCTCTCCCTGGCTTTTCCTGCGTCGCTCCTGCCTTTCTCCAGCTTCAGCCCTGGCTCCCAGCTCAGCCTCCCCTTTCCCTTGGGGGTAAAGCCACGGGGCATTGTGAGCACAGCCTCCTCCTGTGGCCAAAACCCCCTCGTCTGCCCCTGCCTGCGTCACAGCCGCCTGAGATGAAGCAGGGTGAAGCGCCGTGCTCCCCACCGGCAGCACCCGCGCCCGAAGCGTAAATAAATTCCTAGGTTAACTGCTTGGCAAACGGTCTTTCCTCTTAAAAAACGCCATCGTTGTCAGCAGGGGACTGGCCGAGGAGAGCTGGGCTCGCCCAGGCAGAGTGCTGCCGTGCTCTCGTCCTACCAGCCGCTGAGCTGGGTTAGGAGCTGGACTCTGTTGCAAGCTTGGCTTAAATCTAAGATAGCCGCCTCCCCTGGTTTGAACTGTTCCTTATCCCAGCTCAAACTCCTGCTCAGTTTGCAGGCGAAGGGGAGCATGTGCTTAACCTCTAGATCCCGGCTCTCTCCCTCGCCCCCTCCGTCCTGCCCCCAGGCCAGCCCCCCCAGGCCTGCCTTTATTTTCTTTGACCCTTCTCTCGGCACAGGTATTGGTGTCCTCTGCGCCGCACATTCACGTTACACTTGTCAACGCAGGCGTCTCTCCTTCCTCTTGTCCCCAGGGTGCCCGCCAGCGTCCGCATCCTGTCCTCCCTCTTCGTCATGCTGGCCGTCTTCCTGGTGATCACAATGCTGGTGAAGGTTGACACCTCCGCCTGGACCACCCCTTTCTTTGCCCTCACCATCGGCTGCGTGGTCGTCGTCAGCAGCGCCTCGACCGTCTTCAGCAGCAGCATCTTCGGTCTGAGCAGCCTGTTCCCCATGAAGAACTTGCAGGCGCTGATCTCAGGTTGGTGTCGCCCAGCCGTGCCGTCCCGCTGGGATCATGCTCTTGGATTTTCTGTGGTTGGGTGGTTGGTCGTCTTTCTCTCCTGTATCTGGTGTTTCATCACATGGGGATTATTTTAGAAACTTAACTTTGCCTTAAAGATAAAGGGAAGTTGCTGAAGGAGAAACACGCTCGGTCACATGAGCTTTCGTTTCTCTAAGTACCCATCAACCGAAGTGCTGAGGGTTCAGCTGGGGCGAGGAGAGCGGTGGTCCTTTGTCCTCCCGGCCTGCGGGGGGGCAAACGCCCCGCAGAGCAGCTCCAGCCAGCTTGACCCTGGTTACTTGTTCTGTACAGGGAGAAGGGGGGAAGGAGTGGTGTCCCTCAGCTCCTCTGTTTGCAGCTGGAGGAATCTTCAGCTTTGCACTGTCTCCTCCTTTCTGTTCAGCATTTCCGTGCGTTTCCATGAGTGATGAGAGGCGCATCGGGAGCCGTGAGTTATGAGCTCCCTGGAGGTTTGATAACGTTATAAATGTGCTGTGGAACGGCTGACAAACCAAGAGGGGAAGGGGGGAAAAAAAATGAAGACGGAGAAATTTTTCCTGGGGCCGCGACAGGAGTGTTTTAATGAGTTTAGCCCAGATTTACCCGATCAGCACATCCCCGAGATGCCGTACCTGTTGCTGGCGGCTTGGATTCCCATCTGGGGGTGTGCGGAAGAGAGGCGGTTGTACGTGTGCCGGCGGAAAGCCAGGTTTAGGCTCTGGGCAGGGTTTGGACCTTCTCTGCAGGACTTGGCACGTGCAAGCCCAGCGGGTTGGGTCCCATCCTGACCCTAGCGCAGTGCTGCGGCTGTGTTGGAAGGAATGCGGGATGGGACCTGGGCTGCGATGCAGCCCCACGGATAGCTGGGTTGCAGCGAGCCGTGGAAATGGAGATGAGGTCAAAGTCCTCTGCATCAAAGTCCTCCTTGCTGGAGGTGCTGTGGGTTGCTCTCTGCCACCTCGATGTCCCTGACCTGTGCTCTGGGTGCTGAGCTCTGACTCTCTGGTCCCCTACGCAGGTCAGGCCATGGGCGGCACAATCAGCGCCGTCGCCTCCTTGATAGACCTGGCGGCAGCGGCCGATGTTACGGACAGCGCCCTGGCCTACTTCCTCACCGCTGACATCTTCATCGTCATCTGCATCATGGTGTACCTCCTCCTTCCCAGGCTGGAGTACTCCAGGTGTGTGCACCGGCGTGCCGCAGGCGTCACACAAGCAGGGGTGGGGAGGGTTTGCTAGTGTCGATGCTGAACGGGGGTGCTGGGGGGACCCACAGAGTGTTTGCTGTGCCGGTCCCTGCCCCGCCATCCCACCCCGCGCCCCACATGCTCCAGCGCTGTGCCGCTGCCAGCCACGCTTCCCCATTTGACCGAAACCACAGACCGAAACTGGGCGCCTGTCCCGGTGTGTGCTGAGTTTCTGGCAAGCCTCCCCGGGGGGAGGAGGGTGCTGACTCCAGGGCTTCCAAAATGCGTGAAGTCAGCAGAGAGCCGTGATCTGGAAGCAGCCAGCCAGCTGGGTCCCCGTAGGACGTCTGTATCTGCAGAGTCAAGCACTGCTGTGCATGACCCATTGGTCTTGTCGGTGCTTGCGAGCCCCAAAACCACCTGGCACCCCAGATGCCTGCATGCAGTTGGTCCCCCCCCTGTGAAGCACCCAGGATGTAAAGGGATCCCTGAGGTGGTGGGTCACCACCGTACGAGGCAGGAGCTGAAGGTGTGATGGGGTCACTGCAACTGCTTTCGCTGGGTCCAGCAGACGTCCCCGTGTCGCCAACTTCTCTCCTGCTCGCCCTCCAAACCTCTTGACTAATAATCTCCTCCTCCTCTTCTTCCAGGTATTACATGAGCAGCCTGAAGGAGAGCCTGTCTGTGGCCACCGTACCGCCCAACAGCTCCACGGAGGACGAAGCAGAGTCAGGAGGCACCACAAATACCTCCTTTGTTGCAAAAAGCACCAGCATCCCCCCACTCCGCCCCATCCTGCAGAAGACCGCCCTCCTCGGTTTCTGCCTCTTCTATGTCTTCTTCATCTCCATCATCATCTTTCCTTCTCTCTCCTCCAACATTGAGTCCGTCAGCAAGTCCTCGGGAAACCTGTGGAGCACCAAGTACTTCACTCCCCTCACCAGTTTCCTCCTCTACAACTTTGCTGACTGGTGCGGGAGGCAGATCACCGCCTGGATCCAGGTGCCCGGCCCCAGGAGCAAGCTGCTGCCCACCCTCGTCCTCCTCAGGACCATCTTCCTCCCTCTCTTCATCCTCAGCAACTACCAACCCCGGGCTCACATCCGGACGGTGCTCTTCAACCTAGACATCTACCCGGTGGTCTTCACGGCGCTGCTGGGGCTGAGCAACGGCTATCTGGGGACGCTGGTCATCATCTACGGCCCCAAGATCGTGCCGAAAGAGCTGGCCGAGGCGGCGGGGGTGGTGATGACGTTTTACCTCACACTGGGCCTGGCTGTGGGGTCCGCCTGCTCCGCTCTCATTGTCCACCTTGTGTAGAGGAGCAGCTGGGGGGATGCCCTTCAGTTTGCGCTGCTGCTGGTTGGGTGTTTAGGGTTGTTTTGGGTTTTTTTCCCCCCCGAAAAAGCCAGGCATGCCATGGTTTTGGGGCAGGCTGCCTGTCTTGGGTGGGGGGGAGGGCATTGCACCCGGGGGAAGGTCCCCCTTCTGGGAAGGGGTGTCCCCCTGTGCTTGGGAGGTCCTGTTGCACCTTTGTCACTCCCCAGCTCGACCAGAGCAAACGGACCAAAAAAGCCCTGTCCTCCCCAGTTTGCTCAGGGAAGCAGTGGGGGTGGGGGGTACAGGGAAACCTGCACCTCACCCCAGTGCTGCTGGACAAGGGTGGCTTGCTGGTGCCACCACGCCGGTTTTAAACTGAACTTTTGAGGGCACCTTAGGTTTTGCTGCCTCGTTGCTCCAAGTTTAACCCTGCGGCGTTTTGGTGGTCTCGGGGGGGATCCCCCTTCCTCAGGCCGTGATGGTGGTGTTGAGCTACAAGGGATTTGGGCATCTTCAAGTGGCTAGCAGCCGCACTGGGGAGCAGGGCACTGTTTTGGGAGGGATTTCGTACATTCACGCCACAAAAAAAGCGTTTATAAGGGAAACCTCTCCACTCGGACTTCCACTTGCTTTAATTTTTTCCAGATATGATTGAATTGACGGATCACCCACCTCCCAGCATGGTGCTAACTAGTGCCAAAGCCGTGTGTTGTGGCCAACCTGAGACCGTTTCTCCTGCTGTGATGGTTGTGGACACCAACTTCCCCGTCTGCAGCTGAACCTCAAATGAGGTGAAATGCGAAGTGGTCCCAACCTCAGGTTTTTAAAGTGGCTTTTTTCTGCGCTGAGGAAGGTCTATAAAAACCAGCGAGAAGTATTAGAGAGGCTCTGATGTGATGTTCACCAGCGGAAGGCTGATTAATTTAGGTAGACAGGTGGCATATGGTCTCCAGATGCTTTCAGAAGGGGCTGAGCTACTGTGCCCCCCGAAAAGGTGGCCCACCCAAAGAGGCCTTTCAAGTCACTTAAGCTTCCATGTGCAAATGCAGCCTGGGCTTAATACAATTATTGTATTTATTTTAGCAAATTGGGTGGATTTATGGTGTAGGGGAGGTGAGCTGGTAAGCCAGGATGTAAAGGCAGAACTTGGCGTTGCAGCCGATGCCTCGGGGACGCTGTCGATGGAAAATACTTCCTTCAAGACCGGGTTATTAGCAGATGCTCCGTTAGTGGGATGCTTTCTCAGCGTCTCCTTCTTGACCGAGTAGCAGTGAAGCTACTGCGGGTGATGGGCAGTTGGTTGGGTTTTTTTTTTAATAGAAATCCTTTCCAGTGCTTGGCTCGGTCTCATTGGCGATGCACGCACAGTTTTGCTTTATGGCCGATTTTTATTTAAACATAAAATCCAGACGCGAGGGGAAAATTTACAGGGCGTGCGGTACCGAGGAGCAGCTCTCCGGCGTGCGGCTGCGCACATGCGGGCTCTTGTTGCTTTGGTAGGTGTGCAGCCCTGCAGCCCCCGACGCTTGGCCGGGGGCTGCTTTGGCCAGCGTTTAGCCAATTTGGGGTCCACCTCAGCTTAAAGGGCAGCTGATGGCACCGGAGCGTGGCTCGGGGTGATGCAGTAGTCACTCATGGCTGAAAAACGCAAGCCAACCTCGTCTCGGCAACTGGAACATCCCTTTGTGGCCTCCTACTTGAGAGCCTGCGTCGTGGTCTGCTCTCCTCAACTCATACGTGTCCCCCGGTCCCAAGTACGACGAGCTTCTGCTCGTTTGCTGACTGTTCCGTCATGTTACAGACCAAATACCTCTTGAGACAAGACTTAATTACCCACTACCGTTGCTAATAAAGTTGATTCTTGATACTGTGCAACTCCTGGTGTCTGGAGTGATTTCTCCTGGAGATGCTGGGATGCGTGCACCTTTAATTTGCGTTTTTCCTTCTGGTTATCCTGCTCTCCCAGCTTGGATTGTAAACTTGGAGAAATGGCACAGGGTGCCCCGAGAAGCTGTGGTTGCCCCTGGCTCCCTGGCAGTGCCCAAGGCCAGGCTGGATGGGGCTTTGGGCAGCCTGGGCTGGTGGGGGGTGTCCCTGCCCATGGCAGGGGGTGGGAACTGGGTGGGCTGGTAGGTCCCTCCCAACCCAAACCAGCCTGGGATGCTGTGAAATCACTGACAAGGGCCAGGTCAAGGAGCCCTGAAAGAATTGCTGTGAGAACCCAATTACTCTAATTAAACATCTCCAAATGCCCTGAAGGTAGGTGTGGAGAGCGCGCTCACTGCATCCGCAGGGGAAGCAAGCGGAAAGGGAATTTCCTTCGCTGAATACCATGAAAGACGGAGGATGGAGTTAGAGGAATGAGAGGGAAAAATCTCTACAGGTTCAAATTGGGCAAGAATCGAGTCTGAGTAGAAGGCAGGGGACTGCTGGTGGGAGCATCGCGGTACGAGGATGGATGGGCAGCCTGAGCCATGGGCGTGCGGGTGATCCCCCCGCAAAAGGGGATGGGTAGTTTATAGGGTGCTGTGCAGGGGAGCAGTTACTGCCGCCTGCTGCCTGGGCAGAACAGTATCTGACGCTCTGCACAGGCCACATGGAGGAGCTCAGTCTGGGGACGTGCAGAGCGGTGAGGGAAACGGGCAGGCGCTGAGGTGGGACAGCCAGCAGAAATGCTGCGGGGGATGCGAACCCTACTCCATGGGGTTTAGCTGGGAGATCATGCTATTTATATTTTTTCCTTCTAGGTATCAAAGAGCTCTACAAGAGGAAGTTGCTCCCCAGGTCTTTGGACCTGAGGTCCAGAGGAAGATCTTGGGTATGGGCAGGGCTGGGAGCTGAGCTGAGTCCATGGGTCTTCCTCACCTGCCCAAAACAGGGTTGCCAGATTCCCCTCTCTTTAATTAGCACCGTCCCCTCAGCCGCCTCAGGGACTAGCAGGGTTGTAAGTGTTTTCCCCCTCTCTCAGCTGAGGAAAGCAGGCTGTGCGCTGGCCAACGGGGGAAGGACCATGTGCTCTCTGCAGGGCTTGGCCGCATCGCACCGCCGGGTGTAAAACGAGCGATGCAGGTGCTTGCAAAATTCATGAGGGTGGGCCCACGGAATGGAACTAGATCAACGCCGGGCATCAATCCCTGTACGGTGCCGAGCTGCAGAGCCGCCGTTCGCCCAGCGCTGGGGGCCCGGAGGCTGCCGAGCCCCCGCGCTCCCCCGGCTCTGCGGGGGGCTGGCAGCCCGGCGCGGTTGGGATGCCGCGCCTGCCCCGTGCTGGCTTCTCCACCGGCCTTTGGTGTCAAATCCAACTGGCCGAGGGGAGATGAAAGCTGTGAACTGGCAGCGCCGTGCCAGCGAGATGGGAGAGTGCGGGGAGCAGGAGGGGGTGGGATGAAAGGGCAGGAAGCGGAGGAGACGCATCTGTTGCAGCTTCTGCTCAAAGGAGAGCAACTGAGCCTATGCCCGACCTTTTTTTTTCCGTCCTCTCTTTCAGCTTAGCCGGTGCCAACTACTCCTCCCTGCTTCTGAGCTGGAGCTTTTAACTGTAGGTGTTGGGGGTTCAGAGCAAACAAACACGCTCTAGGAGGAAAGGAAACTTTTGTCATGGAGCGATACTCATCTCCCATCAGTCACAAGTGACTGTCCCCCTTTCTGATCTCCAAAGCCTTGTCCCCACTCGCTGGAGTGTCCCACAGGGTAGCGATGCTGCCGCCTCTCCATCTGTGGTACCAGCTTTTGCAGTACAGAGGCTTTGGTGCAGCACTTCCACCCTTTGGGAGGTGGAAGCATCTCTGAAACAACCTTGCTGTCCTTCAGCATCGCCTTGGTGGTGGCCAAAGAGGAGATGTGCTGCTCCTTGACTGCTCCGTTGTACGTGTTTTGGGGTAGGAGCCGTCCTTGCAGCGTTGTGCTGGGATGCACTGTGGGTCGAAAGCCTACGCAGCCGCCGCGGGATTGCTTTTGATGGCTCGAGTGGGGGTAGCAGGGGCTGCAGGGGTGGTGGTACACAGCTACCTGGCAGGGCATCCTCCGAGCAGCACAGAGCATCCCTCTGCATCTGGATCCGTGCCTGTCCCCGCATCCCCACAAAGCTCCTAAGGAGCCCCGGGAGTCCCCCTGGGCAGCCAGGGGCCAGCCTGCAGGACCTGGTTCTTAATTACCGCCCTGTGGCAGCTTCGTTTGTATGGGCAGAGGGGTCCCCAGGCTGCACCCTGCTCTGGGTGGCCCCGCGGGCCGGGGCAGCGTGTGGAGGGAGACCTGTCGCCCCACCAGAGATGGGGTGATGCTCTCTGAGCCTGTCCCTCCGAAACACTGCCGCCTCTTGCTCCACAGCCACGGAAAAGTCCCGTTTTGAGGTATTTTAGCTCTTGGCCCTTTTTCCCCCCCCCGCCACTTCGCGTGCGGGGTTGTATCCTGCCAAACCTCGGTGGCAAGCGTCCTCCCGAAAAGGGGCACGAGAGCCAAGGGCCCAAAATGCCGGCAGTCATCTTTTATGGCAGGGGCTCGGGGAGCGCCGCGGTCCGCAGCAGATGAGCCGAGCCGGTCCTGCCCCTCCACAGGCACCCCAGAGATAAAAAAAAACCACCCAAAAAACCAAAAAAACCTCAGCTTTGAAACCTCGCCAGCCAGCTGCAGGCTTGCCCGGCTGCTGTTCTCCTTTTACATGTTTTATGGAGTAATTTGTACTATATTTACATGATGGTGATAAACAGTTTTTAAAATGGAAGCGAAGAAAACGCCGCTGAATGAATTGTTACAAAAAAGCCCTGTTTGCCATTCCAACAGGGGGGGGAAAGAAAAAAAAAAAAGGAATAAAAATCACCGTCCTCGGGACATGCTGTTCGTCAGATCTGGGTATTTTTTCCCTTGATTTGTGTGCCTGATGTGAGGAGAAGAAGCCGCAGATGCATGCTGAATTCTGCAGGGAACATATGCATGCGTTTAAATCATTTACAGCATTTACTGGTGCAATTGTAAAGCACATTATTTTTCTGCATTTGTAATTAGGCTCTAAACAGATGGTGAAGGACTGTAGCTTCTGATTAGACAGGCTTGTGCTCTGTTGGACGGCACTGCGAGAGCAAGCCGAGCTGAGAAAGTTTTCTTCCTAATTTATCACGCCATGGCGGGGGGGGTGGGTAGCATATCTGGGACCGGTTGAGCACAAATTCTGGCGTGCCCGTAGCAGGCCTCCTCATCCTCCCCAGCTCAGCTTCGATTCCAGATTTTGTAACCCCGCCTCGCTCGGCGCCGCACGGCTTCGGGTACCCGACGGCGCGGGATGAAGCCTCTGCTTTGATAAATGCTTTTAATATGAAGCGGGAGGCTTTGGGTTTGAGGAGGGGCTTTAAAGCGGGAGCAAGCTGCAGGCTTGCGGCTGCGTGTGAGGAGCGAGCGTGCGTGCCTGGCGTAGGCACTGCTCGTCGGCATCGCCTTTTCTCTGCCGTCCTGGCGAGCCCTCGGCTTGGCAGGGGGGGTAGAGCTCTCCTGCACCTCAGGAGTCCCCCTCGCTGTCCTGTAGTAGTATAGAGGAGGATTTATCAGGTGTTATTCATACTTCTGCCTACAGTTTCTTATATTCCTGGCTTATCTCCTTCAACTACAGGCACGTGAACCCAGCCAAAATGGGTTAAATGAGAGGCAACTGGGAGAGCAGAGCAACGTAGAAGAGGAGCGTGACATAGAATCATAGAATCCCTAAGGTTGGAAAAGATCTCTGAGATCATCAAGTCCAACCGTCAAACATGGGCCTGAGCAGCTCAGGTAGACCCATGGGGTTGGATGTTGGGTCGCAGCATAGGTGTCCTCCAGGTTTCCCCCAAGGCAACTGTGTGGCCAAATGTACTTTGTGTCTCCCAGACTGAGCAAACAGTGATCTTCTTCCCTTGCACTTTTGTCCTGCTGCTCCCCTGCGTTACCATCAACATTACGCAGACGGGTGCCCAAGAGTTGGCCAAGAAGGAGGTCATCTTCTACCCGGCACAGTGCTCTGGCAATTCCCTCACCCCAAAAGTGGACAACCTGGACGTGCAGCCCAGAGAGCACGCTGCAGGGAAGGTGACCCAGCAAAGGGTATGGTGGCCTGTGACAGGAGGGGTTGTGCCGCCCGGCCTGGGCAGGGGAGATCCAGGGGGCTGTCGTGAGGATGCTGCGCCTGTAGATGGCACCTTTTACTCTGCCTCTGCTGAGGAGGAAAGAAGTGAGGGAAAAAACCCTGGCTGGTACAGCAGAGCTGAGAGCTGAGTGAGAGATACTTGCGGTGGTCGGAATGAAGTGACCCAGGGTAGTCATCCCCCGGGGAGCGAAGAACCCGGCTCCCAAAGCTGTCCCCCCCCCAACTGCTTTTGCCCAAGATCCCCTGTTGCAATCACCACCAACGGTCGCTGCTCTGCGGATTTACTACTACTCTCAGTAGGGAATTACTCCGAGGGCTAGTTCAAAAGCTGGCGAGAAGCACCTCCGGCTGCTGGGAGAGCTGCTGCGAAGGGGCTTCTTTACCCTCACACACCTCTTCTGGCTCTGGGAAGCCCAGCCAGGGGCCACCGGGTGCTCCCAGTGTCCTCAGCAGGGGACACGTCCCGCCTGCTCCCACGAGCACAGCTTAGGCTATGAAGGAAGACGGAGCGTTGTCCAAACGCGTTGCTTTAGGGTCGGCAAAGGGCAGAGCTTCAGGGCTTCGGCCAGGTCTCTTTGGGGGGGGGGTCCCCGTGAGACCTGTCTGCTTTATAAATACACAACTTGAAATGCAGCACTTCTATATTTCGAAAGAAAACGAGAAACCAGCCGCTCTTCCTGCGCTTGTCTTCCACAGAGGGAGAAAACTCGAGCGATCCCTTAAACTTTGCTCAGATTCCTCTCCAAGCCTCCATCACTCATAAATTCCTAAACAAACAGCGTGATCCTAATATTGGCCTTAAAATTCTGTGTGAAATGGACCCGGAAATTAATTTCACACCAGAAAAACTGGCTGGCCATCAGCCGCAGCGCAGGTGGTCGGAAAGAAAACCCCGCGACCGCTGTACAAATTAATTCCACAACTCAGGTGAGAGGGTAGGGCGGGGGGTGGCTGCTCCTTCTCCCATCCCGACCCAAACTGCCATGTGGGATGCTGGAAAGCTGCGGGTGGTGGAGGACACCACCATCCCTGAGGGGCTCGTGGCCTGGGGGGGACAAAAATCGTTGTGTCATGATCACGGGCTGCTTCTTCCTGAGCGAAGAGCCCTCCTGCTCTTTCACAGGGGTTTTATTTACCGAAGGAGGGTGGTGGTTTGGGGAAGCACATCAAGGGGCACTTGCGGGAGACGTCTAGGGAAAAGGAGGAGTGAAGGAATGACTGGTGGTACAATATTGCTGGTGCTGGTTGTCAGGCAGCTGATGTCCGCGCAGACCCTGGGGGTCACAGCAGTACGTGGTCCGTGGTGAGCAGAGGTAATTCAGTACTGTAGCTGGGCAGCGTTTTGCACATGCCTGTGGTTTACCTGCCCTCCGTGTGATATTTCACCGATTTAAAGCTTTAGAGATGAAGCAGTGATTCCACCTCTCGCGGCAGAAGGGCTGGGGAAGGCAGAGAGAGGAGTGATGCACCAGGGATAGCTGGACGGAGAAACGTCCTGTGGTTAGATAG
>VWZZ01003376.1:34978-75254 GCA_013399095.1 Psophia crepitans | reverse complement strand
AATTAAAGCTGCCAGCAGCAGCTTGAACATGAGAGCATCTCCACCAGCGAGGCGCAGCCGCTGCTCTGATGGAGGTGATTAAGTGGGTGTTGTGTGCGTGCGAGCAGTTCTCGTCTGCGAGCACCCCAACAGAGCGCTTAAAAATAACCGATAGAGGTGCACAGCCTGGGAGCTGGTGCTTGAGCACGCCGAGAGCAACACGTGGCCCGGGTTCAGCAGAAGCGTGTCTGCTCTGGTGTTTCATGGAGGTGAGATGCTGGAAGGCTGTTGTTCATCCAGCAAAGTTGGCAGAGAAGTTCTGTGTGCCTGGGTGTGCCGAGGACCGGAGCGTGTGCCGGCTGCCCTGCCCTTCAGCCGAGCTGGTGGGATCTTTGGCTGTGTTTAGGGATGCGACGATGCTGTTGAAGCAGCAAGAAAGCCGGTTCCTGTGCTTAGGAAGGAGGCATTTGGGGCAGGGGGGGCTGAAAAACCTCTGCTCGACCCGAGCTGCTTCCTAAACATTCAAACCCTGGATTTTTTTTTATTTTTTTTTATTTGCAGAGCAGTGTTTCAGCAGTAGAGGCTCCTCTGGTTCTCATCCGTCACCGTTTAATGCGGTTCTGTCTGCTGCCTCCCGTGCCTTGGGGAGCGCTTGCCAGCAGACTGGGAAATCTCTGGTTTAACATTAGTGCTCTTGCAGCCAGGAGACAACAGTTAAGTTCCCAGAGATGACTTGCCCAGAAACATTATTATGCTGGGAACTGCACCGAATGCTTCCTACAAAGAGCCTCTTTCAGGCAGAAGGTGCAATTTAATGTGCTCTTAGTCACAATTTTTAAGTTCTCCCCGGAGATTTCTCAATCCCGTTCCTAAATTTGCAATATTCGAGTGAACCATCTCGGAAAACCAGCGAAGAGCTGCAATATTAATGAAGACAGACAAAATCAAAATGACATTTCAGGCAATTACTTACATAATGAAGTGACTGACTTGGAATAGACAATATTTAGATTTATCATGACACTCGAAAGGGGATGCTGTCAGCTGCCTTTATTTCTACATCACGTAAATTGTTTTTCCACTGCCCTGCTGCTTTTTAAACATGGTCTGTGAAGCCGGAAAATAATGTTTCCGCTCGCTTGGGCTGATAGCGTGGCTCTTTTAGGAGAAAGCTAGCGTTTTCCTCGATGGCGTTTTGGCACACAGAAGGCGGAGGAAAAGCTTGAGGTTGCACCGCCTCACATCTCCGTCGCATCTTTTCTGGCAGCAGCACGACGAGCTTTGGCTCCGCACCCGGGGCTTGGTGCGGGGGCCTGAAAGAGCGGCGTTGGCTATGTCCGAGATCTTTCTCTTCCCCGGAACATATTAAAGAGGGGAGAAATTGAGAAATTTGGGGGTTTTGGGGTTAGAGTCTATTTTGCTTTTGTTGGCCTACAGATTTAAAGGGCCTGATGGGATGCTTGGCTCCTGGGGAAGAGGTAATTCTTTTCCAGAAACTGTTTTTTGGGTGCTTTGCTGGCACCAAACGCTCCGAAGTCAGAAACTTGCCTGGGGCATGGAAGACCAAACTCTCCTGCCCTGTGTGTGTTTTCTGGGAAGATCGCTGTGACACACCTAGAATTTAAGTGGTGCTGGTTCCAAATGTCGTCTTAGGTTTGTGCTGAGTTTCCTGAAGAGGCACAAAAAAAAGACTGCGGCACTTTTTTTCTTGCCTGGACGCAGACCTCTTCCTCCTAGAGACTCTCTTGTGACAAAATAGCTGACGAAATTAGAATTTAGGGCCCTTTCTATGGTGACAGAGCTGTTATGAACTGTCTTCTCTGCCACAGCCACCAGTAAAAATAAAATACGCATAGCTATTGCTTTGAAGCTCCTTCGGGAGCATCCGCAGAGGTGAGGCTGGGATGCGGGCTCCCCGACAGGGAAAAGGACCACCCCGTGGGGTGCCCTGTGCCTCTCAGGGTGGTGATGGGGTGCGGACCCCTCCGCCCTTAGCTGGGCTCACATCACAACAGCTTGGTTTAGTGATCTGTTCCCCAAGTGCTGCGGGCGGTGGGCGAACCGATACGACCGGTCGCAGGCGTAACCAGTCCCCGCTTAGGCTGGTAAATGGGAGATGCGATTTATTACTTGCTTCAGCCCTCACGGCTCAGGTCAGCACTTGATCTCAGTTTTCAATATGGTGTGTATGAATTTCCTCGCAAGGCGGGACGTCGCTGAGGTTTTGGGGGCTTGGTTTGGAAAGAGCTTCGTGTTTCGTGGTCTGAACACCAGGCGAGCACGTGGCTGCGCTAAGCGGCTCCTTCTTGCTGCTCGTTGCCTCGTCGCGAGGAGTTGTGTGCTGCATCAAATGTGAAACCAGGGAAATTTGAGAGGCTGAGCGGGATGCAGGCGTGCTTGCAAGCCTGTCTGCTCCTAGAATCATAGAATCATTAAGGTTGGAAGAGACCTCCAGGATCATCCAGTCCAACCGTCCCCCCAACACTTATTCCCCACTAACCCATGTCCCTAAGTACCACATTCAGCCTGTCCTTAAACACCCCCAGGGATGGGGACTCCCCCCCTCCCTGGGCAACCCATTCCTACCACTTTTTTCGCAGCCACCCAGGTGGTCCGGGAGGTTTGAGGGGCTTTGCTTTGTCCTCCAAAATCCCAGTGCCTCTGCAGCGACTCCGGGTCGAGCTTCCTGTGCAGCTCTGCCAAACCATCTTAAGTTTGGTGCTGATCACTCGCTTCTGCGTGGTTCCTGGGTTGCAGCAGCTCTTCCTTATCCTCAACTGGAAAATAATAATAAAAAAAATGATGTATTGTGTATTCCAGGCTAAACCTGGCTTCAGTTTGGTGCTTGCCAGGAGGACGGTTGGGGCTGCGTGAAACAGGAGCGGCGGTAGCGCTCTTGGGTGAAGTGCCCTGTATAAAAGCCAAGCGTTACCAAAATGGTGATCCCCTGGGGGTGTGTGTGTGTGTCCCCAGCCCTGGGGCAGGGCTGCGCCCAGGGTTTGGGAAGACGAGGTAATATCTGTAAAACGCTGGGCTTGACGCTGCTTTTCTTCTTTGGCAGGAACCATGAAGCGCCACGCTGCTGCCGGCAACTTTCTGCTTCCCCTCTTGCTCCTGGAGCTGGTCTCTCTGGGTAAGTCGTCTTTCTGTCTGTCCAGCTCCGTGCTCTTCTCTCTCCCCTCCTCTCCCTGCTTGGGTCTTATGTTTGCGAGGTACAGGGGCAGTATTTGCCGTGGTTGTGGTCTCCTGGTGAACACGTGAAGGCAGAGCAGCATTGCTGGGGCAATGGGGAGGTGTGGCTGGGGTGGGTAAGCAGCCTTCCCCATGCTCCTAGTGTATCTCAGCGGGAAGACCTCGGGAACTTCCAGATGGGGGTTCACAAAGCCAAAACTGGTGGTGGACCTGGTGATAGGTATGGTGCTAGGTTGCTTTACGTGAGTAAAACCTAAAGGGAAGGAGAGGGAGCGGACACAAGGCAGGAGCTTGTTGGCCGTTCGAGAGCAGAGGTATTACTGGCAGGGCTCTCCCTGTGCTTTCAGCAGCAAAATTATTACCTGAACTGCACTTTAATATATGCTGTGTGGGAAATAACTCTTCTCCGAGCCGCAAAACCTCTCTTCTAATTCCAGCTGGAGGGAAGGGCAGTGCTCTGGGCAAGGCAGGTCCTCTGTGGTCAGCTTCCTCCCCACCGCCAGGCACGGCACGCTTGGTGTTCCCCTGGCACGTGGGCTCCAGCCTGGCTGCCGGGTGGGAGCTTGTGGGACAGGTGCCTTCTGGTGCAGCAAACGTGCCTCTCGGGCCGGGCTTTGGCACGTCATGGTGTGCGGGAGCACTGCGAACGTTCAGCAAAGCCCCATGAAAATTGGGATTGTCGCGTGAATGGGCTAAAGCCCCTGGGTGGTGGGGCGGGGGGTCCAAGCCTGCGTGGCACTCGCTGATAAACAATAGCGAGCGTGTGGCCGTTTGATAGCGCTGTGCCCTTTGGAATAAAGGCTTTTTTTTTTCCTTTTCTTCTTTTTTTTCCCCCTACCGAAGCCTCGAGATGGCTCGCCCAGATTGGCAGCCTGATTAAGGAGTCAGTGGATGACATTAGCTGTGACTGACAAGCGCAGTCAATCTCCCTCCGGTGCCGTGTTGGATCAAGTATAGCCTTGCTAGTTAACTCCCCTGTCACTCCTCTAGAAGAGGGGAAAGCAAGTTAAAAAAAAAAAGACAACCTAGTGAATCCTTTGCCCCAGTCTGAGCCTCCTAAAACTTGCCCCCTCGCAGAAATCACTTGCCATGAGTGAGTGGTCCAGTATGTCCCACTGGAGGTGGGATGGGGGGTTTGCTTGCCTGGCTGGGGGCTTGCTCTTTCATCCCTCCCTGTATGGTTCAGCACCCATGGCTGGCACTCCGGGTGCCTGGCTGGACACAGCAGATAGGCAACAGCAAGCCGCAGAGCCTTGGCAAGGCAGCGCAGGGGAACGGTGATTCGGAGGCTTGCGGATCGGTGCTGTGGCAGCCCCTCTCTCTCCGAAACCCTGCGCTGCCCCGGGCTTGGCTGCTGCCTCCCCGAGGGGTGCCTGCCCCTGATAAGCGAGCTCTGGCACAACGCTTGTGCCTGGGATTGGGAGGAGAGGTGCGTGGGTGCCCTGCTGTATGCCCTGGGGACAGCAAGTGGCAGAGCTCTTCTTGGACGACTTGTAAAGCTCCTGGCAAAGCAGTTTGGTAGGGGAAGTGTGGAAGCACAGCATGAGAGGGCTTGGTGTATCTGGAAAAGGATGGCTTAGCTCTTGCGTAGCGGTGGAGTCCGGCATTGCCAGAGATGGGCAGAGACCATCACCATCTCCAGGTTAGGAGGGACCGAGGGATGCTGGCTGGAAGAATGGTTCAGTGATTACCGTGCTCTTGCATCAGCCGTGGCCAAGGATGCGAGTGCTGGCTCTGAAGAGCAAAGCAGCAGCAGGTTTTACGGGAATAATGGTGTGGAAGATGCATGCAGGGAAGAAAATCTCTGAGCATGTCAAACCAACGTTGATTGTGATCCCTTGGAGCCGGTTGGTAGCACCTACAGGGGGATTAAAGGGTTGCAGGAGCATGGTGGAAGCGATGGCTTCCTGCCATGCACCTTGTTGGGGGGGGTCACGAGCAAGAGCTGTGTTGAGGGATACAGGGATGATATATCCCAGGGCATGGGTGCACGCAGGTGGCTGTAGCACTCTTGCAGGAGTAAAATCCAGCTGCTGATCCGTTAGATGAAGTCACAGATGACGGCTGGCTCACAGCGATGCCTTTGGGTTGAGATTGACCAGGGGGACAGGGTTGTAGCTTCTGCAACAGCATCCCTCTCATTTTTTGGGGAAACGGTTCTGTTCATCGTAGCGTGCATCTTCTGACCTACATTTTTCTCTCATCCAGACGCCTCCTCTCCATCCCCTTCCATTGCCCGTCCGAACGCTGGCAGCCCAGCAGTGCGGTGACAGCCTTGCTCTTTATCCTGAGCTTTGCAGCCCAAAGCAAAATCCCACCTCCGGACCCTCCTTCAGCTTTCCCCAGCTCTTGGGTGCCAGTTGCCCTTCTCTCTGAATGTATAGATCCTGTGTGCTTGCAGGCTGGTGGTTTGAATGCCCCCCAGCACCCAATCCAGCTGGATTTGGAAGATGCAACTTGTTCTTAGTGTAGTGGTGGTATTAAAAAATGTATTTTGAAATGGAGGGGTTTACGGAAGCCAGTCCCCTGCAGGAAGGGCTGCTCGGTGTGTTTTAGCCTCATCTGCCCCCTTCAAAGCCTCCTGGCCCTGACATGGCAGCCAGGTATGAATGTGCTTTGAAGCCTCCAGAGATGCCATTATTTCTAAATAACCCACTTTGTCAGGGTCCTTCTCATTTTCTTTCCAGGTACTTAACTCCAGAGGCAGAGATTTAAATGTGCATTTACAAGAGCGCTGCCTCTAGTGCTTTCCCACTCCTCGAGGTGTTTAACAAACCGAGTGTCTTGGGAAAGAGGGCAGTGCTGGAGATCTGTCTTGTTACAGAGAGAGCCCAGGCTGCCCCCTCTGTCCTCTGCTCATGTCCCTGTCCCTCCCAAGTGGGTTTCCCATGGGTGCTGAGCAGCTGGGACCTGCGTTTGAAAGGTCTTGGGGAAACCTGGACACCAGATCTCATCCGGGCGTTACCATCCCTTTGCCTGAAGCAATGTCTTTGCTCTTGCAGCAGGGTCGGGGTAAAGGATGGAGGTGATGCTCTGCAGTGGCTGTGTTGAAAGAAACCTGGCTGGATCCACATCTGGTGCGGAGGTGTTTGCGAGGGGCTGCTGCTTTGCTGGCAGTTTTTTCTACTTGTACGGTCTTGGGTTTTGGCTCGGCTCAAACCAGAGGCAGTTACGAGGGGTCACAGTGGGGAAGTGCTTCCTCATCGCTTCCAGCAAGTGTCCTTGCCAGGGGCTGTGCTTGAGACCCTGGTCCTGCGTCTTCTCCTCCTGGGACTGGCTCTTGGGGTTCCACATCAGTGAGCATCAACTATTTTGCCCAGACCAGTTTGAACCCCCACGCAGCCCTGTCCGATGCCTGGCAGCTGAACCAGTTCTGGAAGGCTGCAGGCTTGGCCGACTCCACCTGTGTATCAAGGCAAATCCATCCCTTCTTGGGAAACATAATCGGAGAATCTTTAAGGCTGGAAAAGACCTCCAGGATCATCAAGTTCAACTGTCAACCCAATACCACTACTACACCATGCCCTGCAGTGCCATCGTTACGTGCTGTTTGAACACCCGCAGGGACAGTGACTCCACCCCCTCCCAAGGCCCAACCACTCTTTAGGTGAAGAAATTTTTCCTAATATCCAACCTAAACCTCCTCTGGAGCAATTTGAGGCTGTTTGCTCTTGTTCTGTCACTTCTTGCTTGGGAGAAGAGACCAAAACTCCCCCCCCCACACACACACACACACTCCATCCTGTCAGGGAGCTGCAGAGAGGGATCAGGTCTCCCCTCAGCCTCCTCTTCTCCAGACTGAACCCCCCAGGTCCCTCAGCTGCCCCCATCAGACTGGTGCTCCAGCCCCTTCCCCACCCCACTGCCCTTCCCTGGACACGCTCCAGCCCCTCCATGTCCTTCCAGTGCTGAGGGACCCAAAACTGAACACAATACTCAACATGCAGCCTCACTGGAGCCAAGTACAGGGTGAATAAAATCATTGTATTTCTCTCCTGCACCTCTTCTCCTGCATCCCTTGAATGGCAAATCTTTCCTGGTTGACTTTTCTGCTGGTTCAGGCTGCGGTCACAGTTCTCCTACGTGCTCTGCACTTGACTCCATCACCTAATGAGGCTGTGGCATGGGGCGCTGCGATCCGGGGGCAGGCTTGTGAGCTTCCAGCTCCGTAAAAAGGGAGTAGAAAGAAGTGAGCCTGGTTATTAAAGGTGAAAGGAGGCAATTAGAGGGAAAGGCTATCGGGTGATGAGAGAGAGGAGGTGCACCGGGTTTTGCTGGGATGGCTGACAAGGCGAAAGGCTCTCAACCGTGGGAACAGAGCAAAGGTATTAATCATGTGCTAAAACAATAATTGATGGTCGTGATCCCTGAGCTGTTGGCTTCCCCCTTCCCCTCTGCCTCCACCCTGCAAAAGAAAATACTAAAAAAAAGAAAAACCAACTGAGGGCAGTGGAGGGAAGGGGCTCTCCAGCCAGCTTCTATGGGGGCCACTCCATGCTTTCTGTCCTCCTCTCAGGGTTGCCCATCACCAGCCCGATGCCAAGCGATAAGTCCAGTCCCCAGCCTGCCTCTCTCTGTGCCCCGAGCCTCTCCCAGCTGTGCTGGCCCGTGCACAGCATGCCGGGGCAATAACACCTTGCTTTTGTCCTCTTCCCAGGTCGGGGCAATCGGCTGCCGTTCTTCATCAACTACTTCTTCGACACCTACCTGCTGATCAATGAGGACACTCCTGTGGGTAAGTGGGGCGTGCCCGTGAGCAAGGGGTCTGCTGCTGGACTCCCCCGATGAAAAAGGATTAAAGAAATGGGTTTCTCTTGCTTGGCAGGCGTAGCTTATTTTTCTTTCTTTATTTAGCTAGGGATCGGTTTTTAGTAAATGCAGAGATCGACCCGGTCATTCTCGGCCTCTTTCCAGGCTCTCAGTCCATTAAACTTGTGCTCTTCAATCAGGGCTTGTGACTGGCTTTTAATGCGGGAGGAATCGATTGGGAGTGGATGGCGGCTGGGATGGAGGCCCCTTCTCACATCTACTGCTGCCTTCAACCATGTAACTCGAGCAGCAGCCTCCTCAAAAAAGTGCTCTCGCCGCACCTAAGTCATCATCGGAGTTGTCAAGGGTTGGAGGACTCTGGAGAGATCTCCTCTAACGACTGCTCAGCTCAGCCAGGGTTTCTAGCTGAGGTTTCTGTCTGTTCTTGGGGGTCCCCTCTTCTGTAGCTTTTGCAGACCATCATGCCCTGCTCAGAATCACACAATGGTTTGGGTTGGAAGGGACCTCCCAGCCCATCCAGTGCCACCCCCTGCCATGGGCAGGGACACCCCTCACCAGCCCAGCCTGCCCAAAGCCCCATCCAGCCTGGCCTTGGGCACTGCCAGGGAGCCAGGGGCAGCCACAGCTTCTCGGGGCACCCTGTGCCAGGGCCTCAGCACCCTCCCAGGGAAGGATTGCTGCCTCCCAGCTCAGCTCCAGCTCCCCTCTGGCAGTTCAAACCCACCCCCGTGGCCTGGCCCTCCCTGCCCTGCAACCAGCCCCTCTCCAGCTTTCCTGCAGACACTGGGGGGCCGCACTGAGGGCTCCCCCCAGACTTCTCTTCAGGCTTGTGGGGTTTGGGGTAGTGCCTGAACAAGGAGGCGGGACGTGGCGTCTCGGTGGTGAGTTTTGGGTAGATGGTGTGGTAGCTGAGCTCTGCACAGAGGTGTGACCTCAGGAGAAGGCTTCCTGGAGCTGCAGGCGGCTGCCTGGGGAGTTTGTGTCTCGCAGTGACGCTCAGGTTTATTTGCAGCAGGAAACAATACTGAAAACCGCTGCTGGGGTGTTTTACTCACAGCACCGCAGAAGGCAAGCTGCAGACAGCGTAAGGAAAGGAACTGTAATTTTTTTTCCTAATGATTTTCCCCCGACGACCTGCATCCACGTAACTTTTTGCCGCCTTCTTCAGCATGCCCACCCCTCACAAGTCACTTTGCGCCTGGTTCCTTTGCTCTGCTGTCTGTATTCTCCCTGCCCCGCGACTGCTGGCGTTCCTGCACACGCACTTAGTGCTGGATGTGCCCCGGACAATTCCCAGGGAGGGAAGCAGCTGTGCAAGAGCAGGAGTGAGAGTTGGTTGGGAACAGTTTAATGGAAACGTTTCCTCATGAAGTACGTGGCTCTCAAAGTACTTGAGCTTGAAATACCTTATGGGAATTGAACTGAACTTCTATTTTGGCAGAAAATGGGGGAAGACTTCTGGCCGCCTGCTTTCCAGTGAGATATTGTGCGAGTAAAATTGTTCTTGGAATTACTTTGGGGGTTGAATTTTATTTTATTTATTTAATTTTTTTTTAACTTTGTATTACACTGTACAGAAATGAAATTCACTCTTAAGAATATTGGCACCCTGGGATTTTGTTTCCAGGTGCACCAGAGGGAAATTTCAGCCTTGAAAGCCCTGACAAACAGCTTTTCCATGTTTTCTGCTGTTGGTAGATGTTTTCTGAGTCAGGCTTATTAACTTTAAAAAAATTAAAGTCACCATCTGAAAGCACCTTTCCTATATCCTGACTGGGGTGGAAGTAGCAGAACTGTATGTGGCGTCTCGTAGCCGTGGTGTTGAGCCAATAGCCCCCCCCCCGCCCCCTGCGGCTCCCTCCTCTCCTCCCTGCAGCATCCCCGGGCGCAGCCTCACCTAGCCCGAAAGGAGCAGTCCCCGCTGCATGCCATGCCTAAAGGAATCTTAAGCAACAATTAAGAGATCATTCCCCTTCTAATCACTTACAAGAGTAAATTAGTCTTGTCAGGAGCTATTAAGACAGAGAGCTCGGAATTCATTAGGCGAGATTGGGCCGATGGAGCTGCTGGCGCTGCCGCCGGTCCAGGCTGATTAATTTCTCCCAAAACATCATCAATGCCCATCTGTTTCATTTAGGTCCGGGGAGAGCAATTTTCAGGTGGACTGACCCTCTAGTCAGTTATTTCACCCAGAAGTAATGGAACACGCGTGCGTGCTGGGGGGGATAGGGAGATGGGAGCTTGAGGAGGGTGACAAGCGATTGAAAGGGATGGGGAAGAAATTTGGAGGAGGAGGAGGAGAAGGGATAATGACCGGTTGGGGCGCTGGGAGAGCCCGCCTCAGCTACGGATAGCCGGATCGTGGCGTGTTTTACTCTGAAGGCTGAAGTACTGGCTGGTTAACAGCCCTTAGGAGAAGAGTGTGCAGGACAGGGACCGTCCGTCTTCATTGCCCTGCTCGCTGCCTTAAGCAAAATCATTCCGAGGGCCATTTGCTTTAATCCCAAACCTTTCAGAGGGTTGTGGGTGCGGATGCTGGGCGGGTTGCTGGAGGTCTCCGGCAAGGTGCGATGCTCGCTGGCGTGCTGGGTGGTGTTACCCGTAGCCCTGGATTTGGCGGCGAGTGGGGATGGGCGGGCAGTGCTCTTGGTTTCTTCTTGCTTGGGGTCCCTCCTGCTGCGCAAGGGATGTCGTTTTAGCATAATGTAATGACTGGAGTCTAATTGCCCAGCAAATGGATTTGCTGTATGCAGGACAGGAACGGAAAAATGAAGATGATCCATCATGTCAGGTCTGTAACTAGCCTTATAACCACCTAGCTTGGATTCACCCGAGTTTCTCTGAAAGCTTTCATGCCTCGATGCCTTGCAAAATGCATGACAGAAGAGGCCGTTCAGATGAGTGCAATTCCACTTTCCCTTCATCCTAGCGATAACGTTTTGGCATCACTGGAATAATATTGTCTTAAAAGAGCGGGAAGTGCTTTAATCGTTGCACCCCAGCTGATACCGTGCGCTAGGCTCTGCTCTTGGGCCATGCGTTGTGTGGGTGGGCTGGGGCAGCGTGTCCCTCCTGCCCATCAGAGCTTGGTCGTGCTCCAAACGAGGAGGAGGGGACACTACATTTGGAGGGTTGACTTCCTTTGTAAAACCTGCCGAGGTCAAGCCGTGCGTGACAGAGGGGAAACGTGCCAGGATTTATTTGCAAGGCTTGACCAGCCCTGGGCAATGTGAGTGTGAGAAGCTGCTGGGAAAGGCACCCGGGCTGGCTGGCAGGTGGGGAGGCCGGGCTCCCCCTGGGGTTTCTGCCAAGGCTGTCTGCTGTTTGATTCCTTTGCTCATTTCTGGCCAGGAGAGCATGCAGCTGAGGCGCTCAGCTCTCCACCCCACCAGCTTGCTGGGATGCTCTCCCGTGAGCATCACCGGGATGCCTCCAGCACCTGGTGGGATGCTCAGCTTCGGGTCCCCCAAAGCTGGCTGCCTCAACATCTCCTCCTTCTTCTTAGCCTGTGACAGCATAGGGCCAAGGAGAACCTCAAAGTCCTGCACTCAGGGCTGCTGACGAGTGACAGCCCTGAGCGGTGCTGGCTCAGCGCTCTGGGCGTGGCTGGGTGCAGGGATTTTTGGGGTGAAGGCCTTGGGCGCTCCCCAGTTTGGCTGCTTGGTGCCACTGCGATGTGGAGGGATGGGTGGCTGGGGATCACTGAGCAGTGCCTGCGGGGAGGTGGGGGGGTCTGAAAGCATAATGGGGTGTATGCGATGTGTAGGGCTGTGCTTTGTGCTCAAAGCGCCCTTCTTCCTTCCCTCCCTCCCCCAGGGACCGTGGGCCTCTCCCAGGCGGCACGGGCTGTGCTCTCCATCCTCAGGGTTCATCATGCTCAGAAAGCAGGGCGGGTGACTGACAGGGAATTTTACAGGTTGCTTCTGTCCCCCCTCTTTGCTATGTGCAAGTTTTGCTGAGCTGGTAAATGCGCCATAAATAGCTCGCGTTTTGGGAGCAGGGTGGGTATGCCTTCACTAACTTATAAAAATACCCTGCCCAGTTGGGGACATGCAGATGGCGACTTGCAAACGCTGTTGCAGGAATCTCTGGGGGTGTTGATTTGGTCACGGATTTCGCCAGGGAGCACCGACGTGGAAGCAGTCGTGCGCGGGCACTTGGCCGTCCCGTTGGATGTTTGAGGACTGCAGTCTGGCTCTTGGTACCGAGTAGGAGAGCTTTGCTGCCTGACAGATTTCTGATAGTGTGGTTTGACTTTTGACAGCGGGGGAACTTGAATTATGCTTTCCCAGGACAAGCTGGAGCCTTTCCAGGATTTGGAGGAGGAGGAGGAGAACCTCCTCTGCTGGCAGGAGGAGGCACAAGGAGTTCAAGAGGAAAGCTGATTGTTTTCCAGGGAAACCCATGCCGGTTAAGGAACTCCAAAATACCTGGAAGTTTCTCTACGAAGTTCTGGGATGCAGAGCTTGACCCTGCTCTTTGAGCCCTGCTTCACTGAGATGGGCTGTGGTGGACATTTCCCGTGGAGCTGGGGCTCTTGCTGCGCACCCCAAGTTGGTACAGCCTAAGAGGGGACCAGGAGAGGGGAGTACTGCGGCAGCGTAGGTGTACCTTGTTGGCTGATAGTGATTAAAGTCATTAGGTTGAGGTGTGTCACCTCTTGCATTTCAGGGCCTTCTGGGACAGAGTTACTTCACAAGAGGACTGGAAGAGGAACTTGGTATTTAGCAGGCAGTGGCAGGGTGATAACTACCTAATGTGTCCCTCTGATATTTGTGGATGACTTGACTTGATTCTCCATCCTTGGCGAGAACCAGCTGAAGGGCTTTTCTTCTCCAGGCAGGGAAGGCTGCCACCCTCCACGCGCTGTATCTGTGATTTCCAAGGCAATCATCTCTTCAGCCACAGCCTCTCCCTGCCGTGCCCTGGGCCTGGGCGACCAGATGCTTTGGCACCCGGGTGAGGTCCCCGGGGGCACCAGGCCATTCAAGCTGCTGCTGAAGATAGGGTTATCTGTGTGCGATTGAGCATAGGCTGTCTTGGCTAAATCCTGCCTGCTCCTTTGATCCCACAGCTGTAGGCATCTGCGGTGGCTTGGCTGCTCCATGGTGGCACTTGCCTAACGCGTCACTGGAAGGAGAATTAAAAAAAAAAAAGTGCTGGCTCTCTGTTCTCTGCATACTTCTGGGCTGATTAAATTGTTTCGGAGCTGTCTGGGCCAGATAATCCATGCATGAGGCTTGTGGGCCATCTGTTGGGGACAGCTTTGGAGGTGGGACCGTGGGTGTCTGAGCAGAGGACCCTTTTCTCTTTGGTGTCTCCTCACTTGCAGGGGTGTGCAGCTACTGCTGGAGGAGGGGGGGGGGGGGGATGGCTGCCCTAGCATAGCTGCTGTTGTGTCCCCCTTGCTTCTAATTAAATACTAGAGCTAGAAAAAGCAAATGAAAGAAAGCATTGTGGGGATACTGTTAATGAGGTGCTAATTGGGATATTAAGGAGGTGTGGCTCAGAAGAGGACAGGGGATGGCTTTAAAGCCTGGGGTAACTCCCAGAAAGGAGCAAAGCAGTGCTGGGAGCCCTGGGCAGCTCAAGAACCTGGGTGAACGATAGCAGGTAGGCTGGCTTCTAGCAAAACTTGTCCAGTTGGAAGATGCTTTTGGGAAATGTGGTGGTACTGGTAGTAGAGTGGATTGGAGAGCTTGGGGAAGCTGACTTGTTTATAAGAAACGCGTGTTAAAGCCCTGGTGGTGCCCTTCTGTGCCTGTGTTTGGCCTGACGGAAGAGACCACCTACCTTCCCTTTGGAGGTTCTCCATTCAAGGTGGTTGTGCAGCGGTTAACCCTCCATCCAGCTTCACCAGCTCCAGCCACGCGTTTCTGCCCCCGCAGCCAGGACTCTGCCGAGCTGTGAGTCGGTGGGAAAACTGTCCCTGGGTTCTTGTGTGTTTGCTGAACCGGCTCCAAAAATGCCCCAAAGAAAAGGTAATACCCTTTTGGGAAGCCAAGGTGGGAATGTGCAAGTGGGAGGGAGGTGAGAGGACAACAGCCATGGGACCTTTCCCCATGCCGGTTACACCCACAGTATGTGCTTAGGGTGCAGCCAGCATCTATCTGGCCAAGGAATTTTTTTGTTTGATTTTTTTTTTTTTAGTCTGTAAAGCTAGCTTTCAGCTAGGCCAGCATTTAGGCATAACTGCTGAAGCAAAAGCTTCAAGATCAAGTGGATGTCTAAGAGTCATCAGAGTCATCAACGTGGTGCAGGAGAGGAGGGGTGGTCTATCCCTTTGCTGTGGTGTTGCCTCAGATCAGCTTCAGCTGATGGGGAATACTGCTGCTGCATGCCCTGCATAAATAATCCCCACCTGGAAGGGCAAAACAAGGGGCAAGAGCATGATGGAAGCTGGTCTATGGCTGGTTACAGAGTTTGGGGACAATGCAGCAAGTGTGCCAGCCTCCCCAGTGTGTTAGCTCTGACGTGGGAGCAAGGATTTAATGACAGTAAAGACCTGGTAAAGATTTTTTTTTGTTGTTGATTGGTTATCTGGCAGGCACAAGGTCAGTTGGCAAGTTGAGGTAGAGCATAGACTCCTTGGTTTGCTGCTGGGTGGGTGTTCTTAGCCGTGGACCACAGGGGAGGACACCAGCAGGGTTAAATCTGGGCTGAGCTCCAGCCTGGGATGTTTCCTACAGGCTTTCTATGAGGCTGTGTGACCTCTTCAGAAAAGGATGAGAGGGAACTGGTGCTGGTTAACATCTTTGTCAGTGACATGGACGGTGGGATTGAGTGCACCCTCAGCAAGTTTGCCAACAACACCGAGCTGTGTGGCATGGTTGACATGCTGGAGGGAAGGGATGGCGTCCAGAGGGACCTTAACAGGCTGGGGAGGTGGGACTGTGTGAATCGCATGGAGTTCAACAAGGTGAAGGGCAAGGTCCTGCACGTGGGTTGGGGCAATCGCAAACACAACTACAGGCTGGGCGGGGAATGGCTGGAGAGCAGCCCTGAGGAGAAGGGCTTGGGGTGCTGGGTGATGAGAAGCTCACCATGAGCCGGCAGTGTGCGCTGGCAGCCCAGAAAGCCCCCTGTGTGCTGGGCTGCATCAAACCCAGGGTGGGCAGCAGGGCCAGGGAGGGGATTCTGCCCCTCTGCCCCGCTCTGCTGAGACTCCCCTGCAGTGCTGCCTCCAGCTCGGGGGGCCCCAGCACAGGACAGACACGGAGCTGCTGGAGCGAGGCCAGAGGAGGCCCTGGAGATGCTTCGAGGGCTGGAGCCCCTCTGCTGCGAGGACAGGCTGAGGGAGCTGGGCTTGTCCAGCCTGGAGCAGAGAAGGCTGCGGGGAGCCCTCAGTGCGGCCTCCCAGTGCCTGCAGGGGCTGCAGGAAAGCTGGAGAGGGGCTGGTTGCAGGGCAGGGAGGGCCAGGCCAAGGGGATGGGTTTGAACTGCCAGAGGGGAGCTGGAGCTGAGCTGGGAGGCAGCAATCCTTCCCTGGGAGGGTGCTGAGGCCCTGGAACACGGTGCCCCGAGAAGCTGTGGCTGCCTGGCAGTGCCCAAGGCCAGGCTGGATGGGGCCGTTGACTCCGAGCAGCTTCGGGCTTCCTACACCTTGTCTCACAACAGGTACGTAGGTGCAGCCCGTTCTCCAGACGTGCCCCTTGGGGCTCACAGTGAGGGCCTGTACGTGTCCATCGGCCCGGCGGGGTGTGCGTGCGGGTGCAGCTGGCAGAACTGGTTTGGCCTTTTACAAAGGATAATTCTGGAGGAACATGCCAGTCTCTGGCTTCGAGGGAGATGGACGTATTTTCGAATAGGAGATCTGTGTGGCAAACTTCCTTGAGGGCAACGCTGAGAGCCGGTGCGAATGTTCTCCCTTAGCAAGGCGGGCTACAGGGCTGTCACCTTCGTCTTCAGCGTTAATTGGAAGCGATGTTATCATCCAGTGGCTATTTACTGTTAAAAACTGAATTTTCAGGCTTCTGGAGCGCTCTGCAAAGGAACAGCCTCGTTTCTAAGGGCGGCTCTAATGAATGACAGTATTTGAGGAGTGTTTTAAGAAGGGGATTTTGACTCTCCTAACTCAAGCCCTTTTTCTGTCGTTTGGCGTTAGAAGACCCATTGATGAAATTACTTGTTGAGCTGTAGAAAGCGCAGCATCGTTAATGAAAACGTAAGGCTAGAAGATTAGTTATTCCCAACATCAGGAAACTTAAGAGAAAAAAGCTCCCCCCACCCACCCAAACCCTTCACCCTGCGTCATTAAATTAATCACTTCATCAATCACTTAAACTTTCGTATCTGCTTTGCTAATAGGCAATAAAGTTAATGCTTACGCTTAAGAAGGGGGAGAGAGAAGGAAGAAAGCGTGTTTGCAATATGGACTAATTAACATGTCAGGGTAACCTTGCGTTCGGGAACTGCCTCATCAAACCGTTTGGAGGTTGGATCTCGCCACCTTTCACGTTCCGAGCATGTGAGCCCTTGCGCGCCGGCAGAGCCCTTTCAAAAGAAACGGAGGAAGATATGTGTTTGTGGTAATGAGGTCTGGCGTGGTTTTTATCTCTGAGATGACTTTAGTAGCATTAATTATCTGTACAGCGCCGTTTGTAGGAGCTTCGGTCGTGGGTTGGCTTCTTGCTGGGTGTTTGGCTGCTCCTTGTTACCTTGGTGTGTCCAAGCTTGGATGTCTGTAGTGTCCTAGCTTGGTTAATTCGGGCCCTTTTCCTGGTAGATGGAGGCATTAGCATGGCTGAAAGATCCCATCCTGGCAAATCTGATATAGAGCAGGGATAACAACGAGTGTAAAGCTTGGGGAAGCAAAAAAACCCACAACCAAAAACCACTGGGCAGAGGGAAAAGCATATTTGCATGTATATGTGTGTATATATTCAAATTAGGAGGCTATATATATGTATGTTTTTGAACGTATTAATATTCTAAGGCAATGTATTATGGGCCAAGAGTATTTCTGTGTACTGTAGGGAAATACTTGCTTATGCATGCAGTCATAATTTTTCTTTTTGATGGGGAAGGTGAGCTGTGTTTTCACTTTTGAGTCCATCAGTGGGACCTCAGAAAAAAAGCTGTCACTGTAAACAGTAATAAATGTACTTGGACGTTTTGTCAGATCAGGGGTTTGTTATATTTGGGTGGTGTGAGTTTGGAAAAAGAAGTACACCCCATTGCCCCTCTACTTCTATGTTCGCACGCAACATTTTCTCACGCACGCACTTTCCTGTGCTGCTGCAAAAGGGATCCCACAATACCCTCAATCCTGCTTTTTTACACAATTTCCAGACTTCTAGCCTTGCAGAAAAAAAAAGGTTATTTTTTAATTAAACTTTCCGTAATTGGTCACTGTGGAAGTACTACATTGTCTTTTAAAAAAAAAAAAAGATAAGTCTAAACTATTTCCCACCACCAGCAGTTTGTGGTTGTTGATTCCCGGTGTAAAAGATGTTGTAAAAAGCCAAACATCCCCCACCCCTCCAGCAAAAAAAAAAGGTAAAAAAAAAAAAAAGCTTAGCTTCTTTTCGTAGAATCATTAAGGTTGGAAGAGACCTCAAGGGTCTCCAGTCCAACCGTCCCCCCTCCACCTATTAACCACTAAACCACATCCCTAAGTACCACATCCAACTTTTCTTTCACCTGCACCAGGATCATCTGAGCAATTAAGATGTGAAAATTGACTTAGCTAGTCCTCATTATGGAAACCCACCACGTTCCTGTATAAAAATAAGCAGGGAGAAGAGAACCCTTCTGGAAACGCACGTACGTGCCGCGGTGCTGAGATTGCGGAAGAAACCTCGTGCCGTTACCCCGGGGAGCATCCCCTGTCTGGCGCTGGGCTGTCGGTACGTGTTGCGCTGCCCCAATGGCGTGGGTGGCAGGGCTGCCTCTTGGGAAGCTTGTTTGGGGACCGCGGGACGCGCAGGGTGGTCACCTCGCATCCTTCCCCTCCCTATCTCCTGGCTTTTAAACCAATTTATTGCCAGCGTGTGCTAATGCACCCCTCTGCCTCTGAAGGGCTTAATGTGCTTGATTGGCGGGGGGAGTTAATAAATTGGTTCCTCGTGTCAAACTACATTGATGGCTTCTGAATTAACTGTAACCACTCGGAACGGGAGGGGGAAGAGAAGCTGGAGACGGCGTTGTTGGACAACTCAATGCAAACATCTGCTCGGTTTGCAGCGGTGGTCAGAGGAGCGAATAAGCTCCGTGCGCTCCCTCTCTTAAAGATTTATTAATATTGCTCTTTACGCGAGGGGGAAAGATTTCAAACACTTGACATTTAACGGTTAGTAACTCCATTTTATTCCATTCATCTGCATGGGTTTGTCAAACGCCGGCAACGCCGAGGCTCCCGTGTTGCATCGCGTACGACGTGTGAGCAATTAGGAGGGCGATTCGGTACCTGAATACAGAGGAACCTCACTTTATTTTCTTTTTTCCCCTCTTTCTAATTCATTGTTAGGTTTGAGGAGCGAGGTCGTAGTATGGAACGTAATACCCAGCGATGGGGCTTCGTTCCTTACTCTGCTGTTGAGTTTCAAGCGGTTAATTTGATAATAGAAGGGCAAAAAAAAGACTTTAAAATCAGGAAAATCTAAGGGAGAGTAATAATTCAGGATGTGGGGAGAAGTGAGGAGCATTCCCACAGGCAGAGATTATAATGGTTGTTACTAATGATTTTGGGAAATAGAGGGGAAGAAATAGATATGGCAGAAGACTGTAAAATAAGGAGCGGCACTGTGGAAAACCTTGACTCTTGAAATGCACGTCTGACAGCCGCATCAAATTAAACACGTCCTGCCAGGTAAAACAATATTTCTGTACAAAAGAGCGCTGGTGTAAAACTTGCTGTAGCGGGACAGGAAAGCAGCTGAGTGAAAAGGGACCACGTAGAAAGCACCATCCTTCCACCGTCCCTTGGAGCAGCTTTCCTAGTGGTATGAAGGAACGAGTGGGGAGGGGGGAATAAATAAAAATATCCCTGGCTTCTGCAAGTCCTTCTTTGTCTTGGAAAAATGGTTTTGGTCCTGGGAATGCTCTTTGCAGTCCCGTCAGGTACGGAGCTGGGAGTGACAGCCTGTGGAAAGCGCATCAGCCAGGAGCTATTTACCCATGTACTTTGGTGGGGTGGGGGGGAAAATGGTCATAAAGTAAGGCTCCATACTGCAGAGGGCGAGGCTGGGGGGAGAAATAAATCCCCAAGCTGCTATCATCACGCTGAGACAGGATGTTCTCGCAGAAACTGTAAAAATTGGTGGGATCCTCCAAGCTGACACAGCCCTGACAGCAAGGGGCGGAGGAGGGTGAGTCCTGCAGGTGCTTTCTGGTGGATGGTGGGTAGGAACTGTGTCCCTGGGGGGGGAAGCTGATGCCTCCTTGGGTTTTAAATCAGGAGTTTGGGTTTGGAGGTGTGTTTTGTTTGGTTTTTCTTTTTCTTTTGCTTTCAGACCCTGAGGAAGAGGAGACAACGTATTGTGGTCCTGTCGCAGGGCAAGCTTGCAAAGTGCACCGTTCAAATACAATTTGCTTGTTTTCATTTTTTTATTAGGGAAAAAAAATCCAGATTCTTTCAGTTTTGCTCAAAAACATGCTGTCAGCTTGGGGAGTTGTTGGTCTGAGCGAACCATTAGCTCGGCTGTGTGATTTCATGTCTCCGTTTCCAGCCTTGCCCTTGGCTTTATCGGGATCCTCGGCGCAGCATCTCTGGTTCTCGAGGACATCTCTCTGCATCGTGTTGGGCTCCTGCTGGATGGGGGCACAGGGAAGTGGGCTCTGTCTCCTGCCTTGCTCCTGCTCTGTCTCACCCCCACCCCAGCGCAGAGCCTCATACATTACACGGTGGGAAAGGAAACCCTGCAAGGGTCTTGTGTGGGACACGTGTAGCAGAGTCTTGAATGCAATTAAGGTAGCTTGGGAATAATTTCTTTGCTTTCAGGACAGCCCTTGACTTTTTTTTAGCCTTATCTTTTACGGTTAAACTTGAAATACTGGCTCCCTATCCAAGACTGCAAAAGCACAGCAGTAGCAAAAGCATATGGTGCTAAATACCACAGAAATCTTGCCTATCTTGGCAGACTGCTGAGCTGGAGAGATGTATGGGAGCTGTACGATTTGCAGGCTACTTAAAATCCCAGACTGGTTTGGGTTGGAAGGGAGCTCCCAGCCCCCCCAGTTCCCCCCCCCTGCCATGGGCAGGGACACCCCCCACCAGCCCAGCCTGCCCAAAGCCCCATCCAGCCTGGCCTTGGGCACTGCCAGGGAGCCAGGGGCAGCCACAGCTTCTCGGGGCACCCTGTGCCAGGGCCTCAGCACCCTCCCAGGGAAGGATTGCTGCCTCCCAGCTCAGCTCCAGCTCCCCTCTGGCAGTTCAAACCCACCCCCTTGGCCTGGCCCTCCCTGCCCTGCAACCAGCCCCTCTCCAGCTTTCCTGCAGCCCCTGGGAGGCCACACTGAGGTCTTCCTAGAGCCACCTCCTCTCTTGACTTCCTCCATAAAATGGTGCAAGGACCCTGGGCTCGGGGAGAACCGAGGCATTTTGCATGAGAAAATGTCTCCTTGCACATCGTGTCAGCTGCCTCTCTTGGACTTTGCATCCTTCGGGCAGGACCAAGGCAGCGCTTAGGCTGACTGAGCCAGAGATGTCTTCAGTAATTCTGTGCAGGTCCTGTCTTTGGGCAAAACCCTTCTGCAGTGGCTTTGCCCTCCTCCCTTGCCAGGTTACCAACTGAATTTCCAGCCTGCAACCAGAGATTGAAAGCTGCTGTTCAGTCTGGAGCATAAATCACTGCTGCTCTGTTGTCCTTGCTGATTTTGGAGCAGTGTCCCTGTCCCAGGATGATCAGCAGAGGGTTGGTTTCTCCAAAAATTTCTACTCTTCTAGTGCTTCTTCCATAAAGACCAGAATTCGATGGTTGTGGCTTTGCAGTCAGCAAGTGCCCAGCTTTTCTGGCCTCGGCTTCCTAAACAGCAGAAGCAGTGGTCTGGGGAAAAAAAAGATGCTCAGAGTTCTGCTCACAGAGAGTTCGTTATTTCATAGGAAGAGCCAAAAATGTTGTGCTCGGTGAGTGTCCTGTTGTAAAAATCAACTGGAATGTCTTGGACATGCTGCTTTCCAGTGTTCCCCCCCCGAAATTTGGGGGGTTGATCCCAGGGACGCAGTAACGCCCAACCCCAAACGAAAGCGTTGGTAGCACAGATCTGCACGCAGCCTCTTTTGAGCAAGAAATGACATTTCTTGTTGTATTTGGATGCCCTGGCTGGGGGGTGCCCATAGGTGGTGACGAGGGGGTTGGCTGGGCGAGCTGCTTTGCCAGGCGTGGTCTCATCCCTGTTATCTGTTAAACCCACTGCCTCCTAAAAGTGGAAGTGGCCCCAGGTGGTTGGATAATAGCATCTTTAATTGTGCTCTGAATGAGATTAACTTCTTATCTGACAGTTTGACATCTTTATTGTTATTAATGTGTTAATAATACAGCGTGGGGGGTTTTTTATACATAACATTGGTAGCAAATGTTTTCCTTCTGTTTAGCGACGTCTGCTACTTTTGCTGGTGATTCCCAGGCTCCGAGGGCAGGGATCCCTGAGGTCAGGGGATGCTGCTTCTACTGCTTTCCTTTCCAAATGGCATTTGCCATCACGCTGCAGCTATTCTCCTTTATTTCTTTCGATCTGCAAGTAGAGGTGGTGGCAAGCAAGTCCCCCGGTGAGCCTGGAGTTACTCAGGCCAGTGGGAGGGGTGTTGGGGTGGGACGCGGGTGGGGGGGAGCTGGGGGCTGTCTCTCCCAAATGCCGTTCGGGAGGAGCGTTATCCGTGGGCAGGAAGGGATGGCTGGTGCTGGTCCAGAGAGTTGTTGTTATGGTCCTAAAAATTGGGTGTAGGTTTGCACCGTTTACCGTTGCCTGGCCAAAAGGGAGAAAATTATTCAAAATTCAGTATTTTTCCCTACAGTGGGAAAAAAAATAATTAAAATGTTGGCCATGGGAAACAGCTGCTGCCCAGGAGGGGGCTTGGGATGTCGGTGGGGCTATGGGTGCTCTGGCAGGGGCTGGGGCTGTCTCCAAGCGGGAGGGAAGGGAGCTGTGCAGGGTGGGGGGCTGCCGCAGTCTGCCAGCCCCCCGAAAAGGAGTGTCTGTGATGGAAGCTGCTATTANGGTGATTCCCAGGCTCCGAGGGCAGGGATCCCTGAGGTCAGGGGATGCTGCTTCTACTGCTTTCCTTTCCAAATGGCATTTGCCATCACGCTGCAGCTATTCTCCTTTATTTCTTTCGATCTGCAAGTAGAGGTGGTGGCAAGCAAGTCCCCCGGTGAGCCTGGAGTTACTCAGGCCAGTGGGAGGGGTGTTGGGGTGGGACGCGGGTGGGGGGGAGCTGGGGGCTGTCTCTCCCAAATGCCGTTCGGGAGGAGCGTTATCCGTGGGCAGGAAGGGATGGCTGGCGCTGGTCCAGAGAGTTGTTGTTATGGTCCTAAAAATTGGGTGTAGGTTTGCACCGTTTACCGTTGCCTGGCCAAAAGGGAGAAAATTATTCAAAATTCAGTATTTTTCCCTACAGTGGGAAAAAAAATAATTAAAATGTTGGCCATGGGAAACAGCTGCTGCCCAGGAGGGGGCTTGGGATGTCGGTGGGGCTATGGGTGCTCTGGCAGGGGCTGGGGCTGTCTCCAAGCGGGAGGGAAGGGAGCTGTGCAGGGGGGGGGGCTGCCGCAGTCTGCCAGCCCCCCGAAAAGGAGTGTCTGTGATGGAAGCTGCTATTAAACGAGATAACAAGGTCAGTAATGCCTTTGCCTGGGAGAGCTTCAGCCAGCACTTCTATCAAAACCAATATTAATTTTCACTAATTAGGAACTGCAGCTAATGAGTGTCACAGCTAATTTACCTCATCCATAACGAGGGAGAGGAGGGGATCGGGTGCCCGGGATCAGAGCCTGCAAATCTGCTGCCTCTCTGCTCTCCCTTCCTTGGCTGAGCCAATTGGGTGGGGAATCTGTGGGGGACGTGGGCATGTGTGTGGTGTGTCCCCCCTGCTCCTGGGGCTGAGGGATGCTTTGGGGAGGCAGGGAAGGAGGCGTGCGGGCAGGAGCTGTGCCGCAGGTGTTGTCTGGTCCTCTCCGAAAGGAATGAGCCGGCGAGGCAGAGCGAGGACACGGGCATCGCCGGGCAGAGCAGGTTGCTGCCGAGGGGAAGGCAGGCAGGCATCCCGCTGGCTGCTCCGAGGGGTGCCGGAGGGGTTCTGGAGCTCGGCTCAAAGCAGCGAGGGAGGAAAAAAGAGCTTGGAAGGATTTGCAAGGGAAATTTGGGGAAAGAAAAAGGAGGACTGTTGTCCTGAAGGGAAAGTTGTAGCAAAGCGTGTTTGCTTTTAAAACTCTCAAATTAATTTCAAAAGCCGATACTGTACGTTTTATCCCCGTTCTCTTGCCTACCTTTTATCCGAACGACTGCTGTGTGCCAGGGTACCCAAGCCAGCCTGGAAAGCCCCCTGAGCACAAAGTGAGGAAGCCGGTCGTGTTTGTGGGGGCTGAATTTTTTACCAAGCAGCTCATGTGCCGTGCTGGTTGGCTTTCGGCGAAGGTTACGGGCAGGAATGTTCCGTGGACATTGCCAACAGCGCTAATAGAAAGCGGATTTCTGATTCGAAGTTATCCCTGTTCATCCTGTAAACTTGGTCTGTCGGCTCAGGCAGGGGAAGACAGGGTACGGTATCTGCTGTATCCTTCTAAAACGGCTCAGGTTTTGTAGTCTGTGCTTTCTAAACAAGCTGGAGACTAAGAATTATCCGCAGAGATTATTGTTTTAAGTAAGAACACACCAGAGAAACTCGTCGCCTGTTCTCAGACAGCTCGTTGTTAGGGATGGCCAAAGTTGATGGAATGAGGGATTCATTGGTTTTATTCACCTTGCCCTGGCTAAGCCTCGGGAGCCTTTCTCGGCTGAATTGATCCGTTCTGCCAGCAAAGGGACAAGCAACGCGTGCATCGTCAGCCCGGCCTGACGCACGCTTGAAGGAGGCCAGCAGGGCTGTTGCCCTGTCCGAGGTGGCTTTCCTGACAGGCATCCTTCTGTTCGGGGTTTGTGAGGCCTTGGGAAAAGGTTTGGGCTTTTGGGCACGCCCTGAGAAACTCGGGATGGGAAAGCCATGTGCAGAGAAGAGTGTCTCCTGGGAACCGTCTCGCCCAGAGCACCTTTTGGGGGCATCCCGTGCGGTTCGTGGGGCTCTCGTCCATATACATGGTGGGCTTTGGTGATCCACCAAGTTATTTTTGCTGCCAGTCCATATGCAGCTCCCCAGCTAGCCCTGACTCGGGCCAGTTTCATTTGTTTGAGCTGTTGGTCTGTGAAATTGCTACCCAGCCTGTGGTAGCTCCTGGTAGGCATTGTGTCTCTACCTGCTCTAAGGCTCGCTGCACCCACAAATGGCTGGGCTTCTTGACTTGCTCCTCCCTTGTCTGTCATCAGCCTTGGTGGGGAGCAGAGCGTAGCAGCAGAAAGGCCGTGAATGGATTTCATATCCATGTCCTCAGCGTGCTCAGAAATGATAGGGTTGGTGCTGCTCTGTTTGTCTCAAATGCTTTGGTCTCCAGTAAGGACAAAGGCAGCTTGTGGGTAAGCGTGTTCCAAACACCTTCATAGCTTAAAACACAAACTGTGAGCCTGTCGGCTTTCCCCAGCCGCCTTTACCTTTTTTTGGGGGGGATTTTCACACCACAACCAAACGCCTGTGTTCAAAACAAGTTAGAAAGGAGGGAGAATAAGAAACGGAGAGAGCAGGAGGTAGCAGCCCATCCCTTGGTGGTGCAGTGCTGAACCTCACGGCCACCTACTCGTGCAAAAGCAATCTGCAAATAGGTCCTCTCCGTGCTTTTACAGCCTTTGCTCCAGAGATGCAACCTACACAGAGGTCCATGCGGTCCAGTTGCCTTTGGCTGGAGCAAATCCAGTGGTTGATCAGGTTGGAGCTCTGCTTGGGAAGCTGGCAACGTAGACTTTTGAAGGGCGGAGAAAACTCCCTGTTAGCATTTTCTTAGCTAAATGTGCTGGCCTCTGCAGGTCAGCTCTAATCTGAGGAGCAGTCGTTAGTAACAGTGTTCCTCTGCTGAGTCGAACCAGGGACTCCTTTATTCCCACCCCTTGAAAACTCCCACCGGCCCAGCCATGTGGTAGCAACAGTGAGAAAACCCCATGTGCTGTAGATAAGGACCGTGGGCAGTTGCTCCGATGATTGACGCTGCTTTGAGGAAAAAGACGCAACTTGCTAAGTGCGCTGCCAGCACCGGGAGAATGGCTGGGAAATATTTAGGGAGAAATCCCATCCTAGAGAGATTATTCAGCGTGACTGTGCTGTCTTTGGATGACAAATATGTGGGTTTTTTTTGTTAACGTGCTGGATGAAGTTGTATTTTCAAGGTTTACCCCGACTTCTATGGCACCCGTTGGCTGTCGGAGCTGCGGTACCAGTTGCGCTACAAAAATAATAGCGTGGTGCTGACAGTGAAGTATAAGCAAACAGCAGCATCCATGAACTCCCTGATGGCATTTGCGCACGGGAAGACGTAGCCTCATGCATCAAATGTCTTGTGGCGATGGATTCCCGATCTTTGAAAGGGAAGGGTTGGCGGGAGCGGGTGTTTGCAAACCTCTCATCTGAAGGTGAGCAGGAATGACTTGCTGGGCTGGGCCGGGTGGTGGACTCTGCGCTTGGATATGCTTACCCACTCCGTTGAGGGTGTGGAGTTTGGAAGGTGAGGGGGGATCTCCAACCAGGCTGTGCTTTTGCTCCTCGATTGGAGGCTGCAGCTGGAACTCTGCGGGTGAAACGTGCCTCCCACCGAGGGGATGGGATCTGTGGGAGCACGTCTGCTGGTGGCTATCCCCCTCCTCTGCTCTCTGGTGTGTCCTTTGGTGGGGGCCAAGGTGGCTGAGAAAGCTTCTTTGCACTTATTGCCCAGGAAAAATGACCTTCAGGGAGAGTAGTTCTTGGGGAAAAGCTTCCCCAACCGTGACAGATTTGGCTATAAATCTCCAGTATTAATGCCCAGGTTCCCAAGGTCTGTCATCCTGCATACCGGCGAGGCACGTGAGTTGCTCAAAAACAACGTGCCGACTCATCAGTCATTTTGGAGGCATGTCAGCAAGCTGTTGCTGCAAGCGGAGAGGTTGAAGGAAGCCTGCGAGCAATGCTTGCGGGAGAACAGCCTCAGCTGGGAGCACGCACGGGCATCCCACGGTGGTCCTGAGCCCCACAGCTGCCTAGGGTGGGGGGGGTTCATCCACCGTGTTGTCCTCCACCCTTCTCAGTACTTATCTCTCCATTACACCCCCAATTGCTCTGCAGTCTTTGGGAGCAGGCTGCGGGTACCGCCTGAAGCCGTGCAGCGCTGCACCCCCAAACCGGACTTGCCTTTGCAAGGGTGGCTGCTGGTTCTGTGCCCTGTCAGCGTGAATAATGCCAGCACCCAGGCAGCTGCCACCCGCTGCAGGAGGACAACTCTGTTGCAACCGCTGACGTTATTTTGTTTGGTGGGTTTTTTTGTGTCTGTCTGCATGAATAATTCTGATAGAGGAAGAGTGTCTCATTTTTATTCTTTTTTTCTTATGGAAAGAGTCAGATTGGTTTTAAATAGACTCAGTGTGAGTATTTTTTTATTGGTATAGGTATTAAGTTAGTTATGAATTTCTTGCACTTTGGGCCCTAGGAAAATCCTTCCCTTATTCCTTTCTCATTCACTCTTGGTTAATAAGGCTTATTAGCACTCTTGAATAATGAAAGGTATAATCTCAGCCCAAATTTGGGGAGCTACCTAGGTCAGGGTGCTCTCTGCATCCTCCCAAGGACAAGAATAGAGAACAACCAAAAGAGAGGGAGAAGAGTGGCCATTCTTTAACAGGAAGGAGGAAAAGAAGTGCATTTCTGGCTGACAGCAGGAAAATTTTCACTGCTCATAATGCCCAAGAAATGGTGAAATAGCACAGGAAAGGTTCAGCTCTGGCAAACAGGTTTTTCCTGTTAAAACCCTTGCCTTGTCTATGCTTCCCGTGTACCCTGTGAAGGAAGGCACGTGGAGTTTAGACCCTGCTCTTCCTCATGGGAATGATGCTCTGAGCAGGTATCACTCCCAGATGGGGTCCTCAAGCCCTCGGGCACGTGTTTTCGGTGCAGTGCCGTTCAGCGCAGCACTGTGCAAAGCCCTGTTCCTGGGGGAACGGGAGGTTTCTGAGATGCTGTGAAGGGGGTGGTGTTGCATGCGAGTTAGAGGCTTGTGCTGCCAAAAGGGGTTGGAAAAATACTTAACGTATGAGACGCAGCTGCCGGGGCAGAGGTGGCTGGGACGTGTCTCTGTGTATGGGTAGCTGTTGGCAAGTAGATGCTGAATTTGGTGGTCAATACCCATTTCTCCTTCAATCAAGGCTTCAGGAGAAAGAGAAGCTTTGAAAGTCTTTACTTTGAGCAATTGAAAGAAAAAGCCGAAAACTGTGACTTATTGGATCACTTTTTCTCTTCATAGATTTCCACTTTTAGAACAGCCTGTGAAACCTCGGTGATTGCTTTCTTTTTGCCTTCAAACAACCCAGCAGCTGGGATTTAGCATGGAGTTTTTGTTTTCAGTTTGGATTTTAAAATGTTATTTGTTTTTACGTGTGACTGTGTGAAGTTTGTTTTTCTTTTTGAGCGCAGGCTGGTCTGGGCACCGAGCGAGGGGTGCGTACGCTCAGCCATCCCTTGCAGCTCTGACCCAGCTTGCAGAGAAGAGCTGTGTGCACCCAAGTGTCACAGGTCACCTTGGCCATGGGGAGCGTCCCAGGCTGTCGTGTGCCTTAGGCTGAAGGTCCTGTTGGGGTGACCAACATGGTGACTAGGGGTGAAGCTCTTGGGAAGTCTGCTGTTGAAGATGGCAGTGCTGTTGGGGTAAAGGAATGGGAACACAGAGCTGCTGGAGCGAGTCCAGAGGAGGCCCCGGAGATGCTGCGAGGGCTGGAGCCCCTCTGCTGCGAGGACAGGCTGAGGGAGCTGGGCTTGTCCAGCCTGGAGCAGAGAAGGCTGCGGGGAGCCCTCAGTGCGGCCTCCCAGTGCCTGCAGGGGCTGCAGGAAAGCTGGAGAGGGGCTGGTTGCAGGGCAGGGAGGGCCAGGCCAAGGGGGTGGGTTTGAACTGCCAGAGGGGAGCTGGAGCTGAGCTGGGAGGCAGCAATCCTTCCCTGGGAGGGTGCTGAGGCCCTGGCACAGGGTGCCCCGAGAAGCTGTGGCTGCCCCTGGCTCCCTGGCAGTGCCCAAGGCCAGGCTGGATGGGGCTTTGGGCAGCCTGGGCTGGTGGGGGGTGTCCCTGCCCATGGCAGGAGGTGGGACTGGATGAGCTGGGAGGACCCTTCCAACCTTAACCATTCTATGATTCTATGAACACAAGGTCTTCTGCTTGGTATTTCTTAAAATTGGGTCATCTGGCTGGTTTTCTACCTGTCCCTACAGTGAATGTAACGCTATAGAGAAATGGCAGCTTCTAACAATAAATGCTGGATAAATGCTGAGCCCTCCTGACATCCCCAGGACAGGGTCCTGCCTGCCACCACTCGCCTGCCTCGCCCCATGTAGCTTTAGGGCTGCAGCATGGGGGTTTTGCAAGCATTGCTGCTTCCCTGTGCAACATTTGCTTCTCTGTCTTCTTAACATGGTGACAAAGGTCACAAAAAGCCTATTTCACGTCTCCTAAACGTAAAAATTGTCCTGTTCTTAAAACAGTAGAGCCTTACCTAAGGTGTCGGATGCCCCTCGACCTCTGCCAAAATACGGCAATCGCTGGAGCAAAGCTTGGTGGCAGCGAGGGAGGGATAACTGCCTTGGAGCAACGTGGTGCAGAAGCCTATAACTGTTCTCGCAGGAGGATTTGTGATTTTGTGTATGTCACACGATCTGTACAGGCTACAATTTGTGGTACGCGGGCAAGGAGGAGTCTGGGCTTGTTGCCTGCTTGAGGGATCACATCAGTCTTGGAAATAGCCCTTTGCTACGTCCTTTCTCACCCCATTTTCTCTTGCTGCTGTGATGAAATTCCTGCAGCAAACGTTCCCTGGAGTTGTGAGACAAACCCCCCCTGGCCAGATAGGATCCTGAGTAAGGAACCCCGTAGATGCTTGCAGGGTGTTGTGTACGGTACCGAGAGATGTTTTCACTCGTGTTTTGCATAAAGTCAATTAATTCTGGTCTTCACAATTAATTCTGGTCTTCAGCTTTGTTCTGATTCTCTTTGTGACAACTTCTGCGCAAGTTGTTTGGTGGTTTTGAGGAAAATTCAGGCAGGCTGACGCTCTGCGCTTGTGTGAGGAGAAGTTTTTGTGCAGGTGCTTCCACAGACCCTTGGCAAGCTCCTTCTGGAGGTACATTGCATTCCGTCACGCTGCAAAAGCGTTCCCACCTGACCACAGTGACCATTTACACGGTGCGAGCAGCCAGTTGCCAACCCTCAGAGCGACAGTTGTAGGAGCATTTAGCAAGAAATCCTTTGTCTGAAATATGTTTTTAATAAACTATTCACTGAATATATCCAAATAACAAATAAATTCCTGCAAATCCAAGTCTATTTGCAGACAACTTGTAAGTGAGAGGGGCTAAATTAATTAAATGTTTTAGTCACTAGGGATAACGGTCCAGCTGTAACAGAGATCTCCAGATGTTTGCTTGCAGAAGAGTATGCTTTCACAGGAAAAGAAAAACACTCGTGGGTATATTAACTCAGAAGCAAGTTTACAGCTGCGTGCTTGTGCACTCTGCCTTGCACTCCCACCAGCGACTGCGGGGTGCTGTTCCAAGGTTTCCTCTCGCAATAAAGAGCCTCTTTATTTCTCGCTCATCGTCCTCCTGGCCGCGTTTAGACATCTGTGACGTGCGAAGGGAGGTAACAGCCCTGTGAAAGCCTCCCAGGCTCCAACAAATATCACCCTCGCTGTGCTGCGGGGCGTACCGTGTGTCGCAAGTGCAGCTGGGCTGCTGCTTCTTCCAGTTGAGACTATTGTGGCTTGACGCTTCCCTTTCCTTTGGGTGGGTTTGCTGCGCGGGCCCGTGCATTGGGAGAACAAGATGCGGCGTGTTGTGTTACGGCTGCTAGGAGCTTGCAGGGACGAGCTGGAAGAGTTTTGGTGGGTGGAAAGGGGGGGGACACACACGCTCTTGATTTAATTTCATCTCTAGGCTGGAGCTCTGCCCAACTTTTAGCGGAGGAGCTTGGCTTTATCAGTGCGTTGGAGCCATCAGTCCAACGTGCTCCATCCGTTTCCCTCGGTCTTATTTTGTTTCTGTTGTTAAACAGCCCAAGCTGGTTTTGAAGCCCCGTAGCTGAAGTGCCCCATTACTCACAGGCGAGAGGACAATAGAACACGGGGCTCCTCTTAAATGTCTCTCCACGTCGGCGTCATTAATAACCGTAATGCTGGCATCACTTGCTCCTAAATAGCCTCATTTATCAACAAGCAATTTACTGCAGCGCTGTGGCGGGGACACAGATAAGCTTGTGCCTCAGATACCCAGGCACCACCTGCCAAGCCTCTCCCCACCTTCTCTTTGGCGTTTGGGAGGGAGGCAGGCAAGCACGGTAGGAAACGCTCCGTCCAAGATGCGGCAGTCGTTGCCAGTCCCAAGAAATTGGGCTGTGCTTGGAGGAAGGCAGCTTTAAGGTCCGGACTGGTGGATGAAGGGGTCGATGAGTTGCATGCGTCATTTTTCCCTAGGCTGTCACCTTTGTGGGGAGTCTTCCAAGCGTCTGGTTGTTTCTCTTGGTTTTCTTAAGGGTTTTTGTATGTTTTTCAGAGGGTGGGAAGAGCAGGAAATGTAACCTTTCCAAAACCATCCCCCCTGGGCTTCAAATTTCCGGCCCATTTCTTGAGTTTTGTTTTTACTGCAGCCATATCTTAGAGATCAAGAGGTGCTAACTCAACTCTAGAGAGATAAATCAAGAAGGGATTTCACTGCATCTTCATTATAACCAGGCAGAATCCATCACCCAGCACGTGTCTTTGAAACCTCAGAGAGTTCCAATGACGGTCCAAGGCTGGTTTGCTTATGGATCTGAAGTCTGCAGGCAAACATCTGACCGCTGGTACCCGTTCCCTTCTGGCTTTGGCCAGGCAGCGGGACTTTGACATACATACCACAGCACGCCTGTGCTGGAGCAAACCATCCTGAGATATTTGGACTGAGGATGGCTGTATTCAGTTGTTCCCTTGAACCATTCAGAGAGCAGAGCAGCTGGGCCATAGGCAAGCTGTAGCACTAAAGGTTTTGTATTCCCTGTGAGACTGAGCGCCTCGGGGATGTTTCATCTTTTGTAAGGCGCAGATGAGATTTCAAACAAGCCGTGAATGAATCCTGCTTGAACTTCACTTGTGCAAGTAAAATTTGCTGACGGGTTTGGACTTTTTTTGGCGGAGTCTTTTTTTTCGTTCTTTTCTTTTCCCCATTCCTATTGATCAGCTCCTCAGCTTGACAGGGTTGCTGGTGGAGGGAGGGGCGCTCAGGCAGCAAGATTTCAGAGGTGGCGTTTTACACTCTGCCTCATTCCTGGTGCTGGAGCACAGCTGGCATCGTACCGGCGTGCCGCTGATGGAGCAGTTCGGTACTGGCGTTCGCGTGACTCCTCCGTTAGCATCGCTGGCATTGTCACCTTACTGTCCTGGGGGTGTCTTACACCCTGCGGGTGTCTTGCAACCCTGTTCACTGCTAGAACAGTCCTGGGACCTGGTCCGTAGGCATTGCAATCTAACGAGCTTTATCTCTGACCTCATATTAATTGCAGAACAGCTTCTCTTTTCTAATTAACACAAAGCCGTGTTACCTTGTCTGGGAAAGATGCAAACTACTGCATGGTTCATCTTACTCATCATTTATTTACACCAAGTAGCAAAACGCCTCATTAACTAGACTTCTGGGGTCCTGCTTTTCTTCTGTTCGCCCCCCGTGTATTTCTAGAAAGCTTGGTTTGGCCAAAGAGAAGCAATGAACTTGAGGGTGCTGGGTCAGCTGCATCTTCTAGTCTCCTCTGCCCTCCTGCTTTCTGCACTGAGTGGGGGACATTGCAGTGGGCATGCACCCCTCTTTCCAAGCGGAGGTGACCCCACCTGAATGATCTTAGTGGAGCTCCCATTAGTCTGTTGCATCCACTTGAATAAAAAGTAATTTCTGGAGCTGGGATTTGGTTTCAGCCCTCACTACTATCCCAGTTAGCAGAGCTGGTTGGCGCTCTCTGGACTAGATGGTAACCCTCAGTCTTCCACTGGCTCTGGGGCTCCCTTTGAGGAACGGATGGCAATGTCCTGTGTGCCTCGGCGGCGTGTTTGGGCTCCATTATTCCCCTGGCAAGCCTCTAATCTCCCCTAGTGAGAGTGCCCGGCTTGCTTCAGCTGGTTACCCAGTCTTTATGTCCGGACTGGCAGATGCCTCTCAAAATATGGGTGCTCCGCATCCCTGCTGCTCCAGTGGTTTTAGCTGGCAAGGCACCTCTCCGTAGCCAAAAAGGGAGGCTGCAAAAGGTCACCTACTGAAATGGTTTCTTCTGACCTGTGCAAGCTCTTCTCACGGCGTCGGGGTTTTTCTGGCAGGAGTCTTGTGTTATCTCTGTTCTTGCTGGTTGGCAGTTAAAATGCAAGATTGCCTGGCTCTGCCTAGGAAAATAGTCCTTTGCCCTTCAGCTCCCCAAACGGGACTGACCCCAGCGCTGGGGGCTGCCCATTTAGTCTCTGCGCTTGTTTGTACAACTTGTGTGGTCAGTTGGCATCATTTCATGTTTCTGGAAGCACAGGGACTCTACACTAACATTGGTCACTACAGAAAAAACCCAGCCACGTGGTTCTGACATCAAGGTCCACTTTAATTTAGAGTTCACCCCAAAGAACAGCTTGGAGCAATTGCTTTGGATCGGGTTTTCCCAAAACCCCATCTTTGCAGCTAGTCAGTAAAACTTGTGGGAGGAAGGTCTCCTTGCTATGTCTGCGAGGACCCTCCGCTGTCCCAAGAGAGGTGGGATGTCCCGTTCCCTGTCTGTGCTGGGTTCATGTTGATGGGACAGCTGGCAACCAGGCCTTTCAAAGAAAAGGTTGTGACACTAAGGAGGGACATTCAGTTTGCCTTAGTTCAGCTATTATTTTCATTAAACTAGTAGGGATGGTGTGTTTTGTGTGACTCAAACCCTCCTCCTGTGTTGGGCTGTGACTTGCCAGGGAGGCTCCTGAGTAGCTGGGGAAGAGGATGGTCTTGGTCATTGTCGGGGGAACCTGCTGTGAGAGTACTGGTGCGGCTTCTGGTGGGTGGCTCAGTGAATTTGCTGGGCATCCTACCTACAGGCACGTCCGTTTTTCAGAGAGGCATGGGCTTCTGAAAGCCGGCTATCAAGGTAGGTGTTGGTACTTCAAAAAGTTACCTTCAAAAATGGCATTTGCGGAAGGGGCTTAAACATCTCACCAGTGACTAGGTGTCCTGAGCCCTCTCTGATAGTCTCCACCTCCGTCTTGGAGCTTGCCCGGTGCCCAGGCAGTGGTGGGAAGGAAACAGGGTGAGGGTGAAGGTCTCACCATCACTGACAATCTTCTTGTTCTGCCTTTTGCTGAGGCATGAATTTCATGCAGAGGACAACTGCGTGGTGTTTCCCTCCATGCTGGTACCTCTGACAGGGTTTCCTTTCACCTATGAGTCTTTAATTAGTTAAAATCGGAACTCTCTTCTTTTTGGAGGGAGGTAGGTAGAAGGCAGGAAAGAACAAAGGAAATATTGCTGCTTCTTTCTGGTCTGTTTCTTATTTCAAAAAATTAATTAGAAAAGGATATTCTATGGATTTAGGGTTTAAACTTTGTGTCAGAAACGTTAATCAAGGCTGCGTTAGGTAGATTTTCCTTGAGGATTGAGTGAGAGAGGGCGTACAGAGTGTTTGGGGTGCTTTGGAGACAGGCACGCGTGCTCGTGGAGATAGCTGGCAGCGCAGCCACGCAGAGGGAGTGGGTTTGCCTTCAGAAGTGGGGAGCACCCTCCTCCCAGCTCCCTGGGGCTGCTGAAATTGGGGTTTGCATCTCATCTAGTCGGTGCTTCTGCAGCTATTCCAGGACTGGTTTTGTAGCATCTTTTTCAGGGTCAGTTTTAAAAGCCCCCGGGTGATGTTGGGGCTTTTTGCCATTATTTAACATCTATGGAAATAGATTTGACTGCTGGGATGTTTCTGCTAACCCCAGATTTATGTTTTCCCTTGCTTTTTCAGTTCATCCTGCCCCCTCCCACCCCCCTATATCTATGTCTCACGAATAGCTGGTAGCAGTTGCATGAGGGCAGCTCCGAGGAGCAAGGGTGCATCTGATGTTTAGAGTTTTTCCAGAATCCCTTTCCCCAGCCTCCTTGGCAAAGCTGTAAGTGTGCAGCTGAAGATCCTGCTTTGATTTCCAGTTGGCAGTGCTCAGAAATGAAGGCGATGTTGGAAATGGTCTTGCCAGAGAATTGCCTTGGTGTTCAGGAAACCGTAGGCTTTGTAAGGCGCTGCACCGAGTGCTTTCCTGGGCTGACGGGACACCTTGTGCATTCCTGTCTTCAATTTACAGCCCTGCTGTAAAATATCAAGTTAATCTCATGTGATTTCCCCCTTTATAACCCCACGATGCTCAATGTTTGTCTTCTCTTGGTGTTTATTCCCCTCTGCTTCCCCTTTTGTATGTATTCCATAAGTTTAGGAAGCATGGACCCTTCCCACTCTGGAAAGTCTCAATACTTTAATTTCACAACTCCCCACTACTCCTCTTGTTCTCTGACCCTTCTCAGACAGAGGTGGGAGGGCACCACCAGTTAATTAGTATCAAACTAACCTGCAGACATCAGGTCGCAAGTCCAGGCTGGGCGGAGAATGGCTGGAGAGCAGCCCTGAGGAGAAGGGCTTGGGGGTGTTTGGGGATGAGAAGCTCACCACGAGCCGGCAGTGTGCGCTGGCAGCCCAGAAAGCCCCCCGTGTGCTGAGCTGCATCAAACCCAGGGTGGGCAGCAGGGCCAGGGAGGGGATTCTGCCCCTCTGCCCCGCTCTGCTGAGACCCCCCTGCAGTGCTGCCTCCAGCTCGGGGGGCCCCAGCACAGGACAGACATGGAGCTGCTGGAGCGAGTCCAGAGGAGGCCCCGGAGATGCTGCGAGGGCTGGAGCCCCTCTGCTGCGAGGACAGGCTGAGGGAGCTGGGCTTGTCCAGCCTGGAGCAGAGAAGGCTGCGGGGAGCCCTCAGTGCGGCCTCCCAGTGCCTGCAGGGGCTGCAGGAAAGCTGGAGAGGGGCTGGTTGCAGGGCAGGGAGGGCCAGGCCAAGGGGGTGGGTTTGAACTGCAGGAGGGGAGCTGGAGCTGAGCTGGGAGGCAGCAATCCTTCCCTGGGAGGGTGCTGGGGCCCTGGCACAGGGTGCCCCGAGAAGCTGTGGCTGCCCCTGGCTCCCTGGCAGTGCCCAAGGCCAGGCGGGATGGGGCTTTGGGCAGCCTGGGCTGGTGGGAGGTGTCCCTGCCCATGGCAGGGGGTGGCACTGGGTGGGCTGGGAGGTCCCTTCCCACCTGAACCAGTCTGGGACTCTGGGATTCACCCTTGCGATGGGGCTGCTCTCCTTCCTCATGCTCTGGGCTCTGCTTGGGACCAGGTTTGCACCCGTGGCCAGAACAGGCTCCTCTCCTTCCCTCCCCTGTTGTGAGGATGAAGAGGGAAGGACAGATATCAATAAAAGCGAATGAGACTTTTTGACAGAGCAGCTTCTGCGAGGGAACTTTTTTTTATGGCGCAAACAATGGATGGAGCAGAATTTGCATAAATCTCATTAGAAAAAAGTACAAGTTTCATAAATCTTGTGATAAATTAATGCGATATCATTCCAAACGTGATGTATTAATTTTAGGATGAAATGAATGGGTCTGTGATCATTGTTGGTAATTATGAGGCTCCCAGGCAGTGTGGAGAGGAAATTATTTTGAAGAGGGCTTTTTAAGTGTGGGAACCCTTTTCGCACCAGGGATATCTGAACAGACCCAGACTCCTCCTTTTACAAGTGTTTATTTTTTTATTTTACTCTCCTGTTTGGCGTTTGGTAGGGGGTTTTTTTTTGGTTTTTTTTTTTTTTTTGATACAATAGTATTTATTTCTTTCATGCTGATACAACCTGTTCCTTTCCAAACAAGAGGAAACAAAAGTCCTTCCAGCTTTTGCAAAGTCTCCATGTTGTACCTTACCCCAAGGACAAGGACTGTGGGTTTTGTAGCAAACGTGATGGCAGGAATCGCTGGGTCCTTGCCTGTTTGCAGGGGGTTTGCCCAGGGATGAGCAGTTTTAATCCCTTTTCCAGGCAGATCTAGAGATACTGCAGTGCTAGGAAGGCGTCTAGGTGGTTTCGGCAGCCTGGTTGGACAGTTTTTATTGATAAATTGCTGTCTCCAAGCCAGGGAGGTGCTAACGAGGGAGCAAGGGCCGTCACCTCCACCCGCTGCAAAGACACTGGTGTGAAGAATTATGTTTTAAACTGGTTTTGGGAGAGCTCTCTTGATATCTGTGGTGCTGTAAGACCTGCTCGAAGGTTGCTGGAGGAAAATTGCTCTGTCTTAATCATGTTGATAGAGATGTTGACTTTAATGGGAAGGGTGCTACTTCTCTGCCCGCGTGCGTGCCAGTGGCACAGCATCTACCAGGAGACCCTCGGGTATTCTCTTTAATGTCAAGAAAGTTCCATATACTCTTGGGTTTTGTATCTTTTTTTGCTCCCCTTCTCATTTCCCATGTAAAGTTAACGGAAGTGGTTGGTAGATGGCAAAGTAAACCCCAAACCCCTCTGTTACGGCTGCTCTCGGCGTGAACGCTCGGCTCTTCTTTACCTGCTGCTGCGCTCTTCCCTTTAAATTGCTTTAAACGCCCTTTAATCGTCTCTGCGAGGGCTGGGGGAATAGAGGCAGGGGGGAATAGCGCCTCTTCCTGAGGTTTACCACCGCTGTCGGGTGTGTTTATGCGCTCTGTCTCGCTGCTGACTCCCCACTTCAAAATAACTAAAGGCAGCAGAGAAATTACAGGCTCGGTCTCCTGCTCTGGCTTTGAGTATCCGAGGGGCTAGGAGAAACTTTTTGCGGTGCCTTTTGCTTCCTAGCTTGAGAAACTCCCTCAGAAATGGGTCTGACTACACAGTTTTGCTTTCTTCTGCTCTGTCATCTCCATGTTGGGCTCCTTCCCTCTCCCGTATGTGATGGCTGACGGCCGTAGCGCATGTGTACCTGGACCAGCTTGTCAATGGGGTTTTCCCCCCGTAATTGGTGAAGACCTTCTGTTTTTCTGATGGCAGAAACTGTTCTTTTCTCATTTATTTATTATGAGACCCTTTTTAAAAGGTGCTGGTGTCTCCCTACCCTTTCTTCGCTCGCTCTGCAGCACGGTAATCGGAGCGGTGGTGGGGTAAGCTGATGCTTCCCATTAGCACCTGGCCAGAGAAGTGTGTAACGCTGAGCTCGACTTGAATTGTAGGAGCGGAAACTTCCTTTGCTGAGTCGTTCTGGAAAGTTTTGGCTCAAGTGGTTGAGCGCTTTTTGAGAAGAAAGCCAGAGAGTATGTGTTGAGGTTGTGTTTATGAAATGAGCTGGCCACCTGCTTTGGGAGAAAGGCTTGGAGATGGGTGAGTGGGTTGCCCTCTTACCTGTGGTGTGCTTTTAGATATCCCTGAGCGTGTCTGAATGATGTTGGCCAGGGTTTAATCTCGGCACGCTTGCGTGGCATGAGTTTTGCTATTACTGGTCACCCAAGACATGTTCCAGCTGCAAGGAGCGAGGTCTTCCTGGCAGTAGCATTCTGGAGCATGTGGTGGTGAGCCTTTGGAAGCCCGCATCTTCTGGGTAATCTGCAGCCACCTGTGGCACAGACGGGGAAACTGCTCCAGGAGGCTGGGACCGACTGGGAGGAAGGCAAGAACAGAGATGGAGTGACCCTGGTGCCTGCAAGAGAGTGCCTGAGCCAGGCGTGCTTTGGTTGCTCTGCTTACGCTCGCATCCCCCCTTGGCATCAGGTGTGGTCTCCTGTGCACGCTCTGTCCCCAGCTCGGGGCTTGTCCTCTCTGGGAAAGCCAGGAAGCCTCATCCCAAGCACAGGAGCAGGTCCCACTTGCCGTGGCCTCCTGCTTGAAGCTAGATTTTTGCTTTATTTTCCTTGCCAGGGAATCGCTGTCCTTTCCTTCACATTGCTCAGAGGTTGCTCAGCAGCACAGAAATATTGGCATTTCATCTTTTCTTTTTTTAAAAAATAAAATCTGTGGGAAAACATCACGGAAGGGTGCTCCCCCCCCCCCGTTTATTTTTTTTCTGAAAGGTGAAAGAGAAAATGAATTACAGGCAAAGAAAAGGGAGCAGGTGACAAATGAGAACAACAGGGTTTGGATTTCAAGATCAGATCCATCAAATCCTGACACCGAGCGCATCAGGGGCCAGCCCGCTGTGATGAACTGGGCTAATTGGAGACGCCTGCGCTGGGGCAACTGGGACAGGGCTGCCAGCTAGGAGTCAACAGCAGGAGTGCTGTGGGAGAAGCGAACGGGACATGACCGTCCCATCTCCCTCCCAAGGAAGGGAGGGGGGAGCCAAGGAAATCTGGTGGCAGCTACTTTGAAGCAAAAGCGTGGTGGTGGCCTTCATGTAAGGGGTCTCCTTGCTGCAGGGCGTGGATGCTAAGATGATTTTTATGTAAATAAGTGTGCGCTGGTTTGAGAGGTTGGATAGCAACCGAGGGTTCTCTGTGCCAGCTAGTGACCTTGGCTGAGGACCGCGGGCACCGCTCTTGGCATAAGGGCTGTCTCCCTGCTGCTTCCCTCTCCAGCGTGCCCGGTGCCTCTGATCCGTTTGCCTTTACTTGGAAATGTCTGGCTTTTTATCCTGCAAAGCCCTTTGCCTGGAAGCTGAGTGCCTGTGGTGCAGGCAGGCTCCGGGCTGCTCTAGGTCCCGGTGGCAGAAGGTGGGGAGCAAAGAAACCGCGTGGTGACTGTGCCCACAGACGTGATCCGGAGCTTGGGACGGGTGAGAAACAACCAGCCAAGGAGAAACAGGCTCTGGCTTTTAAAAGCAAGGATTAAAATGCCTTTAGAGTTAAAGCATAGCTGATACCTCAAGTCTTGAGCCCAAAAAGCCAGTGTGGTCAGCGGAGAGATTCCTATTAACTCCACTTGCTTATGCATCAGGCCTTTTAACAGAACATCTTATTAAGCAACTAATTAGAAACCTGCCCCATCTTTTGGATCCCAGTGCCCTCCATCCCTGGCTAGGTCAGATTCTTGCAGCTTCTTCATCCTCTGGCTCCTTCCTTGGCCCTGGGGTTTGATGCTTCCAAAACGTCCCAGGAGCTTGGGGATCCTCCCTGAGAGTTTCCTTTTTTTTCTTCCTTTCTCATCCAACTCTTGAAAGCAAAACCAGCTGAGATGAATCGGGAGGACCCAGCCCCTTTGCCTGCTTTTCTCCTTGGGAAAATGGAAAGGCAAGAAAAATCTCCAGGTTTACTGCTGAAAGCAAGATGCTGAGATAGGAGTTCCTGTCTTGGGGGGCTGGGGAGTGGGGAAGTACACCACATAAAGCAGCCAAACCTAAAAAAAAAATAATAAAAAATTACTAAAATTTGAACAGGAACAAAAAAAGAGGCAACACCACCACCAAAAAAAACCCCGCTGCTGAGGTCAATCAAAGTTCAAGACTTGGAGAAAGAAGAAAATCTGTGTATGTGTGAGAAGGAGGGAGAAGTAGCCGTGATTGAGAGAAAGGAGGCAAAAGGAGACAAGATAAATTGTGATTATCTGGTAGAATCAAGACACTTAACTGCCCTGTCTGATTCCTGAGGAGAAACAAATGGAGCCTATAACTTTGCACTGCACAAGGATAATTTGTCCCTGTTTCCTCAGCCCTCGCCAGAGTCAGGTCGGCACTTGGGCTTATGGCAGCTTCAACAGCATCCTCAGCGTGGCCTGGGGAGAGCTGGGGTAACTTATTTTTCTTTACAAGTGCCCTGAGAGGGGTTTCTGGCAGATGTGGAGCTCCCCAGGCTCTGCACGCCCTGTCCGGGTGGGACCCTCTGGCTTTTTGCCATCCTTTGGCAATTCCTGTGCCGCTTCCGTGAAGCAGAGCGCGGAGTCCGGCTGCGGAGCTGGGTGTCGCTGGGTTCGCTTTGGGTTGGCTTCGCCTATGGGTGGGACAACAGCGCCTTTCCTGGGAACACCCCAGAAAATGGGGTTTCTTGCGGTCTGTTGAACGGCGGCCCGGATGCTCCAGCTGTGTGCGTTTGCCTTGCTCTGTCCGGTTAGTCTGCTGCTCCTCCCTCCGTGCCATAAACTGAGAAGGGAAAAAAAAGATATGGGG
>VWZZ01003376.1:0-31495 GCA_013399095.1 Psophia crepitans | reverse complement strand
GGGTGGGCGGGCTCCACATATGCCAAGATGACCAGCACTTGCTGATACTGCGGTGTTTAAAACAAACCCCAGGTCTTTGTCTGGCTCCAGGTTCTACCAAACCCTAAGCACTGAGGCACCTGTGGACATCACATCTGTGTTCTTGGCCTTGAGATGTTTGCCTTTAACCTGGAAGTGTTGTTGTATCTGTTGGTGGTGCTCTTTGGCAGCGGAGAGTGTAAGGGAGGCTGGTAGCTGTTTACCCAGAAGAGGTATGGGTTCTCCTCCTGTCTCTAGTGCCAGCGGTGGCTGTGCTTCTGCTGAGCTAAGGTGACTTTCCCTTTTGATGAGGGTGAGGGAAGAGAGGAGCTGCGGTACAATTTAACTGTGCTAGAGAGAACAGTAGGACCACGCACAGCTTGACTCCCCTTGCTGCTGTATAAATGTTTGAGGCATTGTAGCATGGTGGGAAATTAGTTTGAGGGTGACTTACGGTAGATCACGTGAATATTTTCAGTATTTCTTTCCCTCTTCACTCATGATTTTCATGTACCATTTCGCTCATGGTGTCTTTACTTTTCCATCTCTCCCAGGCTCTTCGGTGACTCAGCTGCTGGCCCGGGACCTGGACAATGACCCGCTGGTCTTTGGCGTGGTTGGGGAGGAAGCCAGCCGGTTCTTCGCAGTGGAGAGCGTGACCGGTGTTGTCTGGCTCAGGCAGCCCTTGGACAGAGAGGTAAGGCTGCTTTCTGCTGAGAGCATCCTTTGCTGAAGGGAGGATGAAGGGTGACTCTCCATCTTCTGTGGCAGCTGAGATTGCAGTGGGATGTGAGACTCTCCCTTGCAGTGCTGCCTCCAGCTCGGGGGGCCCCAGCACAGGACAGACATGGAACTGCTGGAGCAAGTCCAGAGGAGGCCCCGGAGATGCTGCGAGGGCTGGAGCCCCTCTGCTGCGAGGACAAGCTGAGGGAGCTGGGCTTGTCCAGCCTGGAGCAGAGAAGGCTGCGGGGAGCCCTCAGTGCGGCCTCCCAGGGCCTGCAGGGGCTGCAGGAAAGCTGGAGAGGGGCTGGTTGCAGGGCAGGGAGGGCCAGGCCAAGGGGGGGGGGTTGAACTGCCAGAGGGGAGCTGGAGCTGAGCTGGGAGGCAGCAATCCTTCCCTGGGAGGGTGCTGAGGCCCTGGCACAGGGTGCTCCGAGAAGCTGTGGCTGCCCCCGGCTCCCTGGCAGTGCCCAAGGCCAGGCTGGATGGGGCTTTGGGCAGCCTGGGCTGGTGGGGGGGGTCCCTGCCCATGGCAGGGGGTGGCACTGGATGGGCTGGGAGGTCCCTCCCAACCCAAACCAGTCTGGGGTTCTGTGGGTTGCTCCCTGCTCCCAGAGTTGGGAATCCAGCTGTCTGATGTGTCCCCATCAGGGTTTGTCTTCAGCCACCCTCTGGGGACACAGGGAAATAACCAGGGTGCTCCGGTTCTGTCTGGCTTGTTGCTTTTCCTGGATCCCAGAATAATATTTGCAAGTTCAGAAGTAACAGGAGCGAGGAGGAAGGGATAGCACAGGTGCTTGGGCAGGAGCTTGGTAAGACCGGGAAAATATTACACAACGTGGGCAAGGTGCTTAATTTCCCTGTGCTCCCCTCGCCTGGGTTCAGCACTACTTTGCCAGCAGCAGCGTTGGGGAGATAAAACCCATTAACGCACCTCAGGCGCCGGCGGTCCCTGTCGGAGCCAGCCAGATGTGGGGATGCAGAGGAGCGGAGCAGTGGATGCTGCTCAGGCTGGGGGGAGGGCAAACCCAATTTCACAGCGTTAAGAGCAAGGCTTGGGAAAAATAAAGTGTTTTTCTTCACCCTTCTCCCCTCCGCCTCCCTGTGCCAACAGCTGCTGGTGTGAGTCATAAATCTTCCCTTATTCAAATGCCTGCTGCTTCCCAATACTTATGGTAACAGCTTTAAGCCAAAGAGGGTGATCGATAGATTTTTTTGGGTGTCTTTTGGTGAAGGGTGGGACAGGAAGGAGCTGAGCAGAGCTTGGACGCACAGTTGGGTTGAACCGGGGGAGAAACCTGCACCCACTGATCCCAGGGGCTCAAAGTCAGCGATTGCGTGGAAGAGGGGGACGACAAACATGTGCGTAGCTCCGTGTGGGTATGGGAAAGGTGTAAGTGGCAGCTGATGTTGGAGGAAGCTGGATGGCATGGGGGGGAAGGAATGGAGGTAGACATCACGCTGGGTGCAGAGGACGGTGGCCTGGATAAGTGTGATCAAAAAGTCAGGGGAGAGAAAGCCATAGCAGGAAAGTGGTGGGGAAAGAAAAGGGAGAGATCAATTCTTGTACAACGGAGGTGAAAAAGAGAGACTTGAAAAGGGAGAGGGGAATTGTAGGGAGGTAAATGATGCAGGAAAAGGGAAAAATAGAGAAAAGGAGGAAGAAGGAGTGAATGTGTAGAGGCAAAACAATTTTTAAAAGATTTTTCACTCCCATGAAGATTAGAAGGCAATGGGCTTTAAAAAAAAGGACAAACCCCGAGTCTAACACAAGTATGTGCTAAAATGATGGGTGGAGACAGGAATTAGCATGTGGCAGCTGTCTCCGATTATTTTATCAAGTTTTTAAATTAAATGCTCAACAGGTGGTTTCTTCTTTCCTGTTTTTATTTTCCCTTGCGGTGGCACCGACAAGTAGGAGGCAAAACAGGGGTGAAAGACGCTGATGCAGCGGGGTGGGGTGTCACAGGGAGCCGAAGCTCTCTTCTCCCCTCCACGGGTATTTCAGCTCTTCGTTCCCGAGGCAGGAGCTCAGAAAGCTCACTCAGGTTAAATTCCCCAGCTGTTGGGGGGGGGAGAGGCAGATGTGGGGACAGGGAGGGGTGCACGGTCTGCTAAGCTGTTCCCCAAACCCTTTTCCAAGATGAACTGCTACCCCGGTGCAAGCAGAGCTCCTGGTCCAGGCACCGGTGGCTGCTGTCTCGTCCCTGAGTTGTTCTTATTAGGATTAAATCAACCAAATCTGCGGTGCGAAGGGTTATTTCAAGCTTGCTTTCCAGCATGATGCTTTGGAAACATCAAGCTGCTGGGCTCTGGCAGCTCAGGCGGGGGCACTGGTGGGTGAGAAGGGATGCTAGAGGAGGAATGGATGGCTGGGACTGGGGGAACCAAGACATCAGCTGGTGCCCAGGTACCAGATAGCTGTGGTGGGCCGAGGCCTGCTGGCCATCCCTGCGTGGTTCCTTGGTAAAACGTGAGCGGAAAGGATCGCCAGTGGGAAAGAAAGGTCGGGAAGAGAAGGTCTGCCTCCACTAGCAATATCCCCCTGCCTTAACACCAAAATAATCCCTCTTCCCCGCTTGTCCCTCACCCCAGCACCCGTGGCTTTAATATATTGCCATGTAAGACCAAGCTGGTAATTTAGTCAGAGCAATACGGGGCAGAGAGGACTGCACAGGCATTTTTTTTTTTAATGGTTTTATGGGATTTCAGGCAGTTCTTACTACAGACCCTGGGCTTACCCCACCGTTCCCAGCGATGTGATACCCCTGCTGCACAGCAGGTACGTTGGCAAAGCAGCAGCAAGATTTAGACGTCCTCAGTGAGACTGTATTGTCAGCCCGAACAAAAGCTAATTACGCAGCTTTTTCTTTGGTCTTTCTCCTCGTTTTGCATCATCCCTGTATCTCGCAGCCAGAGACGGTGCCAGGTCGCAGTACACCACAGGTGGAAAACTGCTTTTCTCTGCCTTGCGCTTATTCCCTCGCGCTGCTGCGAGCAGGCAGCCTGCGGCGTTGGGGACGGGGGCGGGCGTGCGAGGAGAGCTGGGGCACGCTGGCGCTCGGCAGAAGGTTAACCAGCTCATCTGCTTTAACCTGGTCGGCTGTTTAAAGCGCTCACTGGAAGTCGGGGAGTCAGTTCCGTGGTCCCCGCATCCTCCTGACCCGGGGCAGAGCGGCTCTCCATGCCTGCGGAACGCGCTGGAGCCCTGCTGGCGTTAGTGTTTCTCAGCGTTTTAAACTCAACGTAGGTAATTGCACTCAGGCGCCCCTTCTCTTCTTGAAGGTCCTGAAAGCATTTTGCATGTAATAATATTGGCTAAAAGTCCCAAGCCTGCCATCTGCAGATAAACACTACAGTATCTTTAATTATATGTTTTTCTTCTCCTTCCCTTTCAGACTAAGTCAGAATTTACGGTTGAATTTTCTGTCAGTGACAGCCAAGGGGTGAGTGTGACTTCTCATTTCATGGTCTGCGGCACGGGCAAAGGGGAGCAGGGAGGATGAGCGCGAGCTGCGGGGGGACCTGCTGCATCTTGCCGGTGTGTGGGAGGGATGGCTGGGGAGTGGGACCACCACTTGCCAAAAGCCCAGGTCAGAAGGAAGCAGCCACAAGATTGCTTTAGGCTTTTATCCGTGCACAGAGCTGATGCCTGGTCCCCGTCGTTACCTTTGTGGCCACAGGTGATCAAAGGGACGGTCAACATCCAAGTCGGAGACGTGAATGACAACGCCCCACGGTTCCACAACCAGCCCTACAGCGTCCGCATTCCAGAGGTAGGGACCGCCGCAGCCTGGCTTCTGGCTCTTCCCTCAGTGGCCACACTTGCTGCCTGGTTGCCACCGCAGAGCTGTCTGCCTGGCTTCCTGAGGGCCACCAAGGTGTGGGACTGTCCTCCTGCCCTGGCCCCTTGCTCTTGTTGGGGGAGGATTAAACTTCTAGAAGTTCCTGTTGCCTGAAAATGGGCAGAAGCGAAGCGATGATGACATTTTGGGTGTTGGGGGAAGGGAGATGGAAAAGGAGGTTTGGAGATCAGAGCGTTGCAGCCTCAGTGACATCTTTCCCATGACAAATGTAAAGTTTGAAAATGGTTGTAAATGGGAATCTGTGTCTTTATCTCTTCCTGCAAGCCGGGGGGATGCGCAGCTCTTGTCACAGGGGTGACCTGAGGTAGGACTAAGTATTTCTCCAAACACCTGATTTCTGGCAGAATGCTGACCAAAGGCTTCTGCCATTGCTGGTGGTTTTCTGTAACACCTCCATAGCAGTACTTGTCCCATGATGTCCTAGGAATAACGTTAGGGAGGAAGGGACCACAGAAGATCATCTGGCCCAAGCTCCTATTAATGTAGAGAGAATTTTTGTGTTCGATCGGGTTGCTTGGGGCTTTATCGAGCCAACTGTTGAATATCTCATCTCAGTTGTGGAATCCCCATCCCTGGCAGTGTTCAAGGCCAGGTTGGATGTGGCCCTGGCTAACTTGATCTAGTGGGTGGCATTCCTGCCTACAGCAGGGAGGTTGGAGCAGGATGATCTTTTACGGTCCCTTCCAACCCAAACCATTCTATGATTCTACGATCTCCAAGGATGGAGTTTCCACAACCTTCTGCTGCGCTGTTTCTGTGCTGGCCATCGCAAAGGAGGTGACACGTCATCATACCGTCAGGAGAGCTTCTCCACCTAGAGCTCAGCTTGGCAGAAATAGGCCAAGAACTTACAGATCTGATGTAAATTTAGACTTTAAAGATGTTGAGTGAAAGGTGATTGCTGGTGCTAGGAGGGCAAGGGTATTAGATTTGAAATAAGGGATTAGTAGGGCATTTCATGTTCTCCAGTGGAGAAAACCTCTCCCTCTTGCACCCTGGCGCTGGGGCAGAGTCCATTTTTCCCAGACATGTGGGTGAGGTCAAGTGTGCATCTCTGTGTGTGAAATCAAGCAGTCTTTGGTAATTGAGAGGTGCAAATGATCGCTTTACAACGGTTTATTTAATATGCTGACTGCTGGTGCCCTGCCATGCTGGGCTTTGATCTTTCCCTGTCCCTCTGCTGCGAGGATGAGGTTTCTTCATTAGGTCTCTCATGATGTATGAGCCGGGAGTTTTAGTCTCATCTTTGCGCCAAGTCACCTGAAACCTCCCTTTGAGAATGACACTGGGTCAGAGTCATTTCTTCTCCTCTTTAAAGCATGAACGGTGCAGAAATGACTTGCCAAAAGCTGCGTGAGCAGCTCCTCGCTCACGCCGTTCTGCTCAGGCCTCTGGAAGGCGGTGGCTGGCCATCTTGCCTTGCTGCCGCTCCTCCTGGCAATGGTCTGTCTGCAAAGCGAAAGGAACGTCAGGAGGGTTGAAGGACAATAGTTTCTTCTCCCCTGCCCTCAGATTTACCTCTGGTTTTGTTATTTACAGAGGTCTCCCTTCTCCATGGGAAGAGGGAGATGGAATCTGGGTCTCTGTGTCTCCCCTGGGCACTGGTGCTGCTTTAAGCCCCGGTGTTTCTATACGCAGAGCAGCCGGGCCGTATCTCCTCTCGCGCGTCGCTTCTGCTCGAAGAGTTGTTATTGCAAATCTCGAGCCTTCCACGCTTCTGATCGTAACCCGTGTCAAGCCTGAGGAGCGGGGAGGGCAAAGGTCCAGTGCTGGTTTGGAAAATTAAGGCTGGCTGAGGAAAGGGAACTGCAGACAGGTGATCCGGACAAAAAAATAAATAAGGGAGGAGGAGGCTGAGCCCCAGAGCTTCCCTCTGGTCTGTCACGCTACTTCACACGTGAGCTGGGGTTTTGCCGGGAGGGATTTCCAGCACCGTCTGGACGGTGCTTCCCCCAGTGCACCCGCTCTGCCGCTTGGCCTTCAGAGCTGTGCTTTTCTGGAGGGTGGCCTAATCTAATTATGAGGCATCATGTGCCAGTTTCCAGTTTCTCTCCATGATCTTTAACCAAGGGCACCATTCGGAGGTAATGAGCCACAAACTTGTTGCTCAGCCAGCATCCTGGAGGCACTTCTGTTCTTCTGCTGGGGAGACAGCGTTTCCTTGTCAGGCACTGTGAAAGCGAGGGATGGAGTCTCACCACCTAAGGAGGGCCTCCCAAGGGCTACGGTCCATGGGAGATGCAAGCAGTGAATTTACTCTGTGTGTGCTGGCGTGGTTCTCGAGGAAGAGTTGCCCTCTTGCTTTGAGAGTTTTGCTGGGCCAAGAGTTGTCGCTGTTGCTTGTCCACAAGCAACATGGTGATGTGGCATGGAAATGTACCTTCAGAAACTGTGTCCCCTGGAGCCAGGGGACGCCTTGGATGCAGCTGAGACTTGGGAGCCAGTCATGGCAGGGGATGGCAGCGTCCTCATGTCACCCCATGCTCCAGACAGCTCAGGCCGGGGTGAACAGCAAGGACATGGATGGCAAAACCTGTCTCACAGACTCCCCAGCCCAGGCTGAAGGGCCTGTAGCTAATGAATATACAGGAGCTGGAGCCTGGGGATGGAGAGGAGGCTAGCAGAAGTGCTAGCGCAGCTTTGCGTAGGCTGGTTCTGTGCAGAATTGGCAGCTAATGAGGGTTTTTCTCTTTTTAATTTTGAGATAAATGGGTGTATCGATTTGCAGTTGTCCCAGCTAATGGAGCAGCAACAGAAAGGCTATTTAAACCTCGCTGCTATTGTGTGGCACTGGGAAAGTCAAAAGAAGAGTACGCGTAAATAAATGGAACATGAAGTAAACTGACCTTTAAAAACAATACTGCCTCTAAACACCCGTCCTGGCGCTTTACGCACTCCGCTTGATTTGAGAATGGCAATTTATCTGGGTGTGGGCTGCGGACTGTGATTCCTCCCTAGCGTGACGAGGGAGGAGGGGGTGCCCGGTTTAACCGCGGGCTCCTCTGCATCCCAGCAGCTCCAAGTACCCAGACCGAGGATCACTTGCGTGTCGGGCTGACGCCCCTGGTCCTCTCTGCTTGTTGTGTCTTAACCGCATCCCCGGCACCTGCCTGGAATAGCTGAGCGAGGACCCGTGTGTCGGGAGAGGGTGGCTGCTCCGGCGTAATCGTCCGTCCCGTCTGGGCAAGCGCGCCCCGTGATTTGCTTGTCAAAAGGCAACGAGGCAGCGCGGCTGCTTTCGAGCCTGTAAAGAAAAGGGGAATCCTGCTAGAACTGGCAACTTAATTCACCAAGCTGGCCTCGACAGAGCTCATTAAGTTCTCGTGTATTCATTTCAGGCTAATGGCTGTCATGCTGACTGCTGTTTGATTTGCTGTAATAGACTTTTATGGCTTTCCAGTTTGCTAGGACGTGTGTGCCTGTGTCTGTGCCCTGTGGTGCTGCTGTAGTACATTAGTTAGCCGCTCATGTGCTTGCTACTCTGACCTTCAGGGTTTGTTCTCCTCTTGGATGCGTCCCTTGCGTTTTGCCTCTTGCACATGCTCTTTGTACCCTCCTCATCCTCACCCAGTCTCGGGTTTTGGCTTTTAAATCGGGAAAGATATATTGCCGAGCTCGTGGCAGGCTGTTGTGGCGATGCCTCAGTTTCTGACAAGTTCGATCTGCTTTATCTAATCTCTTTTTCCATTTGACTGGATCCATAGGAAAATCAGCCTTGTTGGATTGTCGCGGTTCAACGGGTTTCCGCGGAGCGAGCGAGTGAAGTGGAGCCGAGGCCCCACCTTGGTTTTGTGGTACCTGGTGTGGTTTTGGGATTGGGGTGGACTGTTCCCGTAGGTATCTGCTAGGTTTTGCTGTCCCAGCTTCGAAGCGTGAGACTTTCTGGGGCATGCAGCCCTTCATTTGCCTTTGAAGTGAACATCCTTTAAGCTCATGCTTGAAAGGTATGGCTCTGCAAACCTCCTGCATCTGCTACTTCCAGGTGCTACGCCGCCTACAGGACCACATCTTGGGTTCTGCAGAGGTGGTTGTGGTGTGGCAAACAGGTCTAGTACCTTCTCAAGAAGAGCTGTTTTCCCTCGTAACTCCCCAGCACCCTGACCCTGCTGGTCAAGTTCAAACCTTCTGTGGCCTTCTCTTGGCCCTGGAGCATCGTCAGTCTTCGTGTCTTGGCAGAAAGGTCACTAAATAGTTGGTTTCTTTGCTGACTGTTCCCTCAGGAGGTTTCTGGTGGGGTTTTCTCTCCTTCGGTGTTCTCCCTGCCTCACTCCTCCTGTTGCAGTTGCCACACTGAGTGATTTATAAAGTAGTACGTATTATTGGGTTACATCTTCCAGCACAAAGCTGTCCTCAGCCAGGCTCTGGGCCAGAGACTGCCGTTTAGCACCCCAGCCATTCGCTAGATGACAGTTGCACCAGGAAAAAGTATCTGTAACTTGACAGGAGATATTAATTATAGCAGGACTCTGTTTTCAAAAGGCACCCACTGCATCTCCAACCACAGCCATCTGCGTTGGGAATGTGCTCATCTCGTCCTGAGTTCAAGCAAGCACCGGTAAGAGGCAGGGCTGTGGGAAAGGAGTTTAAAAATAGAAAGGAAAGGTTCCGGGCAGCACACAGCATTAGCGTGGCAACTGTGGTCCAGCTTGCAGGTGTCGCATCTCCTGAGCTCAGCCCTGATTTACCAATTTATTTTAATTGGGAGGCAGGCGGGCACTCGCCATCAACAGCAGCCCCTTCTGCTCGGGGAGTGGCCTTTGGGATTGAGTCTTCACAAGCTGCTGGTCACTGTTTCCATCCTTAATATGATGGTGTAGTTGAAACAGCGGCTTTTATGATGATTTTTTTTTTTTTAATTGTGCAGAAAAGTGTTTGGCTGGGAGAGAAAGGAGAGAAGTGTCGCTGCCCTGTCCCATTACACAGCTTGGAACCAGACCATGCTGGATGATGAGCAGGGGCAGGGAGGAGGATCAGAGAAAGCCCCCAAAGCCTTAGCTATAATTAAAATTATTATTTTACTTTAATGGTAATAATGTCGGTAATTACATCAGTTTCCCTGCCATCCTACCCGGGAGTCTTCAGGGGCTCATATAATTCTATTGCGATGGCTCCAAGGCCTGACGCTGCGCATACGAAGCAGCCGCACCGCGTGCCAGCTCCCACTTCAGCCCCATTAGCTGTTCCCTCGCACGCTCCAGGACACCTTTTGGGTTTGGTTTTTGTCCGTCGCGTCCCCCCCAACCCCCTTAAATAAAGAGCCTTTAAATTGAAGGTGACGATAACAGAACTGATAAGGAAGATGTTCCTCCACAGTGCGGAATGGCCTATAATCATTGCTGGCTGCTTTCCTTCCTCATTTCTTTTTTTTTTTCTTCTTTTTTTGTTTTCCTTCTCTCCCTGCCCTTACGCTTCCGCGTGGATTTTAGAACCGCACAAATAACTTGTGGTGAATAACTCATCCACCAAACCCAGCCTTCCCCTCCCTCCGCCACCTTTGCACGCACCAAATTTGCGAGTGTGTCGAACTCTTCCACGGCACTTTGTGCACAATTTTATTGATTTCTTTATGGTGGAGTATTTTTAATATTTTTTTTTAAAAACTTCCTAGAGAGGCCACAAGAAAACTTAATGAATTATTCAAGCTGTATTTATTAAACGCTGTTGGCCAGAAGCAAGTCAGTTCTCTTAGCTGGGTAGGCAAGTGTCTCCGTCTCCTCTCCACCCCAGCATCCCATCGGCATGGCTGGTGCTGGGGACCGAGGGTGATGTCTCGCCTCCGGTGCTGGATGGAGAAGTGGGAGGTGAGGCTTCGACTGGTGCTCACCGCAGCAAGAGGGTCTCCATTGCATAGGTACATGGCGATAATGTGCAGCGGGTGAAACGCTTACCAGAATTCTTAAGCACCCTCATTTTTAATTGTGTTTATTGTCGCTGGGTTTCAAAGCCAGCCTCCGTCAGCCCTGAGGGGATAGTCGGCTGGCAAAATAACAGGTTAGATCTCCATACTGTCTCTCTGGCTTCGCAGAGCTGGTCACCACGGGTTGGACGTTTCTCCTTTCCAGATATATTTATTTATCTATTTAAATTTGGAGCAATCGTTAATGATTTTCTAACTTTATCCAGCAAACTTGTGGAAGCAGAGACGGGTTGTGAAGGGCATGCCTTCCCTTCAGTAGTCTTAAGTGCAGGCATAGCGTCCATCTATTAAAAAGCTGTCTCTTAGCTGGATGAGATAATCCCTTTGGGAGGGTTTCATCTGCCCTGTAATCACTAGGTAGGTTATAATATCCCTCAGAGAAATCCTGCCTTCTCCCCTCCTCTCTCAACCCCAGCCTGCATGATCCACCAAGGTGGGGCTATTTCTATATTGCTCAGGAAGATTGAATGTTAAAACGTATCTTTAAATGGAGAAAATTGCCAAGTCAAGATTTTGCCAGCAGTGCTGTGGGACGCCTTTTTCCATCGGTAATGGAGAGGCCGTGGGAGTGACCATCTCCTGGCTTGGACTGGCGTGGAAGAGCAGAAGGAAGGGGAGCTGCAAAAGTAGGAAGCGGTTGTGAATAATGCACGAGTCCTCAGGCTGAGTTTACTCCGGGTGGGATGCCATGTGCGTTGGCACGCTGGGTACGTTTGGCTCTGGGGTGGATTTGTAAATATTCATAAAGTTCCCGGCTTTTCACGTGCGAGCCGAATGTCATCGGGCTGTTTAAGCGCAGGGAAGTTTGGGCGCTGTGGTGGGCATTCGTTCTGGCTTTCGGATGCTGGTGGCTCCTTCAGGCGCGAGCTTGGAAGCACACCAGGCAGCAGCTGCCGTCTTCTCTTTTTTACTGCCAGCGCCGAAGAAAGGCGCTTAAACAAAACAGGCTGTGGTGCATCGGGTGAAACACAGGGTTTGGGCTACAGGGCTTGCACAGCCAACATCAGAGATGTCCCCAGGATTTATGTAGAAACTTTTCAAGAGGGGAGGTGCTTATTAAAAAGTCATGCTGCATCTGTTTCATAAGACGTTGGAGGATTTGAGTGGCGTGGCTTGGGTACAAGGGGTTGCACAGGGCTGGGAGGCTTGTAGAGGTGTCTCCTTCCATGGAGAAAACTGTTGAGTGATGAAGGGGGTGCTCAGACCTAGAAGCATCCTTCCCTCTGAAGGTCATATGCGTGCAAGTGTTTGTCGTTATTGCTGATGCATATACTGTGACGCCAGATGGAGAACGTCAAAGAGGCGTGAGTGACGTCCTGAGGTCCTAGGGAGAAAGAAGGTCTCCTTCTCTAGCAGACCTGTCGCTTCTCTGCCTTCACTGGTGAATAGGAGACCCTGGTCCTTTAAAACACGTGCCCAAGGAGTGAAATGAGAGATGCAACAGAAACTACTGGGGCGGAAAACTCCAAATGGCGTGGAAGTAATGTGTAAAGTGTCCTGGAGATAACAGTCATTTCCACCAGGCAAAACTTGGGCTCTTTCTGGAAGGATACTGCAGCAAGGAGCGGGGGGAGGGCAGGCTGAAAATTTGAAATGGTCGTGCTGTTCTGACCAGCGCAACGCTGGGGTAGGCGAAGGGGACGGGGGAATGCAGAAAGGGGAGAAAGCAGGAGGTTTAGAGCAGGAAGGGAAGCTGGTGTGGGGCAGCAAGCAATTCGGCGCCATCATGCTGGGAAAATAAGACTCCCAGAGCCAAAGAAATAATCTTGGAGCAGAGGAGGAGAAACTGTACGGATGCATTCTCCAAGCAAGGAGTGCCCGGACAAAGAGGGGAGAGGTAACTTAGACAAATCAGGAATCATTCCTCTTGCAAGAAGTGGAGACAAGGAAAACCATCCTTGCTCACTGAGCTCCCGAGCAGCCCTGGGACACAGGCGTGCTCTCAGGCGCTCTGTAGGAGTTTCTTCATATGGGTGCTGAGAGCTGGTATCAGCCCGTCCCTTGCTGATTTTCAAAACTCTGAATTTATTGCAGGTGCCCGTCCCAGACCCATCCCCGAGGTCAGGATGACGTCTGCGCTCGGGATGGTTGATGCCAAATGATGATGGCTCTTTGGGATCACCTCAGCCCTGCTGGCAGCAAGCGCCTGGGTCGCTCAGACCTGGCACGCTTCCTCCGGAGCAGAGGTGGTGGCTTATGGTCCTGCAGCATCTCCTGCAGCATCTCTTGCTGCAGGAGCGATTTTGGCTTGGGCTGAAAGGCTGCTCTCTTCCAGGGGGCTGGGGCGTTCGAGCCCAGCCCTTTCAGTATAATTACACTTACACATCTGGGCAGCAGATGGCTTCAAGGTCTCTTCCTTGTCCCCGGCAGGAGGAAGGGCTCTCTGCTGCCAGAAACGGGCAGAGGAGCTAATGAATGTGACCTGCTAGCAATTAGTTTTGTTTTATCTCTCTTTCCTCCAGTTACGATGTTCTCCCAGAAGCCCGGGACATAACTTATTATCTCACCCCAGCCAGCAAGAGCCGCATCCCCTCCCTTCGCATCCCTGTTTTGTTTACCTCCCTGGCCGTACATCATCTCTGAAGTCGGCAGCGGGAGTGAGCCTGGCCGTAGAAATGTTTATTAAGGCGTCCAGGTCTGCGAAGGCGGCGTGCGGGTAGGACCTGCTCGCTGAAAGACAACGCAAGAGCCTTGGCTCAAAGCATATTATTATTTTTTTTACCCACGTAATCATGCAGTCTGTTGGTTTGGGCTTCTTTTAAGGCTAATTAAGGTCATAGAGAAACGCACCGTGCCGGGGGACGGCGCCCCAGCCACTGGTGGTTTAGGATACGGGCGCTTTTCAACCTGAAATGATTGAGCTCAGCAGCAGCCCAGCGAGGTGGGCACGCGTTGGCACCCTCGCTCGAGGGTGCACCCGAGGGGCACAGCGCTGCTAGGGAAGGTGCAACTAGAGCTGGCGGGAGAGGCTTCAATAAACCAGCCGGTTTTAATTAACATGGAAATATTTAGGAAAAATGTTGCCATTTTGACAGCAAAGCTGGGCAGGAATAGCATTGCGAAGGAGCAATAAAAATCGCTCTTGCAGTAGATTCATTCCAATTTCTTTTTCAGAATTACATTTTGTGTTTTATTAGTTTGTAATGTGTCAGTGACAGTCATGTATAATAAGCTTTCTACTGCTGGTCACTGTTTGTGATAAAACAACAGGCTAAATCAGTCTCTATGTATTTTTAAAATACGTGTGATCTGAACTGTTTGTCTCAGTTTCAAACTATTTTCCTTACAAATGGGAGAAATTTGATCTAGGAAGACGTTTCAATCAGCGTCAGGCAGCCGTTGCTTAATTTCAACCATTAATTGCTGCTGAAACTTAAAATGTGGTTGATTTGTCAGTGTGAATAATGCAGGCAGCAGGAAAACTCAATATAGAGGGTTCAAGGCAATTTTGCTTCAAGAAAAAAAAAATCCAACAAAGTTTTTAATTATCAGGACTTGTTTTATGGGAGATTTGAGAGGCTTTTTTTGGTTTGTTGGGGTGTTTTTTGTTTTTGTTTTTGTTTTTTTTTAAATGAGAATGCAAACCACGTGTGGGTGGACGTGGGTTCGGCCAGCTCGGGTTGTGCGTGGGAAGGCTTGGCTCGGGAGCAGTGTGCTGCTCAGCTGCTGGGCATCTACGGAGATCGCTGCCGCCGCTGCAATATTGCCGTCGGGCCCGCTCCCTTCTGAGCGAATGGGCGGTAAATGAGCTTTGCAAACACGCTCCCGTGGTTCTCTTGCCTCCCCACCGCCCCTTTCCTGACTCCTGCTGCGTTTCTGCTGCTCTGCCTTGCTCTCCAAATGTCAGGCTCTGCTCTTTTATTTTTTTTTTTTTCAGCATGAGCAGCTCGCAAAGCGCTTTTGTGCACGCACGCGCTTGCACGGGCGTGCAAAGGGTCCCGACAAATAGCCATGCAAGCCAGCTCCCTGTCCTAATGCTGCACGTCTCCAAATAATTACTGGAAGTGTGAAGAAGTTGATGGGTGGAAGGAGAGAGCTGGTGGCTCTCACCTTGCGTAGTGGTTTGCCCCTCTTTTTCCAGGGATATGTCGCTTCCAGCTAGGCTTGTCCCACAATTGTAAATCAGACTTGAAGGGGTAATGGGAAGGAGGGAAGGGAGAAGAGGAGCTATTAATTAAATCGGCCACCTCCTGCCCAGTCCACGTGTGATGAGTCTCAGTTGCTCGTACGTATTTGGAGGTACCTCCTGCTTGGATGACCTGGAGTCTGGCTGTTTGTGCCAGCATGGCCACCAGCACTACCTTCATACTGGTATTTAAGGATGGAAAAAAAGGATTTTGTACCTGGTAGACTGGTATGCTCATCCAAGGTGTGTTTTCTTAGCGCTTCTCAGCTCATTACCGAGAGTGGAAGATGTAAATATCTTTTGCTAATTAGTAAATCTTTATTTAGAGCTAAGTTGAGAGCACAATCCTTCTGAACTTTGGAGGAAGAAGGACCTACCTCTGCTTTGTACCATGATGAGCAAACCAAATGGAGAACAATTTCTGCTGTGCACGTGGTTTGGAGCACCCCAAACCTACATGGGTCAGAAACTACTGAGCCAGCACTTGGAAAATCACTCTATTAAATGTGCCGGGAACACACAGCTAGATGTGCGTGTGCAGATTGCTCTGCTTCCCAGGAGAAAACGTTGTCCTCCCGGAGATGTGCTGCCCACGCCTCGCCTTTGAGATGGACTGAGAGGGTTAAAGCATAAAGCGGTTCCACTGCAGTGGTTAGCTGATGGGCCGTGAAGCATCGCAGAGGTTTTCAGCTGGTTGGTGAGATAGCAGGACAGGTGGATGTTTTGTTTTCCTATATACAACTTACGCGTTTGGGGAAGGAAATTTTGCAAAGATGCTTTTTCTTCTGGAACGAGCCCCTGAGGACTACAGCACTGCGGTTCACCCCAGTCCTTGGAGTCGGCAGGGAAGGGAGCGTTGGGGCCAAGGTCCAGGTGTCATGTAGGTGGGGTGGCCTCTGCCCTGCGGCGCATAGCTCCAGCATTGCCTCTGAGAACGTCTACCTTGTGTACCAACCCCTGCTCAGTTCTGAGGGCTGCGTAAGCTTCAGGGGATGGGCTGGGAGGAAGCTGGAAGCCTGCATCCTTCTAACATGGGTGGGCCAGCCCAGTATCCCACCACATATCATGGGGGGTCTTCTCTGCAAAGCTTTCCCTCCTTGACCTCATTTCTGAGGCCCTTGAACACAAGACCTACCCCTTTCTACAAGACAAATGGCACTGTTTCAGCAAGGTTACGCCTCTTAAGGCAGGTCCTGCTTGAGTAACCTGATCTTCTGTGACAAGGTAACCCACTTCGGGGATGCGGGAAAGGCTGGGGATATTGTCTACCTAGGCTTTAGTAAAGCCTTTGACTGTTTCCCACAGCATTCTCCTGGAGAAATGGGCTGCTTATGCCTTGGCCAGGTGTATGCTTTGCTGGGTGAAAACCTGGCTGGGTGGCCAGGCCCAAAGAGTTGTGGTGAACGGAGCTAAAGCCAGTTGGTGGCCGGTCACAAGCGGTGTTCCCCAGGGCTCAGTACTGGAGCCCGTCTTGTTTCATATCTTTGTCAATGATCTGGACAAGGGAATTGAGTGCGCCCTCAGAAAGTTTGTGGATGACACCAAGTTGGGAGGGAGTGTTGATCTGCTGGAGGGCAGGATGGCTCTGCAGAGAGATCTGGCCAGGCTGGATCCATGGGCAGAGGCAACTGTTAAACAAGGACAAGTGCTGGGTCCTGCCCTTGGGTCACACAAACCCCAGGCAACGCTACTGGCTGGGGGCAGAGTGGCTGGAAATGGCCTGGAGGAAAAGGCCCTGGGGGCGCTGGGTGGCAGTGTCTGAACATGAGCCGGCAGTGTGCCCAGGTGGCCAAGGGGGCCAGCAGCATCCTGGCTGGTATCAGGGGTGGGGTGGCCAACAGGACCAGGGCAGTGACCGTCCCCTGTACTCAGCTCTGGTGAGGCTGAGCCTCGAGTGCTGGGTTCAGTGTTGGACCCCTCGCCACAACAAGGAGGACATTGAGGTGCTGGAGAGTGTCCAGAGAAGGGCAGTGAAGCTGGTGAGGGGGCTGGAGCCACAAGTCTGATGAGGAGCGGCTGAGGGAATGTTAAATTATTTCACCAGACTGTGGGTACTTCTAGGCTTGCTTTAGTAACAACTCAGAGTTGGGCCATCACCTCAGTGACTGGCAGCAGATTAACAAACAGCATCCTCTATACATATGATTTTTGCAAACATTACATAGTGCAAACAAAAGCCCTTGGTGTATCTCCATGAACTCTTGGTTCTCGTTTCTTCATCACTTCAAAGGTCCATTATTCTCCTCAGTTTCAGGTGATTCTAATCGTTCCATTCCAATTCCTCTATTGAAATCGCTGTTCATTGGTGCGCTTTTCGGTCATCATGGTCGCTTATTGTCTCAAACAATCCTCATCAAGGTTTACCTTTATACTTCTAAAGAAAAACTCAAAATGTTCCATTAATTTCTACCTACCCTATGTCTAACTTCAAGGCATAACCTTTTCTAGGTTGATTACTCTAAGTTAATCACTTACTGTTCATCTTTTGTTATGTCTAAAACCTAATATCCAAGATTGATATTTTGTTGATTCAGCTTGACTGGGTTTTTAGCCAGCCGTGGTGGGGACTGTGTAGGGGATAAATGAGCGACATTCTCATGGTTGTTAACATTGTTTAATACACACCTGCATTCTAGTAATTATCCCTATCTACCTAGTGCTCATACTATTATTTCCCAACTATCATAATATTTTTAAAAAAAGGCTTTCTACCAAACTGCTTTCTTTTACAGAGAACTGAGGGGTTCAGTCTGGAGAACAGGAGGCTGAGGGGAGACCTTATCGCTCTCTGCAACTCCCTGAAAGGAGGTTGTGGTGAGCTGGGGGTTGATCTCTTCTCCCAAGCAACAAATGATAAGATGAAAGGCAATGGCCTCAAATTGGTCCAGGGGAGGTTTAGATTGGATATTAGGAAAAATGTCTTCACCAAAAAGGGTGGTCAGGGCTTGGAGCAGGCTGCCCAGGGAGGCGGTGGAGTGACCATCCCTGGAGGTATTTAAAAGATGTGGGGGTTAGGGACATGGTTTAATGGTGGACTTGGCAGTGCCAGATCAATGGTTTGACTCAAATGATCTTAAAGCTCTTTTCTAACCTAAATGATTCTATAATCCAGGGCATATGCTTCACCATCAGTCCCTCATCCTCATCTTAACTGGTGTCTTGCTGTGTGCTCGCATGTCATCTTTGATCTCTTCAGAAGATGTCAGGAAGAGGTTAGCTCTTCTCTGAAAGACAGCAGATCTGTTTTTCATGTAGTTGTAGGAAGCAGCGAATCCTTTGCTGCATTATTTTCTTTATTGTGAGCACCTCTAAAAAGAACAGTGTCAGTGGCCACATTGTGCTGACCTTGTCCTGGGGGGCATCAAGCCTGGCATTGCCAGCCGGGCCAGGGACGGGATTGTCCCACTCTGCCCTGCCCTGGGGTGGTCTCACCTCCAGTGCTGGGGGCAGGTTTGGGCGCCACAGCACAAAAAGGGCATAAAACTGTTGGGGAGTGTCCAGAGGAGGGCAACAAAGGTGGGGAAGGGTCTGGAGGGGCAGGCGTGTGAGGAGAGGCTGAAGGCCCTGGGCTGGTTCAGCCTGGAGAAGAGGAGGCTGAGGGCAGAGCTCATGGCGGCCTCCAGCTTCCTCCCAAGGGGGAGCCAAGGGGCAGGCGCTGATCTCCTCCCTCTGGTGCCCAGCGACAGAACCCCAGGGAACGGCCTGGAGCTGCCCCAGGGGAGGGTTAGGGTGGGGATCAGGAGAAGGTTCTTCCCCAGAGGGTGGTGGGGCCCTGGCACAGGCACCCCAGGGCAGTGGTCACCGCCCCGAGCTGGGCTGAGTTCAAGCAGCGTCTGGCCAACGCTCTCAGCCATCTGCTGTGATGGGGCTGGTCCTGTGTGGGGCCAGGAGTTGGGCTGGTGGGCCTGAGGGGGCCCTGCCAACTCGGGAGATACTGTGATTCTATGACTTGTCTCTGTGGGGTGTATGGGGTTGTTTGGTGGCCTCTGTACGTCCCATGCAGCAGCGACGGTGCTGCCTGCTTGCACCTAACGTGCATCTCAGAGGAGCCTGATCTCCGTGCATCTGTGCTTTGGGCTTGGGAGCTCAAGAGGCAAGGGGAGGCTGGAAGAAGAGCAAGAAGGAACCTAATCCTCAGCAGGAGGGTGCCTGGCAAGGAGAGAAGGTGGCAGCCTAGAGGAGACCTTCAGGAAAGGTGGGTAAGAGAGTCGGCTGTGAGTTGCCTCCCTTCTGCACGTTCGTACTTGAGGCTGGACTGCAGCAGGCTTTTTTGGGGGGGAGTTTTGGTTAAAAAGCCTCACCAGAGCGTTATGGAATCGGAATGTGAAGGCTAATTGAGCTGAAAGCCATTCTCTTCCTGCAGCCTGCGTTGCAGGACCCGCTCAAGCGCCCTCAAATGTCAGCCTGGGAATCCTGCTGGAAGAGCAGGAGGTGGGGGGAGCACTCCCTCAGTCGGGTCCCCTCACCCACCCGACTGTGCCCAGTGCTTGCGGGCATGGGTGGGAGGTGGTCCCTACAGGGCTGACGTGGAGGAGAAGCTGGACTAGTGATGGGTGAAGGTTCTGTGTGAAACAAGCACAGGAAGATAAATAGATTCCTGAGCCACAATGTCCATTCTTGCAGGCATTGGTCTGCTCTCCGAATGAGTCTGTGCAGCTCGGGCAGTACTTCTCTGCATCCACCTGTGGCCACGTCCTCCCACCTCACCCCATGCCCGTGCAGGACGTTGGAGCAGAGCCCCACCAAGCAGCCCGGCGCCCCTTTCCCCGTGATGCCCGTTGTGCCAATGCCACCCACGCATGAAGGAATGCCTCAGAGCATTCAGTGGCACAGCTAAACGGGTGATATTTTTGAGTAATTGGAAGGACTAGTTTAATTAAAAAAAGAATGTGACTAGTTGTGATGAATGTCGTTATTAAACACAAGTACGAGATGTTAGTCACCGCTCCGGTCCCCTGCCTCTGTAACGGAGGGAGCACACGGAAGAGGGTGGGGAGTTGGAGGGCTGCCGACGTGACCTCCAGGAGGGGATTAGCAGAAGACCCCTCCGTTTTGGACCTCCGGCACAGCGACGGTGTGAAGTGCGTGGCCCTATTGTGTACCTTGTCGTGCGTTATTGATTGCGGAACAGGCGCAGTTAAGTGCCTCTCATTAATATTTGCTTTGGTCTTTTCCCTGAATTCCGATGAGTGGAGGAGATGCTTCTTATCTCTCTCCTGCAGGTTTTCTTTCTAGAGGATTCCTCTGGCTGGTGACAAACATGGGCTTTGTAGCCACTTGTCCTGCTTTCAGGAGGAGGGATGAGTTAGTAGCTGACACAAAATCTAGGGACGTCTGCAGAAAGCAAGCAAGAAACGAAAATTAGCACATAATTAAGAGGTAAAAATGCTCTGCTTGCGTTGTCCAGGTGAAAAATGGATTTCCAGGCTCAGCCGGGTTTGTAAATCTCTTAAAAGGGACGAGGTTATTCTGGCTAAACCTCTGAATGTATGAGCAGGACGAAGGGTGTGAGCTCTGGAGGAGATAGGCAGGGCCTGCTGCTCAGTCAGTGCTGTTGTAGCGGGTTTTGAGATTTCAAATCAAAAGCAGAGGCTGTGGCCAGTGCATGTATTGTCTGTATCTTCTGGCCTGTCATGGTGACATTGGTCCTTCAGCTTCTTTGTCACTTAGAAGACTGCCTTCTCTTCATTTCCATTCATCTTGCTGTTCTCCTGGCGAGGAGGCCTGGCTTGCGCATTCCTATGACAGTTGGCTGTCTCCCACTTAACGTTTTTGACAAAGCCTGCATCTCAGGATCACACTGTGGTGGTGCCACTCTGGCATTGTGCTTCTTTGTATCAGATGTTGCTTTTTGAGGCAGTTGTCCATGGCCCCATGTGTTGAGAAGCTGCCTGCAAAGGTTTCTCACCTTGGCTGCTCGGTTTGGCTCCCTGAACAGCCAAGGTTGTCCTAGCTGCTGTGTCACGTGCCGTTTGATGTCCTAGGTCTGGAGTGGGTCTTTAGTTCTCTCCTCTATCCCTGTACTTGGTGTCCAGTGGATGACTCTGTGCTTTCTGTACCCCTTCTTCTAGTTGATGGAGGACTCTAGATAGCCACGCAGGTCTGAACTGTTGGGTTATGGCCGGTCTCTCCCTTCAACTAAGTCAGGAAAGGGGTTTCTGAAACTTGACTGTGGCTTAAATAGGGCAAAGCGCTATTTCTTTCTGTCTTGTATAATAATGCCTTGTTTGTTAGGCTTGACTTAACTGCAACTGGTCCACCCAAAGCTATTTAAATGATTTTGAGCAGCCGTTTCTATCTATTCAAGTTGTGCTCCCAGGCACTTAGGTGCAGCTCCTGAAATGAAAGATTTCTGGTGTGCCCGGAAGCAGTGAAGAGAGCTATTTTAATGTGGTTCTCTGGCTTTTCAATGGAGAGCTGGGTTCAGGTCTGCTACGAAGTGATATTAAAGTCCATGGAGCATGAGAAACTGCATTTGTTTGTGGGTTACAAATGAAGACCTGTCAAAAACCTTTTTAAGCAGTGACAGAAGTTTTCTTTTTCATGATACATTTACCTTAAAGGCTTTGACTCCCAAGGAGGCTTGGCTCTTCGCTTTCTCACTCTAAGTTTGGAAAAATATGGTTGGCAAAAGTTGCTCTTCTCTTATTTTTATTTTATTTTTCCCTATGTCTCCACATCCATTAGAGCCTTTTGGTGGGGAGTTTGGATCCTCTGGGGTGCTTTTGCTTCTGGAAAACAGTGTGACCGGGAATGAAGGGGATGATGAGCACTGGGAGGGGGGTGGAATGGGACATAGACCCCTCCTTGTCCTTGACGTGAGTGCTGTACCAGCTTCTTGTGGGAAAACGGTGCAGGTTATTTCCATTGATTTGGTGTCAAGAGATGGTTTTCAAATGGTAAATGTGTTTATAGGATTCCTGTCCTTTAGCTGTAAGAAGTAGGATGTTGTTCCCGGACCATCGTAGCTTCCTAGAAGAGTGTCACATCAGTTCTTCATCATGGTGTTTCATGTTGCAACCCTGTTCCTAGGTGTGCCACACAGGCGGCATGTGAAGCGCGATATTGCTCGTTGCCCTCCGCTGCGACTGACCCTTTTATTCAGCGCAGGCATTGGGAAGCTGGTTTTAACTTGTGTGCTCCTGGCCGTGTCCGTGGCTTCCTTTTGAGCAGCTGAAACATCTGCCAGGCTGTGGGTTTAGAAATAGGATACGACCGGACACGTACAGAATAAAAAGGGGTTGTCAGAGTTGATGGGATTGGTTTTTGCCCCCCAGTCTCAGCTCAAGAGTTGTCTTAAAGCATTTGTGGGGAAGGTAAGAAGTTGTGAGCTTCATACAAGCTCAGGAAAGTGAAGGCTTCCCTCTTCACCTGCACAGTAAACACCACGGGAGGATAAGGGATGCCAGGATGTGGGCTGGTGGGTTTCAGCCTTGATGCAGAGAGGTCTGCTCTGGTTTAGGTCCTTCTGCACCATGGCTGTGGGTAAGATCCACTGCTCTGTCTTCCTCCTGTTTACAGCACTCTTTCATTACCACGCCTGGGGAAAACCAGTGTGGTTTTTAGACTTCCTGGCCTTCCTCAGGCCGATTAGTTGTAGCAATGTCCTACAAATAATGAGCAGAGATCCTTTATGGAAGGAGAAAAGTTCCTCCCCTTGCAGAGGAGATAAACTAACAGTGTTACTCCATGCCCCACCTGAGTGGATCTCATTGCTAATTAGCAAGGGGCCTTCATTAGGAGAGGTTTCTTGCCACCAGCCTTTTGTGTGCCGTGCTGCTCTGCCGCTCCTTGGGTCCCAGGGTCATGGCTTTGGTGGGACTGGCGGGTGTCAGAAACCCAGAAAGCTGCTGGGTTGTGCCAGCAAGCACCCTGATGGGTGGCGAGGAGGAGAAGGAATAGGAGGATGACTGGCACTCATTGAAAAAATCTGCCTGCAAGTATCAAAGGCCCTTCGCTCACGGGGAAGGAGCAACAGCGTGTTCTTGAGTGATTGGCAGTTTTTAGCAATCCAGTGGGAGTCCTTGGAGGGGAAACAGTAGTGGTGACACATGGGTGGTGGCCTGCAGCTCCCAGAAGGTCTGAGAGAAGGAGGCTTTAATTAACTTGTTCTTTTGTGGGTGTTGCACGTCTTTAGTTCACTGCAGATCCAGGTGTTTCTGTTTGTATCTGAGTGACATATCTGCTAAGCGAGAGATGGGTTGAAGCAGGGGAGCTGGGTCCTGCCTGGCTGTCCTGGCAATAGAGCAGTTCCTGGGAGAGAAGTCTTCAGCTTCTCCTGGTCCATGTAGGACAACAGGCTGGCGTTAGGTGAAACAGTGGCCACGGGTTTGATATCCTTGGCGGCACGCTTCTGTGGCCATATATTTCACCACCTGCATAAGGTCTGCCATAGTTGAGCACCAAGATTTAGAATAACCCAGATAAAATAACATAAGAGAAGATGACAGTTCCCTCCAAACCCTTGGAACTGACCCTTGATCCAGTGCTTGGGCTGCTTGAAACTGTCTTTGGGCTCCTGGTGCCCACGAGCATGTCTGCTCCAAAGCCTGCTGCTCCTTGTAGGTCCTATCATGTTCCCTGCCCCAGTGGGGAATGGAGGACTCCAACCACTTCCCCTTATCTTCCTCGCTGCCTTTTTCCAGCAGGGATTTCTCTCGCAAAGCTTGCTTGTTGCAGGCCATATATTTTGGGTCGGCATGCCGAAAGTGCTTTCACTTAACGGATCTTTTATTGGGGTCAATTTTCTGTTGCTCTTTTTTCCTTTGGGCATGCTTGAGGGGAATTTATTCTTTTTAACAAGTTATTCCAGTGTCAGCTATTGGCTTTAGAAGGCTGAGGTGCCCTTTGATTCGATGCCTGGAAGATGTAATTGGTTTCTGGTTCCCTCCCGGGACGGGGTGGATGTATGGATGATGCATGGATGGAAAAGAGAAGGAAACTACGATCTCTTCTGCCTGTCTAGCAACAGATTTCTCATCCTGTGTGTGTTTCACAGTCACTTTTCTTCCCCTGTCACCACCAGCCGAGTTCTGTCGGTGGTCTTGCAGGAACCCTACTGCAGATGAGGTGCCAGACATCTTGTGTATTTTTAAGTGGCACATCTCTAATTCTCGCAGGTAACCTGTACCGGCGTGGCAAGCCGTTCGCATGCCTGCTGGCTGCAGTTGCTATTCCTGGGGGAGCTGTACTGGTGTTAGCAGCCCTAGCGGTATCTGTAGAAATAAGCACTTTTTCAGCTCGTGTTGTGAAGGTGTGAAGACAGTGATTTCTCTCACCAAAAATTCATGAGCTGAATGAAGTCCCTGCATGAGGACTAGGGGAATGGGGGCACGGAGACAGGATTTATTTTATTTTATTTTTTCTCCTGTGCTATTTTGCCTTTATTTCACCGTTATGTTCCTCAAGTCTCGAGTTTCTCATAAACGGAACTAGAAGCAGGGTTTTGGTTTGGTGATTTGGTTAAATTGCTCGGAGGGATTAAACTGAGAAATACCCCCATACATCTCCCTTGCAGCTGGGGGCAAATTTAACCACTGGTTCCAGAGCTTCTGAAAATGACTTCGTCTGAAAATGAATTTTGGCCTCTCAAAGTTCAAACATTTATCCTGAGCCAGAAATATACACAGATTTGCTCTCTAATTTAATAAAGTCATCCAAATAATATGATTTCTCCCATAACCATCGTTTATGTTTCACAGCAAAATGATAATGAGAAAGTCATTAGAAGTAATAAACAAAACAAAACCCACACAGCAAATCCTTCACCGAGCCTGACTGATGGGAAGAAGAGGAGCATCTGAGTCTTAGGCCACGTAATGTTTGCCGGGTGCAGCTGTTTTGAAGTAGATGCGTTCTCGAAACATTATTTTGCTTGTTGCTTTTTAATGGGATTTTGGTGCCGCAGCAGGTGGGCACCAACAGTGCACTGGAGAGGGTCTGCGGTTGGGTTAGATGCTGCGCCGCTGCCCGCTCGGCGTTTCTGCTCTCTCCTCTTAGGGGCTGGCTACAACTGATGATTAACGGGGACAGAATTCTCTTCCTTACTGGGACTTTGACAAGAGGTTTTTGATTTACTTTCCTGGCTAAGACTTGAACCGAGCATACGCTGTGTAGAGAACCAGAACTACATCAAGATATGGGCAATGAAGGGTCTTGGAGCACAAGTCTTACAAGGAGCGGCTGAGGCAACTGGGGTGGTTTAGCCTGGAGAAGAGGAGGCTGAGGGCAGACCTTATTGCTCTCTGCAACTCCCTGACAGGAGGGGGTGGGCAGGGGGGGTTGGTCTCTGCTCCCCAGCAACAAGTGATGGGACAAGAGGAAACGGCCTCCAGTTGCTCCTGGGGAGGGTCAGGTTGGAAATGGGGGAAAATCCCTTCCCCGACAGAGTGGTCAGGGCTGGGGACAGGCTGCCCAGGGAGGAGGGAGTCCCCGTCCCTGGGGCGGTTCAACCAGCGTGTGGCTGTGGCACTGCGGGACAGGTGTTAGTAGACACAGCAGTGTTGGGTTGACAGTTGGACTTGATGATCCTCGAGGTCTTTTCCAACCTTGAAGATTCTATGATATCAAAAGTCCTCTCTCTGCTGCTTTTTTTTGTTTGTTTTAATAGCTATACATGCCCTTTGGGCTGCAAGCTGGATATTTGCTTCTGGGTTATCCTCATCTGGGTGAATTTTCCTCTGACTTCAGTGGGCATGCTTAGCTTTAATAACTCTTTGTCATTAATAGCACTTATCGTTGCTGTATCTCCCTGCTGCTACCTGACCGTGGCACTTAGGGACATGGTTTTGTGGTGAACTTGGCAGTGCTATGTTCACGGTTGGACTCAATGATCCTAAAGGTCTTTTCCAACCTAAATGATTCTATAACTTTACATCTCCCTCCCTGCTGTGAAGTTGGTCCAGCTGGGACCGTGCCAGATGGCTGGTCCATATCATCTTCATTTTGGGATGCTGGGAGGCCACCAGATGGCTGGTCCATATCATCTTCATTTTGGGATGCTGGGAGGCCGGACCAGAGGTGGTCAGAGGGATGGTGTGCTGTTGTTGTTGCTCCCGCTGCCTGTGCAGTGGAGTCTTGCCTCCAGTACAGGTTTCCAGAACAGACGTCACTGTGGTTATTTGGCTGACACCGTTACGCCGTTCCAGCTCTGGCGTTCGTTCTCTTTGGCCCAAAATAGCCCACATCTGTTGCTGCTGAGCGTTTGTTCACTGCCTCTCATCCAGGCTTTGCGGAGGAGGGATAGGATCTCGAGAACAGCTGATATCTGGTGGTCTGTTGGGACTGTCAGGCTTCCTTACAGGTCTCATGCGTTGCTTTTCTGATTTGAGGGCAGCTTTTGTTTGGTTTTGTGCTTTCAGAATCACCGTGAAGGCTTGTGGACCCAACATAAGCCTATTTTTCTTGTTGTATTAATTATAATTTTAAATAACCCCCACGTGAGCTGCTCTTCTATGCACAGCCAGGTCTGCAAACTGGACGTGCCGAGGGCACAGGTAGATCCTATAAAGCATGTGATTGCTCCAGCATGGCTACTGCACCACCGCTTTCTGCTGAGCTCCTGTGTTTAGGAGAGCACTATGTCTGCTCACGGTTGGAGGATGTGGAGAGTTGCAAGCTGTGAAAGTCTACGTAGGTATGAAATGCCTCCTGAAAGCTCACTTTTCCTGCTCCCACTTGAACTCTCCTAATTTCTAGTACCAGCTGCTGTTTTGTTTTAGTCTGCTGATCTTTTGTAGACGCTGGGTAGTTCCTATGCGTGCCCAAAGGTGGGATCCTCTGCCTTTTGTGAAACTCAGAAACACAAGGGTTGTGTCGCCCTTTTCGTCTTTGTTCTGTCTTTTTGGGGTCATGTTGCTTTTCGGTGTGGTCATTTGGCTAGAAAGACTGCTGGAAGCAGGGAAGGGGGGTGCTGGAAGCAGCAACACTTTTAGAAGTGCGTAAGGTTGGGCTCAGCCAACGTAGGGTGGTAGGAGAGGAGATGGAGGTGTTTTCTTCTGCTGACCCCCCCAAGGTCCTCTGTCCCTCGTCCCTGGGCATTATCATCCTCTTAGCTCCCAGATGAGCTCCAAGGGCTGTTTGGGGCACTGGTGGGACTGAGCTGGGCATGCCAAAGTTCCTCTGAACCCTTTCTACTCCTGTCCAAAAGCATTCAGAAGTCCTTAGATTTTGACCCTCCTGCCCTGGCCCGAGTGAAGTGCTAGCAAATAGCTCTTGCAATTAAAAAAAAGCACATTTTTTTGTTCCTCCTGTATACCTTTAGTAGAAAATAAATAGTAATAGAAGAAACTCTGCTGGAAGAAGGTTTCAGAGACCGTGTCCTGTGTATTGCTCTTTCCCTGCTGTAGAGCTCCTGTCCAGGCTGATGAACTAAATGGTGCAGAACCAGAGATAGAGGAGCTCTTTTTTACCATCCTTTGAAAAAGAAATAGCATATCCAAGCTGTCCCTGGGCAAACTCTTGCCTGCTAACATTTCAAAAGTTACTCTTTTAGGGTCCTCCTCACTCCCTTCTTGCTTGCACTGTGATCTCCCTCCTTTCCCCTCCTACAAGAAAATCTTATTTATGTTTTCACCTTTGAAAAATGGTTGGTTTTTTTTTTTAAAAACACCACCCCACATGTAGATGTGCATGCACTGGGCCTGCACGGTGGTCAGGGAGGAGATTGCTCTGGTATTTCCTACCCAGAAACTCTGTGAGCCATTGGTGTTGAGGTTCTTGGTCAAAACTAGCTGAGTGGAGAGAAGGTCCCCTGAGACGCTCCTGGGTCTCCTGGCTGCTTTCACCTGGGGGATCTTCTGTGTTTTCAGCATATTTAACGCTAAGTCGAACATTAGTTTCCCCCAAGACACTGAGAGCAACTTCCAGCCTGTGTTAGCAGCAGCCTGCTTTTGGCAGAGAGCCGCCGGGTGTGTGAAACCTGTGCTGGATGAAGAGCACGGAGGTGTGTTTGTTAAAAACGAGCTCCCTTGCTCTTCAGAGGGCAGATCTTTGGCTGGAGTTGCATGGATTTGTGTTTTCCTGGAGACCGATCCTAAGGATGCTTTTTGGGGGTGTATACCTGCCGTATTGGAGAAGAGCAAGGTGAGGTGGTTGCCCTGTGTTATCATCTTAGCTGCTAGGATGCTTGGATGCTCGGCCATCCCTGGAGAGCAGGAGGGGAATGCCTGGTATGGGTAACAAGCTCTGTTGGGGCTGAAAACAAAAGTAGTCATCACTTGGGAGTGCTGGAGGAGACCCCCGGTCGCTTCCCATGGCTTTACGGAGAGGTGTAAAGGAGTTGTCCTCGTCATTTTGTGGGGATGTCGAAGGCTCTGGGGGATGTTCCTTGCACATGGCTACAGCGTGGAAATTGCTATGTAAAAGACGCTGATGGAGCGTGACTGCCTTTTTTAGGAAATAAGGGGAATCGACAAATCCGATTTGTTAACGACTGCAGGGATGCCTTGAGGGTATGCTGGCAAAAACGAAAGGAGAATTGCAAACCCACATTTTCTTCTGCTGCCTCTTTTTTGATGCATTTCTGGGAGAAATGCCACAGCACAGGCCAAAATGTAAGAGCCTGGTAAACGATCAGGTTTACCGCTGATGTTACCTGGCACCGTCCGCTGCCGGAGCAAGGTGCACCTCACCTTTTGCCGCGGGGGCTCGAGCCTTTGTGGAAAGGTGCGGGGAAGGCGGGGGGTGATGGAGCAGCCGTGTTTCACCGCCGGCTTTGCAGCACCTCGCAGAGCTGCGGCAGCATCCCCAGGCTGAATGCTCACCCTCGGAAAGGGCCCGGCACCCCTCCAAAGCCAATTCGCATTCAGCGGATGGTCGTTTGGAAATAGTCAGTCATCAGGTACTTATGGATCTTTCAAGCCCCTTTTTCTCCCTAATAATCCCACCTCTTGGGAGGTATTGATTCTCCGCTGTTGGCTGCCTCTTGGTATTCCGCAGTCCATTTTTGTCTGTGTAAATCGCTGCGCTGTCATTTTCACGCAGCAATTACCTACTCTTGATTTCTTTCATCCCGAGTCCTTCGCCAGAGATCTAAACTCTGTATTGACAAACCACCCTGGAAGGAAAGAGAGGGGGTCGGGGTTCGGGAAGAAGTTTTAAACAACAAAAACTTTGGGAAGAGTTTCCCCTGGGGTGTGATCATCTCAAAGGTGCTCAGTCTGGGGGCGATTTTTGTTTGGTTTTTTTGTTTGCTTGGGTCTTTTTTGTCATCCGACATGAAGCGATGCTGCACCTCCCTAGCCTGCAAATGTGACTTTATGCTTTGTTTTTCGCTTGTGCTGAAAACGTAGGAAATTCTTCACCTTGCTGCTGTGCAAAGGATCAGCCTGGAGAGCTGAGGGCAGCTGTATCCCAAGTCATCCTCGACCCTTCGCCAGGGAACAAGCACCCATCTGTGTGTTGTAGAGAGGTACCAGACCAAGCTGGACCAGGCACAGATGTCCAAGCAAGCTGTGCTTTGGGTGAACAAAAGCCTGAGGTGCATCATAACGCAGACCAAAATCAGTAGCTGCGTCTACATGAGGGGTTTTGGGCAAAAGCTTCCCCATGCCGCTGCTCCGAAGAGCTTGGGAATGAGTGTGGTTGCAGCGGGGCGGCAGCACGATGCTGACGGAGAAAGCAAGGTGGAAAGCTTGAGAGATGTCTCTCCTCTGACAGGAGCAGCTAGGATCAGTCGGCATGGGGTTTAAGTCGCTCGCTCGCTGTCTCTTGTGCTATTAAGCTGGTGTTTCGTGTGCAAGGAGGTCACCCCGGCTTGTCACTTGAGATGGTGGCTCAGCTTCGGGCAACCTGAGAGATCCTGCAAGGACATGGCTGAGGTGCTGCCGGCAGCTGTGTGTGGGGACGGGGTTTGTCGAGCGTCAGAGGTGTCGGACCTGCTCTGCAGGGCACGCGGGTGAGCGGGGACAGGGCTGCACCAGAGACTGTGGACCGGTAGCATCATAGACAAAAAGGACAGGCACCGTCCAGTCTTCATGATCTATTTATGTTTCTAGTCTGATTACAAGGGAAAAGGCTGAAAATACCTTTAAAAAATGAAAACAGAGATTCATGCTGACATTTCTAGGTCCTGAGAGTCACCAGGGGGAGCGGCCGCCTGCAAACATGCGTTGCGGGGGCCTTTTGTATCACCGCAGGTTTTCCTAAAGACATGGGGCACAGCTGTAGATGAAAACACAACCCTACAACAACCAAACCAAATACAGACCAAGATAGCTTCAGCCTTGGGCCTTTGAGCAGGAATTTCCTGGGCTTGGGTACTTTTGATGGCGATGAAGGTATTGGAGCAGCAGTTGTGAGCTTCCTCTCGCTTTCCAGGAGGTGGTCCTTCGATTCGGGGCTACGGTTCAGCCATCTGGGACATTTGAGAATTAGTTGTAGTCCCTGGGGATTTTTTGTTTGTTTCCTTCCTTTCCAGGTGGATGAAAGTTGAAGGAGATGGCGCTTTACAGCGGTGGGCTTTTCTTCAGCCCCATCTGCTGTGCCACAGGAGCCACAGCCCCCCCCAACCTCCCCCAGAGGTGGCAGGTGCTGTGTGGACCTGGCACAAAGTCACACCTCCAAACTCGAAGGCATTTTGTTATTAAAAAGGCACGCCTGGCCGGTGAGGGCTCTCACTTGAACACAATCCCCATCCTAGCAGAGAATAAATTAAAAAGCCAACTGGCCGCGGCTGCCTGAGGAGCACCGGGACCAGAGATAGGGCCAGAAGTCAGATAACAAACAGTGTCCAAAATTGCAGCGCTTGGTGCAAGGCGTGAAATTAAAACCTTTTCTGCCTCCTCCTGCATGCTGTAACAAAACATCTCCTGCCACAGTCTGCCGGCACTGGGGGTGAAGAGGAGAATAATTAAATACATGGAGATTTTTTGCATCTGAAGGCAGGTTTTCTGAGGGAAAGGATGATGCTTCTCTGCTGGGGACTTTGGTGCTGCAGCTGGGCTAAAGCCAGGGGGGTCATTGGGCTGCCCTGCCTTTTGGCTGCCTCTGCTACCTGGCAGTGGGAGCAATCTCTTTTTTTTGTTTGGTTTTTTTTTTTGTTATTTTTTTTGCCTTTTGCTCTCAGTTTTCTCCCTTTACCTTCCCTTTTGGGCTCGGCAGCAACCCTGGGATGTGCCAGCATCATACCAGCTCTTCTCTCCCCAGACCTTGCTGGCTTTCCAGATCTCAGGAAGGACATTTCTCCAGAGTTATCACCCAGGAGTGATGAAGAGGGCAGCGCTTTTTAATCAAAGTTACATTAGGTGAAGCTTGTATTATTCACTCTGCTTTATTGCAGCTATTTTTACACGGGGGTTAGAAGTTAATACTACCCAGCGAGCCTGGTTTTGCTGAATTCTGGCAAGCACCAAAATCCATCAGCGCATCCAGACAAGGTACGAAAGAGCCCAAGCAAAAAATAAACTCGCTAGCTGAACTGAAAAAGCAGTCAAAAAAAACAACCCCACAAACCCACAACCCGATAAAACAACAAACCTTTTAAAAAACCAGACCCTTGATAATAGAGGATCTGGTCTGGAGGGGCAAAATCCAGCCAGGACCATCAGCTGTAATCAGCGGAAGGGCGAGCTTTTGCAATCAGCGCAGAACAGGGAGCGGGGGCCGTAGCAGGAGGGCTCGGGGGGCCGCAGTGCTGCGGGGTTAGCTTTTCCCTGGCCTGGCAAATGAGGCTGGCCCCCTCCCGGACCCCGTCTGCAGCCGCAGTTGATGTGCTAAGGCTTAGTCTGATCCTGCCGGAGGGATGTTGGCGCTTGGAAAACGGCTGTTGAGCGCAGCCAGTGTGGGAAAGTGAACGGTTTGAGCGGAGGGGGCTTTGCGGGGGTGCGTGGGTGTCGTGGTTCGGCCCCA
>VWZZ01003373.1:41793-102552 GCA_013399095.1 Psophia crepitans | reverse complement strand
TATCTCTCTGTTAACAAGTGTTCGTCTGTTCAAGATCCCTTTGCTGCATCGTATCTAAGCGTCCCGCATTCCAATTCAACGCGCTGGCAAGTTCCAAGGACGCTCCTCCTGTGCTCAAAGGCCTCGTTACCTTATTCTCAGGCAATGACCAATAACTAATACACAGCTCAGAACACACAGCCCAAACGTCAACTCCTTCTTCATAAAGTATTTCGAGCTTGGCCACATTGCTCTAGCAAGGAGGGAACCGTGCGTTCTTTTGACTTGGTATCGCGGGCTGGGGACTTGCTCCGTGGAGGGACCAGGGGTTGTTGAGCCTGGAGAAGACAGCCGTGTTTGTACAGGCATCAGGAAGACGGAGCCAGGCTTTTCACAGTGGTGCGGAGCAAGGGGAATACGCTGAAACAAGAGAGGATCAGAGTGGGTATGAGAAACTTCTTCCCCTTGAGGGCTGCCAAGCTCCTGGACAAGTTGCCCGGGATGGTTGTGGAGTCTCTGTCCTCAGAGGTTCCCAGTGGCTCACTGGGCCATGCCCTCAGCAACATAGTTGACCCCTTTCTTTGAGCAGGAAGTTGGACAGGAGACTCTTGGAGGTCCCATCCCACTCGAATGACCTGTGATCATCTAGTGAGGTTCCTCTTTCCATGCCTTCTACTTATGGGACAAGGGGTTACACCAGGTATGGAGCACAGATGGTGTAGCTTTCCTTGGGGAAAACCTTCTAACACAGCTGTAGAAGCAGGCTCTTAGGGGCACTGTATCTCTTCCTCTGCTAGTTCTTAAGAGCAGGTTACAAAAGCTCTTAGCATCTTTCTGCCCTCAGCAGCTGGTCCATGCCTGCCTTCCCAACAGGGTTGGGACAGGCTGGATTACTCTCTGTTCCTCTGGAGAACCTCAGCAGACCTTTTTGTCTTGCCTTTTTATTTGCACCCTGGATCAGAGTCAGGCTGCCCACCTACATGTTTGTTTTCAGGTCAGACTACCAAAACACACGTTTCTAAGTAAGTCCCGATCGTTTGGGTTGTTTTCAGAAAGGAAGTCTAAGCCTGGACTCTCCCCATCGATGTACTGATGTGTTTTAAGAGTAGTGCCTGGTGGCAATGACTCAGATCCAGCTGGCTGAGATACGAGATGGAGTGATTTGTATTGACACCTCCCATCCTACAACCAATGTGGGGTTTTTGTTTGATTTGTTGGGTGTTTTCTCTTCACCCTTCAGCTTCCCTGACATAAACACGCTGCCTCTTCCTGTGTCCCCACCACACTGAGCAACTGTCACGTGCTGGGGAGATAATGGGATAACCCAGGTAAAGCAAGAGCACAGCGAGGACAAAACATCTGTTAGTTAGGCTCTAGGGTGTGTTTAATGCATTTTGCCCTGGCAAATGTTGAACCGGGCAGCTCTAGCCCCAAGTGGCAAAAGCAGTGTCCTGCAGCGAGAGGCACTGAGGAAGGAATGGCTTTTGAAAAACCTCAGGACACCCCTTTAGATTTGAGATTTTATTTCTTGCTGTGGTGGCAGCAGAGAATGACAAAGCCTCAAACAGCCACTTTCAGAGTGATGAGGAAGGGCAGAGGAAGCAGTGAAGGCAGAGGGCCCTCTGCAGGTCGGTGTCGGGGGCTGAGGACACAAGAGGAGTCGTGACGTGGTTCCCTCTCCCTCCAGCAAAAATCCATCCCATCTCGCTACTTGTCCTCAAGGAAGGTGCACACCTGGAGGAGATCTGGAAAGGGAAAGGACAGGGAGAAGTTCAGTTCCCGCCCCACCACCACATACCCAACCACGCCAACAACATCATCGCCTGGGAAATATCTTCACCAAAAGATGTGTTATTAACCGCAGATGGCACCGAACGCGCACTGATGGCACAGGGACGCTGTTTCTCACAGCGCCTGTTTTCCCAACGTGAGGTAGAAGCTTTGTTCCTGCTGATGCCGGAGCAACAGACTTCAAGTCTGTTCTCAGTTCATTCAAGGAACTTTGAGAAAAGTCTCCTGGCATCTTCAATGAGTCATCCTCATTCTGCTTTACAAAATTAAACGGACGACTACAGAAGAAACTGTCCGTGCCTGCGAGGCTACGAACTGCCGTTCTCGGACTTCTTCCTGGGGCTGTTACGGTTACCTGATGGATTGCAGGTGTTGAGGCTGGAAACTGAAGCATAGTATTGATCTCCGAGGAACTCCTTGTACGTTATTCCATCGCGGAGTTTGACCAGACACTTGGTCAAGTCTTTAAACAGAAGGTCCTTGGTTTGAGACTCAAACAGCTTGAACTTGTCTGCATCGACTCCTTTTGGTCCAAACCGTGCCTGAAATAAAGGCACAAAGAGGAAGGTAAAATTAGAAAGCTGGCAAGACTCAGCTCGTACAAGCCTAGCTCTTAGTCCTGGTCCTTCACCATCATCCTGGGGAGCCCCCAGCTGAGCTCCAGAAATTTAGGAGTGACTCATCTGTCCATGTGGTCAGACAAGGGGTCTCTCAGCGGTGAGCACTGTTGTGCCACGACTGCCAAAACAATTTTTTTTCCCATTTTAACGTGTCACTACACGGAGAGCCCGTCGGCAGACGGCAACCTGCAGCTGAAAACAAAAGGAGCCGACTTCCCAAGTTCCTCTCAGCAGACCCTGATGGTGGAGCAAATATTAATGTTTTCAGTGTAAAATCAAACAGAGCTGGTTTAACCCGGTTACGTTTACATCAGTGGCTGTAGGACCGTGTGTGTGCGGGGAGGCTGCTGTCCTCCGGGGGCCGGCCGGCTCGGCGCTACCTTGTGCCTGACGGTGAGGAGTTTCTGACACACACCTGCGGGAGCAGAGCCCCACAGGAGGTGGTAATCTCGTGTCACACAAGTATAACATGAGAACAGCAATCCCTGTGAGCCGGCTGATACCTAAAGGGGTGTTTGAGAGGAGAAAGAGCCGTTTGGAAGGGATGGAGGAAGGGGGAGGCTCGGGGACAAGGCTGTCACCCCAAGTTAAAATCTTCCACGTTTGCGCTGACTCAGGGAAACTCCGAGCATCGTTGCTCTGAAAATGCAGGCATGCTGCATAAAAACGACCCCAGAACACTTCTTCCACTGGCAGTCCTGCTAACCTCTTGTATCTCCAGCAGCTCACGGACTTGTTTGGCTTTCTCAGGACGGGTGACCACAGCATGCGTAGGAACTTTGGCCAGGTGGCAGTCCTTGTAAGCCATGACATTCGCCCGCCGACCGTCAGTGCACAGCAACTCAAACTGGTCCATTTTCAGGTCTCTGGCCCAGTCTTCTTTGTTTTTGCCTTTAAAGAGAATCGGGTTTGGAGGTTCAGAGATCTTGTGCGGCAGAAGAATTTTGTTCCGCACCGGGAACAAAACTAGCGCAGGCAGGGGAAGGCAGCCCCGCCGAGACCCACGCGACAGAACAACCACGCACCGTTAGTGTTTTCCTCAACGATTGAATGCTTAATGAAGGCCACATCCCCCTGCTCGACCAGACACCTGGGAAGTGCAAAGAAAGGCAAAGTGACCCGGGTGCTGGATCCTGGCCCTTTCCCACAGCTGTGATTCTCACTTAGGTCTTATTTTGCAAAACTAATCTCCGGGGACAGCCAGGTCGAGCAGCGCTGCCAGGAATATTTTCGGGATATCTGAAACACAGTCTGTAACACATTCTGGGAAGAGGCATGCGTTCTTCTCATACGATATGTAGCCGATTTATTTTATTGTCAGAAAGAAGCGGTTTGGGCAGGTTCAGAATTCGCTTTGCTTTCTGCAGTGCCTGCCCGCACGCGTTAGTAGCTGCGTACAAACAGCAGCCTGCACCAAAAGGACTGCAGACCCCGACGCAGGGTCTCTCTGCCTTACATGTAAATGAAACAAGATTCACTCGCTTTTTAAATTCACGCCCACTATGAATTATTTAGACTTCAGCTGATGCCGAGCTGGTACGGAGGGATGGCCCTGGGGCTGACTGCACTTTTTAGAAGACGGCTCATTTTAACTAAGGCAAGCAGCATTTTTAGCAGGGGTTGTCTAGCGGCAGCTAGACAGGTCCCCACAGGTCATTTGCAGGTCCCCATCTTTTAACACTCCTTATTCACGTTCAAAACATAGCACTGCTGCCATTGTAGGAGGTCTTGCCAAAACGCTCGCGTCTCTCCAAGTTTGTGTGGAGGCACCAGGACATTAATTTTGTAGAAAGGGAATATTTTGCACCATTTTGCAGGAAGAAGTGTAAAGAAAGGAGAAAAAAAAAAGTACAGCATATGTCTAATATTAGACATATACAGCTTCAGCAGTGTGATGGAGACAAAGAGGTCAGCAAATTAGCATCAACATGAGGTTTTACTCCGTGTGTGAGCTACCCACAACGGCTGTTACTAGTCCCAGAGTACTTGAGAGTGGCCAGAGTGTTTCCACCACCTACCGGAAAGCTCCAGTGTATCCATAGTATTTCTCGTGGCTGCTGGCGACGCACTTCTCCGGCGGGATTCTCCCTGAGCCCTTGCAGAGTTGGCAGAGGCGGGAGTTAGGAGGAGACCCGGGAGCACAGCCCTCACTGAAGTATTCATCTGAAGGCAGAAATAGGAAAAAAAAAAAATATCACTTTTCCTGCACTGAAAATTTAGGTTTTCTTTTAATTAACACGTTCTTGCGCTGAATTTGTACCAGCGGTCACTGGGAGCTGGAAACAGGCAGCGACAAGGAGCACGATTCAGCGGACGGCAAGTCGCACGCATCCAGCTTCAGTATGAACCTGGTGTCTTGCTGTTACTGACAGCGGAGCCGGGCCGAAGGCTCGGCTGCAATAGGCACTACCTTAGCATAAAAAGAATGGATTTGGTGCCAACCAGCCCCAGCTCACACAGAGCCGAATGCCCGAGCTCTGGGGGAAGAAGGGACAGTGGGAAAGGCAGGCAGGAGGATGGAGAGGCTGAGTCTAAAACTTCCTAACACCAGTAGCTTCTCGCGGTTCGAGATTTCCTTTTACCAATCGTATGCTTACTTTGTCTTGGTCGATAATATTTCCATGGTTTTTTGTTGGACCGTATTTCTCGCCGGTTGAAAGCTGACTGCAGAAGTTGATCTTCCGAACAACCGCCAAAGTCCCAGAGCCAATGCGCTTTCACCCCCTCCCTCTCAGGCAGTCAGATCAGTCCCTTTCAGTTTCCTGAACAGACCCCAGCCTCTGGCCCCTGCGCTCAGCCCTTCCCCTCCCTTCTGAGATTCATAACCCACCCCTTCCCCGCACTGCACACCCTGCACAAGCACCAGGCCCCCGATACCTGGGCCAGCCTGTATTCCCTTTTTGGGGATGTCTTTTGGGCTGCTGCGAAGGGACAGGGAGAGGTGTGAAAAGAAAGCAAAGTTCCCCAAAGCAGCCGACGTGCCGTGTCTTTCTCTGAGGCAGTAACAAACAGCCTAAAACTTTGCTTGGTGAAAGCTTAAACAACAGAGTTTTCTCCATTTCCCACCTCCAGGTGAGACGCTTTGAGGCAGAAGAAACTTTGAAGATCAGATGAAGGATGGGAAAAGATTTCCCAGCTTGAAGAAATGTATACAGAACTCCACGCACCGAAATTGCAGCTCCCCGTCCTGTTGTGAATCAAGCCCATGGGGATGTTCCAGCCAGCAGTTCTCCCGACAGCGGTGTGGCACGACTTCTTGCCCTGCAGATTGTTCCATGTGATATCTTTGTCAGATGCCTTCACGACAGCCACAGCGAAGTAGGATGCTTTCAGAAGATAAAATAGAGGAGAATTAAGGACAGGCCGGAGGACCCCACCGTGCTCCCTTAGGAGCGGGCACCTACAAACAGCGTAGCAGAAATACTTTGCACTTATAAATGATTTGCCGGGCAGATGAGTTTGCAGATGGGATGCATCTACCCCCACCATGCTCCTGGGAAATTATTATTCCTGACATTTCCCTGCCCCCAAAAATGCTGACACGTGGGCATGCGAGCGCAGGCTGCAGCAAGACTCAGATGATGATTTCTTATCCCACTCCTAAATTCTTATCTCCTCTTTAGCAAAGGACAAAACCCATCCCTCCTCTCCCTCTTCCCGTTTCCATAAAGAACAATTTCCTAACGCCACGACCCAGACCCTCTTTCCCTCTTCGCACACCGTTACCGTGGGACCCTACTCCACGTAACAGCATCTAAGCAAAAACCTCTGATGCTACAGCATGCTCTGCCTTGACGTCTGCTTGCAGACCCAGACTTTCCATCCGAGCACTAAATTTGTCTCCCACATTTTTAACGTCTCCGTTGGATGCAGCGGCTCTTTGTGTGGAGGCTGGCCATTTATTCTCCACTCGTGACTGCATATGTATTTTTCTACTTATACCCATCAGGACTGTTTTCTGTCCCTCTGTTGGCAGTAATTACCTGGTTGTCCTCCTGCTTGCTGGCATTGATTGTCATCTGAGGGAGGGGAAAAGAAGAAGACATTAGATAAAAGATGGGGCAAATCCGAAAAGGGATGGAGCTCACTAATTTCTGGAGAAACTTCATTCTAGAAGTGACTGTTTCAGGGTAACACCTTGTGATTCAACAGAACAAAGCACAGCCTCCATCTGCTCCTCTGACCTGAACCAACTGGTTTTACCCAGGCGGGTGCTAAAGGAGAGGAACATCATGACTGAAAGGAAGAAGAGCGGAGCTGAGGTCGCTGTGTTCCTGACTGCTGATGCCCACCCTCCCAGGGCTGTCTGCGGAAAGACAAGGCACGCAGCAGGGAGCAGAGTTCCCTGACAGCACCGTGTGCTTTTTGCAGGATGCAGCACTGAGGCTGCTTTCTAGATTTTAGAACAAAACCAGTGCTTTTGCACCAGCCCATTTCCCACCACCCGGACCCAGAAGGGCAGCCCGGGCTGTGCTTACGCTCATAGGCTTCTCCCATCACTGGCACCAAGCCGCACACGCCAGCGGTGTAGACAAAACCTCCGTCTAAGCTGATGGCATCTGCTTCACCTTTCTGCAACGAAAACGGCGCAGCAATGAAGCGACGCCCTAAGTCCCCAGACCGGCGCTTTTCAGAAATCAGGTGGTGAAAGAAGCACTTGTGAGGAAGAAGGGCTTGGGGCTAAGGGGACGTGAGGCGCCGTCCCTCGGCACACGGACAGACGAGGTCTCGCTGATGCAAACAGAGGGAGTTGTGAAGCTATCACTCCCGTGCGCTTGTAACCACATCCAGCAGCAGCTCTCCCCCCAGACGCTCGCAGGCGTGGGCTCCCCTGCCAGCTTTCCTTCTCTCACCTGTCCTTTCAAGTTTGCATTTTGTGCTGTCTTCATGGTACTGAGCCAACCCTCCGGGCCGCCACCAGCATCCTCACCTCTGCTACGGAATCACACCTCTCCTAAGCACGCAACTGTTGTTCTCTGCATGTTACAAAACCTGTACCTTGCCTGCCTTTTTCGCATGGAAAGTTGCTTCACATCAGAAAATTGCTTTCTATTTAGTGTTCTCAAAAAAGAACACTGTCCAATAAAATTGTTAGAAAAATGTTAATCGGTGAAAAACCAGCCAGGCCTTTTCCCTGTGATGAAGTTGGTATTTCTCACAAAACTCCCAACGTTTTATTTTAAAATCCACCCTCCCCTCTCCCCCATCTATTTCCAGGCTGAAAGAAGCAATGCTGCTCTCCATCTGAAAGGTTCACAGGGAGAAGGAAAGGAAAAAGAGCCATACCATGATCTTAGTAATGCAGTCCTTGGTGTTGTCTGCCACGGTACACTCCACAAGCCCGTTGCTCATCACACTCCAGAGGTCACACTTGCTCTTCTCATTCTTGCCTACTGCGCACCACCGTGTCTTGTTTTCTCTGCGGTTGGAGTTCAGCTGATCTGTAAAACCAGCAGAGGAAAAAGAAGGGTAAGCCCTGCTGAAAAATGAAGCTACAAACTGGCTACTTTCTGGGTGCGTGGGACTCAGCCGTGAAACCGTCTGCCTGTACACACCAATCTGCTGCTGCCCAGCCCAAGATGTTCTTGTTTAATAAGCCCTGGGCTGGCTGAAGAGAAGGGGTGATTCTTAAGCTGAAGGATGCTCAAAAATCAGCTTACAGGTCCAAAAGGAGAACTTCTGTGTAACACAAGCCATTCACGCAGATTGGTGTTGGTTAAAACATCACAGCCGCTAAACCACCGTGCACTGTTAGGACTTGGTATTGCTGCCTGTAATATATCCCACATTTCTCCAGACCTCACAGCCAAGGCAACCAAGAGACTAAGACCAGACCGAACTGGGAAAATACAACTTGGTTATGCTTCTGTGAAGCGGCATCTGAATAACCTGTTTTGATGCTACATGAAGTCCATGGACGCCCTTCCAGTAAATGCCATAGCGGCTGAGCCCGCCACAGACATCTCTGAGCAACGATACATTTTGAGTGGGTTTCAGAGGTCATTTGTGGGATGCTTGACTCAGAAAGCCAGCTAGAACACCAGTAAGTGCTTGATGAGCCTAGATGGAAATAAAGGACACTGTTTCCCTCAAGTGGCCACTACTGGACCTGGTGTCCCAGGATGTTCCTTCCCCTGACATCCCAAAAATGGCTTCTCTAAGCAGCAGTTTTGCCCATGACCAGTCCCTCCCACCAGGTGAATAACCATGGGCAATTTTTGGTGGTGTAATCACGCTGAAGGGATGAGGGGTGGAGCATGTGTAAATTTTTCACCTTTGTCGGTGTGGCTTTGGAATCAACAAATTCCTTTTGCTGATGTGAGTGAAGCTTGTGAAAGACTGTGTGCCTTTAATGATAATGCCTTTCACAGGAAATATTTTGCAGAGAATCCCATCTGTGTTTGGAAAAAAAAAAAGGTGTTCCTTTTGCCCAGACATATTTGCTGATCCCATCTCTTCAACGCAGCTCACGCTGACGTGACATTAGCAGTTCATGTCCTGCCTACCTTTCTGAAGGCTCTGGATGGCATTGTAATACTCAAAGCCCAGGTAGAGCTGGGAATCCATCAGTGATGGGATACGCTTCAGCTCTATAGCAGAGTCTTTGAAAAGCAAGTCTTTGAGGCTTGGGTCCTTCTTGCCAGGTGGCCCAAAGAGCTGGAAGGTGCTGGTTGTGCCCACACCAAATTTTTCCTGCCATGGGGGGAAAAATAATCAGCAAACGACTGTACTAAAGCTCTTGGAATGCTGGAGAGAACAAGCAAGGCCAGAGCACGAAAGCAGAGATGCTAGAGGAAGGGAAGGGGCATGACAATACCTGTGCTTTTGAGAGAAAGGTCCAGATGTCATCAACCTTGCTATCATCTCGAGCCACAACGGCGTGAGCAGGTACCCTGGCCCAGTGACAGACTTTGTAGTTGTCCACAGGCTGACGGGTGCCATCCAGACACAGAAGCTCGTACTGATCCTTCTCTTCCGGGGCATTTTCTGGATAAAGGGAAGAACCGTGAGTTGCATCACCATGAAAACAGACAAAAAAGCCAGTCTGGGGCAGATTTGTAATGAATTGATTTCTGCTGAAGCTCAGGTGAGAATCTTTGCAGAAGACAGGTTGACCGCACCCTCCCCTTGCAATGGTAATGGACTCATCGTGGCATACGAAAGCAAGGCAGAAAGGAGAACACACGTGCCTGTGAAAGAGATTTTTCCCTGCTTCTGTCGTAACCAACCCCAGAGTAAGGGGATCTATGCGGCAGTAGTGCCTAGACATCCAGACGTGTACAAACGGATACAAATGCAAATAGATTCACAAACACCACACAAACGGATTGAGCAGGTCAGGAGCTGCACACAGTCTGTGAAGGCCAGTAGTTAGCCAACGTCAAGGCTGAAAATAGAACCCGGCTCACAGGGTTATAGGAAAATTCAGGCAAGAAGGGACCTCTGAAGATCTATGGTCCAAGCCCTTGCTCAAAGCAGGGGCAGACCAGGTTGCTCCAGGTGGATCTTGAAAACCTTTAAGGATGGAGAGCGCACAGCTGTCCTGGGCAACCTGTCCTGCTACGTGACTTTCCTCAAGGTGAAAGAAATTCCCTCTTGTATCCAGTCCAAACCTCTCTTGTTTCAGTTTATGATTATTGTTTCTCATCTTTCCACTGTCCACCTCCGTAAAGGTCTGGGCTAGCCTTCTTGCTAGCCTCCTTGTAGGTACAGGTAGGCTGCTCCAAGGTCCCCCTAAAGCCATCTCTTGCTCAGGCTGGTCAAGCCCACCCCATGGAGCATCTCCTTGCAGGACAAGTGTCCCTGCCCCATGACCACCTTGGCAGCCATCCTCTGAGCTCACTGCAGGTCCAGGGTGTGTCAGGCCATCTTCCCTCTCTGAGAAGTGCAGAGGTGGTGAACTCTTGCTGTGGGCTGAATTCCCTCCAAAATCCCTCTCAGAGGGATGGGTGAGCGTAACTACCTACGCAATTGCTCACCCTGTGTTTGCTGTGATAACGTTACAGCTGGCTCTGCGACATGGCACCAACAATAACACCACTGAACTTAAACCAAGCAGGTTTTCCTTCTTCAAAGAAGGACCTCAAAGAAGAACAAGTGTACCCCACCATAATCACGTTGCTCAATAGCAAGGATGTCTGTCGACAGTGTGCAAAACATGTTTCTAGGGATGAAAGGAGAAGAAGTTTAGGGCAAACCTGGAGAGGACTGAAAGCCTGCACAGTGTAGACTAATTGCAGGATGGAGTGGCAGCAAGAGGTTGGACTAGAAGGAGAGAAACAAGGGATCCACCAGGCCTACCTTGAACGGTTGTGTGTTTCACAAACGCCACGTCTCCTTTTCCGTCTTTCAAACAGCTGCAGGTGGGAGGAACAGAAGAGATGTTAAAAAACCGCCAGACATTGTGGCTCCCTATCTCCTGTTTCAGCAAATTATTTTGGCACAAACTGCAACCGTAGAGCAGAGGTCTTCCCCAAAAAAACCTATGCTGGCAGAGAAGCAATGCTCAAGAAGCCTGGTTACGCTTAGCAGGATGCTAATGCTGTGTATTCTGAAGTCTGTGCAAAACCGTACAGCCCAGCTGCCTCGCTCATCTGCTAGCTGCCTGCCAGTTATTGCTAATTAGGTCTTTAATTACCAGCACTCCCAGTTATTCTATAAATTCAGTCTCCCCGGGCCCCCTGATTACAACACTGCCCTCCCTGGTATAGGGAAAACTTGCATGTGTCAGAGCTAGAAGAATATTTTCCCAAAGGAAAAATAACTTTCACTCACTGAAAAGCTCCCGAATACCCAGAATAAGGTGCTGTGCGGGAGCATTTGGTTTTGGAGTCTCCCTTGCACTGACGGCACAGTTTTTGTTCAGTGGTGGCACCAGGCACGCAGCTGGCAGAGAAGAAGTTGGCCACCGCTGTGGAGGAGAAAGAAGCAATAGTTAGTCTAAAATTCACCTTGACATGGACCTGGAAGGGAGCGAATGCACAAAAAATGCCAGTGACTCGGCTGCTCTGCGAGCCACCTCTGGACCTCCACAGAAGATCGGGTAACATCGCTTTCACCATACCACCACCCCTGGCTTAACATCAACCCGTTTATCTCACCGTGTCCCACCTCACCTTGCTCGATGGAGGATGAGTCTTTGCCATCCCACTTGATGTCTCCCCGGTGGAGAAGTGTCCCAATCGGGATGTTCCAGCCAGCGGACCTGCCCAGGCCTGTGTGGCAGGAGGTCTTGCCCTGCAAGTCATTTATTGTGAAGTCTGTTCCTTTCTTCACGACAGCCACGGCGTAGTAGCTGGTTGTGGAGCCTGCAGTGCAGGAAAAAGCAGGAAAGCAAGGAAAAAGGAGGACTTAGGAGCATTTCACATCCTGCCAAACCCCCAATTGCAGGCAATAAGGTGCTGCACTTCCAAATAATTAGCAATTTCGCTTGAACACTCACAGTCTTCCTCTTTCCTTAGGGGTGAGCTACACTGCCAATACTGACCCAACGCTGCGCATTATGACTTGTAATGGTAAGCAACCAGAAAATACTATCAGACACAAAATGCTTTGCCACTGGAGAGACATTGGACATGCCCGTAGTTTTGTAAGGATGCTTCAACAAGTCTTTTTGGGAAGTCTTTTCTCAAATGCCGTTGCCCACTGAAGCATACATGTAAGCCTTGCCAGACTGAAATTCCACAGTCAGTCTTCAAAATTATACCTAGTCCATCACATGCTACGTATGAATAAAATGACTGAGTTTTAGGGGTGGTAGAGACCACAGCCTTCCATTCCATATCTGTATTTTCGTAGCTACTGTGCTGAGGATGACTCTGCCATGGTGCTTTGATCCTGAATATTTTGTACAAAAGGGCTGAACTCCGGGGCAGAGGTCAAAACAGATTAAGAGCTTTGGATGTGGTGGGATTGCATGAGGCGAGACAGACAGAAATGGGGAAATAGCATCTGTTTGGCTCCCAGGGGAAAGATGGGAGAGAGAAAGGATGGTACAGAGGGTTAGCAGGGATGGAGCAAGGGAGCTAACTCTTATCAGATGGGATTGCTGCAGAGCTCTATTTATGCTTCTTTTTTTCTGTGCTTTGCCTGCACCTCTTGCCTCAGTAATCTCAACTGGGTGTTCCTCCACCACCACCAAGGCAATGCTGGTGCCTCTTCATCTTCCCCCCCCCCACCCCGCCTTGATGACTGTGCAGGAAGACACACAGGTTATCTGAGCTATCTAGCTCAGTGCTTCACAAGTGTAGTTCAAGGTCACTGGAAGCAAAAGATCTCTTGGACCAGCTCCATTTTTATTCCATGCTTCAGGAGGAGCATGATTTCTGCTCATGGTGCTCTCCTTCCATGGCCAGTGCATCATCACAGATCAGCGACTTTCATCACAGCTAAGGTCAGAAACGGGGCACTGTCTCTGACCCTTTCCATTGCAGTGACTCTATGGCCTTGGGTGATGATTTACATTTTGGTGGAACTGCACCCCCACCCCTCCCCCTCTGGGACCTGGAAACCAGGGGCAACATCTCAACACCCAACAGAAATAATGTGGGGGCTCTGCATGGAAAGGATGGCCTTTGCACTCAGTTTGTTACCACTACTTGCCTTAAAATCGGACATTAGAAAGGAATTCTTTACTGTGAGGGTGCTGAGGCCCTGGCACAGGGTGCCCCGAGAAGCTGTGGCTGCCCCTGGATCCCTGGCAGTGCCCAAGGCCAGGTTGGATGGGGCTTTGGGCAATGCGGTCTAGTGTAGGGTGTCCTTGCCCATGGCGGGGGGTTGGAACTACATGATCCTTGTGGTCCCTTCCAACCCAAACCATTCTATGATTCTATGAAAAATATCACATGAAAATGTACCTCCACTTCGTTCGTAGACCTCAGCAACAATGGGCTTCAGCTTGTAGGGAGCAAGGCCTGCCTCATAAACTTGGCCGCCGTCCAAGCTGATGGCATCTGCTTCGTTATTCTAAACAACAAAAAGATTTCAGTCAATAAACAAAGAGCTTTGGGACGCAAGAGGGAAAACACTTCCCCAGAGTCTCTCTGGGTCCTTGTGGGTGAGCCCTTCTCTACAGGGGGATCACAGGTACCAACCAGTGACTCAAAGGAAACTCCAACCTTCTCTGAGTGGCTGCTGAAACATCCTCAGTGCTCAGCACAGGTATTTGCTGCCCACTCACCGAAATGGCTTTTATGCAGTCAAGGTATGTTGATTTCTGCAGGCAAGTCAATGCGACACTCTCTTGTTGCATGTGCTCCCTTAGGCTGTGGCATTTGTTCTCTTCTGCTGGGGATATTGTGCACCATTTGATGGTTGCCTTGGGCGGAGCAGCAAAACACAGAGCTGTAGAAAGAACCAGAAACAGAGAGTCTCAGAGAGGCAGCAAAGGCGTCAGATGAAGAGAAACAGCATCTCCATGAATACGAGATCTCTGGCTCCCTGCAGTCATGGCCCCGGGTGATGACCAGTTGCAGGATCTCCCTTGCACATCTCCTGAGCCAGGCAGGAAGGTCACTTCTTTCTCGCCTTCAGAAACATCTGGGAGGATCATTCCTGTCCCTGGGTAATGGATGTCCACCGTGATTCAAGCAGCATGGGCTCACAGCAACATCCGCAGGAGTAGGAGAACAAATCCACACACTTCACTAGAACTCAAACTGGAGACTTTGCAAATCCACAGCGAAAAGGCACTCTGCTGAAGCAGCGTCTTTGCAAATTACCCCAGAGGGAGGGCAGCTCAGACCTGCACAGACCATATTCAGTACCTTGCCACACATGACCTTCTTGGCAGCTAGATGATCCGATATATTTAATTGTCTCTTCATACCTCCACTACACCCAGTAACAGAGATGCCAGGCCACCACCACAGCCCTCTTTTCTAACAGTCCCCCAGCCAGTAAATGCAGCTGACTGGCTGCTCTGGGAGGCCGGAGCAAAGCAAAGACCTCAGGTGGACACCGGCTCACTCCTCCTGCAGCAACCTAAACACCAGAATCGCTGGACCCTTGCAGTTAAGGTACATGGCCAGCCTGTGCCGCAACACTGCACCTCAGCTCTGCCCCTTCCTGGCAGGACTGCACAGACTGAGGCTGTATGCACAGCTCGCTCCCTCCGAACCCTTGATGGCACGTTTTCTTCAAACATCTCCAGATTCATCTGTGTCGTTTCCATGTCCTCTTTCACCCCTGAAGTAGTCTCTCTTACTTGATTTTTGAGCCATAACCCTGCCAGCAGACACCTCCCCTCCTCCCATGGAGGTGCTGAATTTGGCCACAGGGAGGATCCTTAGCCTGAATTCCTACTGCCATCCTCTACGTTTTTCAAGTCTTGACTGCACAAAGCCACGGTCACCTTAATCTACTGCTGGGCAGAGGCTGGACAGGGACATCCTAAGGGAGTCAGCCCAGCTGCACTGGTGAACACTGGGAAGGCAATGGGAGCCTGAGTGCTGCAGCATTCTGCCTCAGAGATTCTGGGCAACCTCTTGGCTCCTTCGGTGCAGCGCAGGAGGAGGGACTCTTCACCACCACACGCTAGTACTCAGCAAAGGTGCTCGAGGACTTTCCGACGCCAGCGGCACAGGGAGCACTTCCCACCAGGACATTAACCACCACCACACTTTACGGGGGGGTCAGAAGAGACCCGCTGCCTACTCCAAGAAGGGGACCGCTCCTTCCCTTTCCAGGCGGCGGCCCCCAGGTCAGGTGCAGACAGCAGCAGTCTCCTTGCCGTGGCTACCTGCCCATTGCCTGCCAAAACCGTGAGCAGAGAGAGGAGGGAAGCAGTCACTTCAAGCAGCAGTGGCACAATTTAGGCATAAAGTACACCGGAGCTCGAGCAAAGCGCGGTGGCGGCGGCAGGACAGAGCAGCACAGGAGCAGAGCGGGGAGCACGCAGCGTTTTTTGTTATTTAAACTCTACTTTATTGTCACTGCCTTCAGGTTTAACCCAGCACACACGCAGGCTTGGCACGCAGGTCTTGTTCTAGTGTCTGCCCCCAGCCGAACGCCTGCTCCTCTCCTGGCACAGCAGCTGGCCGCAGGGTGACTTCTCCCTTCGCCCCGCAGCAGCAGGAGCGCACCAGTGCAAGCGGAGCCTCCCCTGGGCCGCCCCTCCCCGGCCGTGGGTGCCGAGCATCCCTCCTCCGTGCCAGCCGAGTGCTCGGCAGCTTGCTGCGGGGAGCCGCAGACCTCCCTCCAGCCTCCCTGGGCCGGCCCAAGGAAAAATCTGCTGCCGTTAACGCTCAAAACCCAACCCTTGCTGACAGAGGTTCGCAGCTGCCAAAGCAGGCATCGCTTCACCTCCTGCCTTTTACTCAGCAGCTGCCTGGGTCCGGCGCGTGCTGCGGCTCTAAACCAGCTTCGTCTAGGGGGAAAGCCGGGGGTCCTGGGCGGGTTGGACTCTTCCTTTCCCCCCAGACTGCTTTCAGCAGACACTTACCCACTATCCCGAAGGACAGCACGAGAGAGAGTACGAGTCTCATACTTGAGCGCGGAGTCAGGTGCCGAGGAGGGGGTGCAGCAGCCTTGGTCACAGACTGTCCCCTCCGAGTCTGTGATGGCTCTGGAACCGCTTTCTCCCCCTTTTATAGAGGAACAGCCCTGGCTGTGTTTGCAGAAGCAATGACCTAACACTGTTTGTCCTTCCTTGTTTCTCAATAGCTCCTAAATCGCCCCCCTCCCTGGATCAGCCCATTTTTAGGAAGCCTTTCACTTTGGCACTGAACCGCTCCACAGGCAGGAGTCAGAGCAAGCCAAGGTGCTTTTCATTTTACAAGGGGCTAGAGATGGAAAATTCCCAAGTTGTGACATTTGAATTCCCCTGCAGGCTGAAACGCCACGGGAGGGGCTATTTTCTTTGTGCTGGCCACCCCCTGCCTTGCCCAGCCTAATCTCAGAAAGTCCCTGCTGGATCCAGCTCCAAGTTTTGCATATTTGCGAGTAGCCGCTGCTGTTGCGCCCATCGCCCGTTGGCTTGAGCACCCCCAGCGCCTGCCCGCTCCCTTGCCCTCTCCTGGCAATGGCAAGGGGGTTTGGGAGGCGGTAAACGTTCCCTACGCGTGATCTGGCAAGCTCCTCGCACCGGCAAATGAAGTCAGTTCCAGCGACCGGCCAGCTCGTTAGTGCCCTGCAGCCAGAATGAGGCATCGCGCCGCACCGTTGTTAAATTCTTGGGATGAACCTGGGAAGAAATGCTGAAGTGAGGAGTCACCTTCCTCCCCCTTCCTCTTCAAAACCTCTCCATCCAATGGTACCACTCCTGGCTTATCTCCTTGCAGCCCGGACAGGTGGGGTTTACGATGGTCTGCCCTCATGATGTTGTCCCAGGCTCCATGTCCCCATCTTTGCTGCAGGCTGCAAGATCAGCTTCGGGTTGGCTTTGACACATGCACACTAGGTGAGAGGCCCTGGACCACGTCAGCTAGCCCACGAACAACCCTGGCAGCATCCCTAGAGAGCAGCTGCCAGGGCTGGGCACCCACCACGTCCACCTGACACAAGCACAAGTGCTGTAGGAAGCCCAGCAGTGAGGTCTGGCTCCCAGGCTTGCTTGCAAGAGCACCAACCTCCTTTTGTGATGGTCTGGATCCCCTGCACAGGTCCTTCCTCTCCCATTGCCTGCACCCTCCAGGCAGCAAGTACCACAGCCTTGCCCACAGCGGGTTCCTGGCTGAGGTTGGCTGGAAGCACCCTGGGTTGGCTCTTCTCCCTCCTCCCAGCAGGCCCCGGGCACAGCAACCTGCAGGTGGCTGGTGGTGGCCAGAGTGGCTTCAGTGCAGGTGGGAACCCAGTGTCAGGTCAAGGATATGGCTCTACAGTGTGACCCACGGAAGGGGGGGCAGCTGGAGACCTTCAGGCAATGACCAGCTCCACCGTGCCACCGTGAGCCTGCCCTACTCGTGACTCTAGCTGCTGGAGGTCCCTACAGGCTGAGCGAGAGGCACTAGTGGCCATGATGGTTATTTCAGCATCATCTTTAGCAGTTCCTGCAGTATGGCTAGTTCTTATCTCTCATCACTTCATCCCCTGCTTTCCCAGATGAGCATCTTCTTGTGTCCAGAGCATCTCCAAACACACTGCAACTGGAGGAGGGGGGGAGAAATGACTTGCTTGCCCTTCAAGACTTCCTTCCCTTGTGATCTCCCATCTGTATTTAGTCCAGCAAGCTGTGGCCCTCCAGAGTAAGTAAGTTAGTAAAAGCAGGTGATTTTGGGGAGTGCATGTGCGAGGGGGATGGATGGAAATCCTGGGTTTCAAATTCTGTCCCCCTTTTGAGGGCTCTCTGCGCATCCGAGACTTCTCGTCGGCAGAACGGGCCTCTCATCGCTGCCCAGCTGTCGCTTCAGCTCCCTCGGACAGCTTTCTTCTGCGTCTGCTGGAATCCAATAGAGAGCTCGTCTTGTGACTTCGCCCACGACAGGTCGGCAAGTGCTCTGACACTGGGCTCTTGTTTTCCCTCCGCTGTGCCGAAGGNGGATGGGGAGCAGCATCTTCTTGTGTCCAGAGCATCTTCAAACACCCTGCAACCGTGGGGGTAATGACTTGCTCACCCTTCAAGACTTCCTTCCCTTCTGATCTCCCATCCATATTTAGTCCAGCAAGCTGTGGCCCTCCAAGGTCTTCCTCCACTGAGACACATAGATGCCATGTGAAATCCATCACCAGCTCCCTGTGGGTCTCACCAATCCTTGCCTCGCTCAGGGCAGCCTTAGCAATGTCCCCATCCATGGGAATAAGTGGCATAAGGGCTTGAAGGCAGCTGTCCCACAGAGTTCTTCCACAGCTTTTTGTCAGTTTGTTCCAAAATGCTGCTTCCAACAGGCATCCTGAGAGAGCCTAGAAATTACAGTGCCACTGAAAAGGCAAAGTTATCTGAGCACATAAATAATGGCGAAAATATCTGGACATCCTGACTCCACAAACTAAGCTGTTAGGACACTATTCAGAGCAGGTAGATGTATTTTTTTCCACATGACAAACAAAGGGAAAATTTGCAGAAGAACATTTGGGAAACATAAAGGATCTGTTCAAGGAACAGAAGAGCAGTTGCTGGAAGAGCCCATACTATATTGCCTTCTGCACATGGTTCCCAGCCTTTTTGACATGGACACCCACTGCTCCTCTCAAATTGCACCTCCATCCCCAAGGGACTCTCTGTATCTGCTGAGGCTGTGACGTGGTGATGTGACGGATGGTTTTCACTCCACCCTTGTCCTTCCCTGTCTTCCTTGTCTTTCCCTTGTCCTCCCAGATGGCATCAGGGCAAATCCAGGGGTGAAGGAGGAGGAGGCTTAGATTGCAATAGCTTTTACTGCTTACCTCTCATCCTCTAGCCTTTACCAGTAACCTCCTGGATTTTCACATTCAGTCACCAGTCATCTGGAAAAGTTACTGGTCACATACAGAGCCACTTCTGTATCTCTTTTTGATATTATCAAATCCTACCTTTTTCCATGATGGATTTCCATTCACCTCCTGGTGTGTACCCACCTTCATGCTGCTTCAGTGACTTTGCCACCTGTGGCCAAGATCTGCTGCTCCCGCCTGCCGCAGAGCAGCTCTGGGGAGAAGAGACTCTTCCAACACGCAGCTTGCCTTGGAGGCACCCAACGGCAGAAGCACAGCGGATTGGTGATGTGTGTTCCAGGTTACCTGGGCTTCAAGGCTCAGACCTTGGTTTCAAAAGCACCCAATAGGTCTCCAAGATGCTCCCACCAAAGGAAGCCTTGGATGGAAAAGGCAAAGTACTCTGGGTGGCCTCCAGCTGCAAAATGCCTTCCTTTTGGAGTCCAGGAGGCACAAACTTCTTGGCCCAACCAACTTCTACCCCTGCACATCTACCAGACAACCGCTTTTCCAAATTTTGTGCTGGAAAGTGCACACCTATTCACACAGCAGGTCCTCTCTCTCACTAAATACACAAGCATGCTTCTACAAGTTCTAGTTAGATCCATACCTCCTTACCTGGGTGCACAGTTCTGTGCAAAAAGAGAGCTCCTCCCATGCCCAAACACATGTATCTGGCTGACCAAAGGGCCAGTTCTTACTAATGATGGAAATTCTTCTCGTCTTTCAAGGTCAGAGGTGAATGCTCCAGCTCACGCAAGCAGGAGCAGCTTTACCAGAAAGGATGGAGCTAAGCCAGTGCCTCTCACACCTTGCCCTTATTATCTAGAAAGCATCAAATCTTCTACAGCGTACACCTTCACGAAACGTGCTGAATTATTATGACACGTTGCAAGTTCGTTGTATTGCAACACGACGGATCCCGGCTGTTCTGTTTTCAGAAAGAGGATGCTGCTAAAAATTACATGAATGATTAAGAAATACAAATTAACACACCCTCTGACCAACCACAGGTCACTGGTGATGCATAAACACATCTGAACCCCAAGAAAAGCACAGGGCTTGGCTCCACGCTGAGTAAAATTGAAGGTAAACCGATACTGTTTATTTCTGCATCTCCCTTATTACTGCAAACCACGCTGTGGTTTGTGGCTGAGATGAGGCCGGGCTGGAGCTTTGCTTGTGTCCTAAAGAAAGGATATTTGTTGTAACTGGGCTGGGACAAAGTTAGAGCTGGCAGCGCTGTCTGGGAGAAGGCTCAGCTTTATCATGGTGCTGGCTGCTCCCCACGGCAGAGCTCATCCTGGAGCCACCGCAGCTGGTCAGAGGCCGAGCCAAGCTCTGGTGGCGTGTGCATGTCGGGAAAACATTAACCGGGCAGAGGGGATCGAGGCACCACATCAACGCAGGCACCTCGCCCGACTCTTTGGAGCAGTTAATGCCGTAGAGGTGCTCCTGTCGAGCAGTAGGGGCCTCTGGAGCTAATGCTGCTGCTCCCAGGGGTCACCAGCCTGGAAGCTCTGTGATGAAGACCCAGATCACCCTGAGATATTAAGAACAAAAAGCACTGAAAATGAAAGAAAAAACATATTTATTTTTTTTTAAAAAATGATTCAATTGAACCTGAAGGTGGGATGGGCTGAGGGCAGAGGGCAATATACACCCACCAGGACTTTGGGCTTGTCTATAGAGTTGGCTTGTTTCCCTCTGGAAATGGGAATTTCTACTTTGTGGCTTGGAGAAGGCTGGAGCCTGCCCACAACATGGATGTCAGCACGGTCAGCCACAAAGCTGGGCTCAAGTTCTTGTCCTGTCCTGGACCTACAGGTCATGTCACAGCGGGTGAAGGCAAGAAGAGCAGCCTGATGGGAACCTATTTTCCCAGATCAGCTTCCCTGCTTCTCTGTCCATAGCCCAGAGCGGGACGCAAGACTGAGACTGGCACCGAATGGCGCCCACCTCAAGAGATGGGAGACAATGATGCTGGGTGGAGAATGGATTGAGAGCAGCCCTGAGGAGAAGGGCTGGGGGTGTTGGGGGATGAGAAGCTCAGCGTGAGCCGGCAGTGTGCGCCGGCAGCCCAGAAAGCCACCCCGTGTCCTGGGCTGTGTCCCCACAGCGTGGGGCAAGGGAGGGGATTCTGCCCCTCTGCCCAGCTCTGCTGAGACCCCCCTGCAGTGCTGCCTCCAGCTCAGGGGGCCCCAGGACAAGGGGGACATGGAGCTGCTGGAGCAAGTCCAGAGGAGGCCCTGGAGATGCTGCGAGGGCTGGAGCCCCTCTGCTCTGGGGACAGGCTGAGGGAGCTGGGCTTGTCCAGCCTGGAGCAGAGAAGGCTGCGGGGAGACCTTACTGAGGCCTTTCAATACAAAAAGGGGGCTTATAGGAAAGATGGAGAGAGACATTTTACCAGGGCCTGAAGGGACAGGACAAGGGACAATGGTTTTAAAATCAAAAGGGGTATATTTAGATGGGATACAAGGAAGAAATTTTTTATGATAAGGGTGCTGAGGCCCTGGCACAGGTGGCTGCCCCTGGATCCCTGGCAGTGCCCAAGGCCAGGTTGGATGGGGCTCTGAGCAACATGACCTAGTGGAAAATGTCCCTACCCATGGCAGGGGGGTGGACTAGATGGTCTTTAAAGGTCTTTTGCAACCCAAATCGTTCTGTGATTCGATATCCATGTACCCAAGGGCGGAGGGGAGAAGTCAGGAGGTTTCTGCAGAGCTGGCTTACCTGGTCAGTGGAAGCATCTGGGGGAAATCCCAGCCCTCCTGACCAATGCCAGGTCTCTCCTGGAAGAGGGAGTCACTCACTCGTCCCCTGGAGCCCGGGTCAACATGGGGCTTGCAGGAGCTGTAAGCCGCACCGTGGGAGTGCCAGCTCTGCAAGCATGGCCATGGCCAATGGTGGCCTGGGACCTGCTCGGCCTTCCCCCCGGCTCTCAAGGTCAGGCAGATACCTGGAGAGCTGTGGTAGTCTTTGCAGAAACATGCTCCCAGCCCCTCTTTGGCCCTACGGGTCTATTTGGAGGCTGTGCTCCAACTCAGAGTCATTGTGGTTAGTTTATTTTTCAGGAAATGCCACAAACCAGTTTCCCCGCTGCTTAGGAGAAATACTTGGTGTCAGGTTTTGACTGTGTTGCAATGTGCTGTTTTCTACCCGGGATGAGCTGAACTGGCCACAGGAGAGTGGGAGCTGATGTTTGAACCAATATTTGCTTCTAAGTATTGCTCAATTTCTACACCACCGCCAGCAAACAAAGAGCCCTCTGTCAGCGCTGCCCCGCTCAGAGCGCTAAGCTCAGCTGCAGCCTGCAGCCTCTTGTCCGGAGCTGCTCACCATGCCGTGCCATTGCAGGTTTGCGTTTTTGAGGTCGAAATCTACTGTCAGCTCAGCTGCCAGGCACCAGCAGTTCGACCCTTTCTGCCTTACCCAGCAGCTCTGCAGGACCCTGCCCCGCATCCTCTCCATGCGCATCATCCCCTGCCGCAAACGCCAACTGGTCCAGCATCGATGAGGGAACAAGTTTTTCTTGACCTCCTCTCTCAAGTAAGCCACCACTAACTCCCCAGCCCCCTTGCTGAAGCCAGCAGTGATTTCTGCTCTGCCAGCCAGCGGTCCGTGCACAACTCACCCTCTCAGATAGGCAATTAGCGCCGTTCCTCCTAATGAAGGACTCAGGTCTGCTTAATTAACCCAAAGGTTAACAGGATTACCAGCAGCTCTGTGCATCCTTGGGAGCTGTGATATTCTTGAAGGGCTTTTGGAAGGGAAGGCAGAAAAACGCGGTGGGTTAACCGTTCCTGCTGAAGACATGCGTGCAAATAGAGCGGCTGGAGCCTGATAACATTCACCCCCGGCTTCCCGCATATTTTCCAAAGATCTGTGAGAACAGACCAGTAAATACTGATAGCCGGGAAAGAAAGGGCAGGAGTGCCAGCTGCCGTGCACGGCCACAACGCCCTCGGCTCTGCTCCAACTCAGCACGCACCAGGGCACGCACCAGGTAGTTGCACAGCTCTTGTGTCCACAAAATGGTTGTGCCTAGCTCCGCGGGCCATGCCAGACACTTTTCTTGGAGGCACATACCCTCAACGAGATGCTGGACCATCCCAGAGGATGTGTCTGGGTGAGAACAGGAGAAAGGGTGGCTTATTTCCAGGGGAGGAGGGAGCTGTGGCTCACATGAGCCCCCGTGCACACATCCAGGGACAAGGGAGCAGGGGTGCGAGTGGGGATGTTCCCCTACGGTCATAGAGCCCAGGTCACCAGGATGGGGACAGATGCAAGACGGTGGCAGAGCTGGTCAAGAAGACTCCGTGGAGAGAGGGGAGCAAGAGCGGAGAAGCACGGGGTGCACCTGGAGGTGAACCACAGCCACCCCACCACCCCACGGGGACACCCAGCTGAGTTCTACATCTCTGGCTGCCAGAGGACCAGGGGGACCTCCCTGAAGCAGGCAGAAGCAAGCTCCTGGTGGATGCAGCCTGGGGAGCAGCCCTGCACCTGCTGCAGAGGGATGCTGGAGGTGGACCGGGAGTGACTTCGCAGGAGCCAGTGGGAGCAGACAGCAGAGGACAGCAGGCAGAAGGACACAAAAGGAGACAGCGAGGGGTGACACTGAGGAAAGACGACTTGTGAACTGGCTTTGCAGAGCAGCACCGGCAGCACGAGCCCGGGGCTGGCAGTGCTGGCCAGCTGCTGGAGCTGCTCTGGCTGCTGGATCTGGCCCAAGGAGCAGGGACTGAACCTCTTATCATCCTCTGCAGCCCACGGGCAGCCCGGCCGGGCTGGCACAGCCACCCACCGCTGCGCCCAAGCATTGTGTTCGGCTGTTGGATAGCTGCTACGGCCAGAAAGGAGATTTGGGCATTAAATGTACGGGAAAAGGGTCAGCTCACCAGTGGGTCAAGCTGAACTCTACCGCTTGTTGTTCAACGCCTTTCCAGATAGCTAATTCATGGTAATCATTAATACCAAGCCCCCGTCCGTATGCAGAGCCTCACAATAGCTAATTTTTAAACTGTCACCACAACAGCACGCTGTTACACATGTCCTGGTTGAAGCCACCTTACTGTTTAAACACTCTTACGGCCAATACATTTTCTTGCTGATTAATAGTGGTTGTTTTGAAACCACAAAATAAAGATCTGTTGGCCAGCATTCCCTTCCACTTCGTAATTTTAAAGCAGCATTAAGGGGAATTAATGGGCATGAGGTTTCAGAACAACAGCAAGGCTTAGTCTTTATTGGAGACCCTTTGAACCCTAGTTAAATTAATTTTCCTTCTGCTCTTGAGACTTTCAAACACAGATCTGGCAGTTCAGCAGTCACAAGCCACGCAAATATCTCACCCCTTAGAGGTCAACAGCTAAGTACAACACCAATGACTAAATACTGGACCCAGGACCTGGGAGGGCATCTCTTTGCTGCCCAGGTTGGTGACCACCACGCCATCACTGAAAGACCTGCCCTGCCCAGGGATCGCTGAGGATACCACAGGCAGGTTTGACCTTTCAGTTCCCCCTCTCCCTCCCAAGCACCAGAGGAATTTGTTTCCTGGTCCTTGGTCAAAGATGTTCTCATCAAGATAAAATCCGAGGGGAGCGGCTCCTCCCAGCCCCACTGCTCCGCTCCCTGGTCGCCCGGGGATGGCACAGCCACAAAGGTACCGCTGGACCCTGGCTCTCAAACCACCTCGTCCTTTCCAGTAATTACTGTTTTGCAATGTGGAAAATAATATAAGTCTTGGGACTGTTAAGAGCTCTGGGAGGAGCAGAGAGGGGGGAGCAAAAGGCCAAGCTGAGCAGATTTCAAACACCCTCCTGAGGGCTTTTAGACTCCCGCGGCATTTTAATCCTCTCAGCATTTCCAGCTGCAGGGATAAAGGATCAGAAATCCTAGGCAGAGGTGTGGGGGCTTCAGGGCACCTGTCTGGCTGGCCGTGGTCCCAGAGAGGGAGCGCTGGGGTGGGGTGGTCAGCAGGACACAGCAGCCCACTCCCAAAGCCCCTGCAGCATCATCCACCAGCCCCTTGCCCACACGCTCTGCTCCTGCAGGTACCTCGGCGCTGGGGAAAGCGAAGGCAAAGCCCAGCTGAAGTGTGACGTGGCCCTAACAGCTCCTGAAAACTGTTGCAAGAACAAGGAAGGAACCAGAAAAATTTCTTGCTTCAGATGCTTTGCTAAAAGTTGCATAAGGTGGGGGAACGTGGCTGTGCTGCGTAGGGGTGAACATCAGTTGTGCCACAGGCAAAGGGTGCTGTACAGGGAGAAATGGCTTCCTGCCACTAACCTTCAAACCACAGTGGAAAAGGAAAATTAACTCTTTTTGGGGAGTCAAGTCACTGGCAGTGACCGAGGGTCTTGGCTCAACCGTTTCCACAGCCTGGCAAGACCTGAGCTGAGATCTGTTGTTATCCCCTCCACCAGAGATTTTGCCCTTCAACATGCGTTCTTCTGATCCCCAGCACCCTTCTCCCACCATATGCATCTGCCAGTGCCGTCCACCACAGGCTGGAAGCCCCAACACTCTTCTGCCATGTGACACCTGGATGGACACCACAGCCAGAGTGCACCAGGACTACATGCCGAGGGCAGAAAGAGACAACAAGCTTTGGAGAAACGTTGGTCAGCTGTGCAGTGCTGCAAGAGACATCCCTTACCAAAAGGTATAACCAGCTCTTACAACTCCATCCTCCCTCATTTGCAGCCTCCCCAGGGCCTTACAGTGACAAGCTTCCAGGATCCCGTTCATGCTCAGCCCATCAGTCCCTGCCTGAGCAATGCTGGAGGAGTGCTGGTGCCCACCAGCTCCACCAGAGCCCTGCCCCTGCCTGGTCACGGCCCTGGTGGTCCAGACCCCAACTCACAAACAGACTTCATAGCCAGACCTTGGACCTGGGTGGTGGTCCCTGGGCTGTGTCCAACCCTGCTACAGTCCCCAGACCCGATCCCAACCTCAGACCTGCCTCACCACCACCAGCTTCCCAGGGGATCTGAACTCTGGGCTGACCCCGGCTGCCATCCCAGGGCCCATCCTGCTCACCTTGCATGGAGATAGTGATGGGCAAGTCCCCTGTCCGCCTGGCTGTGCCATCACGCTGGGCTCCCCATCCCTTGAGGAGCAGTCAGCCCTCACAGTACCCTGGCACGGAGAAGAGAACACGAAGCTATCTCCTGGTTAGACCAGGGAACGGAAAACAAGACCCTGACTCTCTTATAGGGCTTTGATCCCACGCTTCAATCCATTTACAGCCCGCTTTATCTTGGGCAATTATTTTTTTTGTATGTGGCAGTCAAGATTTTCCCATCGTACCAAAAGTTTCTACTGGCTGCTGGCTCTCGGAAGAGTCCCACAACCCCGAGCTGACATCAACACCATCTTCTGTAAACATGTCATGGAGAATTAACAGAAACAAACAGCAGAAAAGGCTTTATGGAGATCCTATTACAAACAAGATACTTGTTCCTCTCGCACATTCCCCTCGAGGTGGGAAATCCCCCTGAAAAGACCAGGCTGGCCTTTAGTCAAGGACATCAGACTTGTGTAATGACAGTGCGCTCCAGGGAAGCTGGAACTACCAGCCTGTGTCCCTTTTCTTGTCTACCACGAGGGACGCTAGCACGGATTTTACGAGCACAGCAGCAAACGGCTTCTCAGGGAAGGGTTTTATACCAGAAGAGAATAAGCTTTTTACTCATTAGGGTAATATTTCTATTACTAACACTTGGAGGCTCTGTCTGTGACAGAGGGCTTAATAAATTGAAGAAGCCAAAAGACAGGACTATCCTGCTCTGTTTTAACCCTCCAAAAGTTAAATCTGGGCTGCCTCTGTCATCCCAGAAAGCAGACCTCTTCAGAGAGCAATTCACCCCACTACAGCAGAAGTATCCTGTGGTCGTGGTAGAGGACACAGACGGGGGCTCAGACAGGCCACCCGCTCGTCTGGCGGCTAGGAGACATTATTCCCACCTTCAGCCATCAAGGCTGAATTAAAGGATTAACCGCTTGCAAGTCAAGCTGTCCTGGTTTTAAAGAGAGACACAGGTACCTGGAGCAGCTCAGGGTTAATTCTACTGTAGCACAAATGCCAAAGCACAGGCTGCTCGTTTATCCAGCAGCCACAGTGCAATTTCTTCTGGTCACAGGTGACCGCCTAAAAATAAAAGAGGAGGGAGCAAAAAGGTAGGGAGGGAAACACAGAGAATGTGCCGTGGCCAGGCTCCCGTGGCAGGGACATGCCCCCCAGCTGGGGCACCTCGGTGGAGAGCTCGGGGCTGTGGCCAGCTCCTGTCACAGCTCACGCACTGCTAGCATGCAGGGTCTTGGCTTGAGGGGACAAGCCGGGGACCTGTATCCCAACCCAAACCTTGGACAGAATCAACTCTTGAAGGTTTTCAGCAAAGCGCTGAGTCTGCTAACCTCACTTTCCTGCATCTGCAATCTTCAGCAGCAGAGTGCTGAGCCAAGAAGCAAACTCCAGCATCTTGGGCACAAGACACAGCACTCCTCTTCAGGAACAGCAGCTCTTTCTGCTCACACAGCTTGACCTGGGACTGCTTTTTGAGCTCTAACACATGGCAAGATGGATTCCCAGTTTGGGGAAAGATCTCACTTCTCATTGTCTTTAACTCACCCTCACCCGGTTCACAGTCATCAAACTCTCATGTTCATGCATCTCTTAGTCAGAGACTTTGGTGATGTAAGGGATAGCAGGGGAGATCTAGAAGATCATGATCTGTGAGATTGGCTAAGGTTAACGAGCGACTTAAGGATGGAGGAAGGCCTCATGCACTACCTCCTGGTGTTGGTCTGTCCAAAGGAAAGTCATGCTCCCAGGCTGGTTGAGGGACATCTGGAAAGAGGCACATCCTGCACCAACAGAAGGACAGTGGCCCAGAGATCTTGAACGCTAATATCCATGCCCTGGGGCACAAGGGCTGCTGTGGAGAGGCATCATGCCAACCCCTGCCTGGAGCCACCACACATGGGAACACACAGATCACCTTCTTGAGATGGTCTTCAGATGCTCTAAGGTTGGTGGAAACCGTTGCAGCTGCACAGACACCAGCAGAGTTCTTCCATTCCTTGTGATCTGACCTCATGTCTGTAATTTGTCCTAGGCCGTACGTACATCGATGGCTCCCCCCTTTTCTTCTTTCAATGCCAGACAGCCTGAAGTGCTCTACTCTCTCTCTGGGGCTCGGTTCCTCATCTTTTAACTTATTCCCAACCTGGACCTGCATTCTCCTTATTCAGCATTGGCCCTTCCAAAGAGAGTCAACCGATGTGAAGAGAACGCGGTCTCTCCTGGGATGTGGTGTCCCACTAGACTGTTTGCAGCAGTTTCTATTCCATTCTTCCCTCCTTCCCAGCTGGTTGAGCTGCTGAGCCTCACTGGCCGAGTATCTCCCGTGAGCTACCTTCAACATAGCTCTCCTCTCTGACAGGAGAAGCATGTCTAGAACCCATTCTGCTGCACGACTGGCACCAATAGCAGTAACGTACTCCCTCTGCCTGCACACTTCTTGCTTCCATCAACATCACGTGGCATCTGCATTTCCCTCAGCCTTGTTTCACAGAGAATTAGTTGTTTTCCTGAATATCAGCTCTTTCCTCCTTACTCCATCCTAGGGAATGGCACCAAAGAATGCATTGACCCTACCCAGCTTTGTGGCTGGTGGGACAGGAGCCCCTCCAAGGTGTCCTGCCAGCTGCCCTGGGGCAGCGCATTGCAGAAGACACAGAGGAAAAGTCTAGTCTTTGCATGATGAACCACCACAAAGCAGCAAAGGTAGAAATAACGGCCCAGGGTAAGGTCATTCCCTTGGTTCATGGCAGAAAAAGGCATCCAAAGCCAAGGCAGTAGAGGTGAGTGGGGCACAAGTTGTAATACATGATTCCCGGAACAAAGTTCAACCAAACTGCAGCCTAATGAATCCCCTCTGTGCAAACAGCGGCTGCTTGCTCAGCAAACACACCTACCCCAGCCCGCGCTGGTGCTGCCTCGGCCAGGATCTTTGGAGGAGGGGATGTTTTAACATCTGCAAAGAACTGGGTTTTGGACCACATCTGCAACTGTTGCTTGGGGGGGGGTGTGTGGGTGTTTACCTTCACATGCAGCCCCAGTGCACCCCATTCCCCTCATTTGACCACCATCATCAGTTTTCAGAGGTGCAACCAGGAGCGCCCTTGCTCTGCTGGATGCAGATTGTCCACCAATGGAACTTGATAGAACACACATGTCCAAAACCACAGCACACTCCATCCCCACCTTCTTCAGCTCCCCAGCTTTCTGTAGGACTATGTTTGTGCGGCAGTTATGCACTTGGTCCCTTCTAGGACAAACGTGCCCTCAGACCCCACGGGAAGAGAGTGAGCTCTCCAGCCCCAGGAGCAAGATGAGAAAGGACACCAGACACGTCAGGGCAGGAGGAAGTGAAGGAAAGCAGCCCAGGAGATGGTGCAGGGGCAGACTGCCTGTGCTCAAGTGTGCAGGAAGGAAAGGAGCTGACTATGCTCCTCTTCCTCACCACGTCCCCAGGGCTGCTGTATCCACTTCAATCTTCTCTTCTCCTCCACAGGTCTACACGGAGCACCCACTCTGGCTCTTGAGACCACAGCACAGTGCTCTCAGTCCCCAGACCCTATCCTGTCTCCGACGAGTCACAGCTCTCCTCACACATAGACTCTGGACCCGAATCTGCCCCTCTGAACCTTCGGCCCACCGCTGCCAACAAGAAATGGCAGCGGCAGCCTTGGCCCGGCACGTAGCGCTGTTTGCACAGCCCTTGCTCAAACACAATGGCCGGGGCTGGCTCTGCAAGGGGCGCAGCTCCCCACCAGCAGTGCCGTGACCTTCCTCCCACCCTGACCTGCTGCCTTAGCAGGGTTACAATGCCGCATTGTGCGCCTCCATCGCTGCTTCAGCACCTGTGGGAGCTCGCAGGCAGGTGTCCACGGTTCAGCTGCGGAGGAGGAAGGTTCACACTCCTTCCGTGACACGCCTCATTGCTCCTCAACTAACCCAGGGTGTCTCAGCGGGCACCGACATCCGAATTCGGTTAATTATTGCTGTTCTATACGGTAATCAAGTATAAACCTCAGACAGTATTATGCAGTGGGGCTTTTCTGGCCTTGGAGAAGACAACAATGACTTGGCTGATGTTCAAGACCTGCGTACCTTCTGTGTCAACACTGTCCTGAAGGTGAGAATTGATGGGAACATGGTTTATCTACAGCCGCAGTGCCAGCTGAGCTGCGGCAGAACCAAGCGGAGACCTTGGGACCCCAGCGGGAGCCTGACCTACGGCTGTTGCTCAAAGCAAACACTCCTCATTTACACCTTGAGCCAGGAACCCCCTGAAAGCAGCACCTTCCTCTGCAAAAGCAGCAAAAATAAATCAGTGAATAAATAAATAAATAGATCCATCAGCAGCCACTGGGCCTCCAAAAGAAGCGATTCCTCTTGTAGGAAAACTTCAAGCCCAGAGTCCTCCTCACCGAAGGGAGCAGCAGCAGACCCCTACCTTTTGTGTACATTATAGAATCACAGAATCATTAGGGTTGGAAAAGATGTCTGAGATCACCAAGTCCAACTGCCAGCCCACCCCCCATGGCTCCTGCCCCCTGTCCCGCAGTGCCACGGCCACACGCTGGTTGAACCCCCCCAGGGACGGGGACTCCCCCCTCCCTGGGCAGCCTGTTCCAATGCCTGAACAACAAGCATGCAAGGGGTAGTTTGTAGGAACGGAACATCAGCTTTTCATTCATAGTCAAAGGTGTTACACACCGGCTCATGGAAGCTCCAGGGTCCAGACCAAGAAGCTGGTGGGAGCAGCACAACTCAGACTTGAATGCCTTTCTGTGGGGATTTGACTTCAAAAGTCCTTCCTTCTGGTCAGTGGTAAAGAAGCCTGGCCAGAACAGTCCAGCACATGCCAGTGGAAAAGCAGAGGGACAAAGGCTGCCTGTGAATTTCTTCATCTCCTTTGCAGGCTTCCAAGGCTGTTTTCTCGCCCTGAAAACATTTTGGACATGTTGACAGATTCCTCCATGGCTACTGGGATACAAAATGCAAATCTTGGGGGCCTTTTTCCTACCAAAAAATAGCTCTGATCAGGAAATACTTATTGTGCCTGTTCTCTGGGCAGCTACCTGTGATTTCCACGCTGCTTTGATGACCCCTGCAGGGACAAGCAGTAAAAAGTCCTGAGTTTTTAATCCCTTCCTCACCTAGAAGAGCTGTGGTGTGGAGATGGGCACTGCAGTTTTTGTGGGGGACAGCTAGCAAGGCTGGCCAGTCTCTCCCCGCCCGGGGGAAGCAAAGATTTAAGACTTGCAGGAAGCTGGTGGAGTTTGAGGTCCTTGTGCAGGGAAGGATGACTGCTCTCAGTAACATCCAGCTGCGGTTGGGTGTGAACAGAGGCACCAGATACAGCATCTGCTGCATGGAAACTGCTGCAGAAGAGCCAAAATATGAGTGCGGGCACATTGCTGACAGCACACAGTAGTGCTAGCCGTGTCCAAGGACATCTCCTGATGTTTTTTATCTTTCCCTTGCCTTTGATATACAGAGGTCCTCCACCCCACCCAAAACTCCCAGATCTCTGGGTAGTTGTTTCCAAGCTCACCCTTCTACATAGCCACGCAGCCATTGCTTTTTCCCTTTCCCTGGTGGGCATTCGATATTCTCTAAGTCCTTCAAGGACACTAGAGTTCGTCCTCCTCTTCTCCTCCTTGTTAATGGGACTCCACAATCAGAATCCGAACAGATCCAACACAGCCTCACACAAGGACTGACGGTCTGGGTATATGAGGAGGAGGCATCTCTGTTGTCATGATCTACAGGAAAATACAACTGCAGACCCGTGACTTCAGCATCCTTCCTCTCACTGGACTAGGCTTGCTTGTGCACAGCTGGGACATGGAGAGCACAGAGCAAACTCACATCCCACCTCCCAGACATGAAGATCCCCATGAAGATCCCTCCTGCAAAGACCTGATTTTACTGTGTGCATCTCCTCCAACTAGCTGACCATGACTCACACAGCAATTGCTTTTCGTCGTGGCTTCAAGTATCCCTAACGTGAACTGAACCAAAGTTCTAAGAGATCTCAGACAAAAAGCTGTCAAACCGGCACACACCCTGCTGTGATGCCCTCCTTGCAGGGTGCTCACAGGACCACTGCCAACGTTCTCCTCCTTCTGATCTCATCATCAGAGGAAGGAGGCAGGACACTGGTTGTGGAATAACCCTGCAAAGACATCTCAGTCAGCAGAGCAGGTATGGAAGGGATAATGCCCTTGGAGACCCAGCAGAGCAGCCCATCTTGGCCATCATCTTCAGGTGACAACCTCAGCTTCCCTCCATAATCCAGGGAACACCCTGCGGTGAGAGGTGAGGCCAGGGTAACTCGCACACCTCCACCTTTGGGGCAACTGTTTAGTGCTCGCATGTCAATGCTGGAGAATCACAGAATCACAGAATCATTAAGGTTGGAAAAGACCTCCAAGATCATTTAGTCCAACTGTCCCCCCCACCACCTATCCCCCACTAAACCATGTCCCTAAGTACCACATCCAACCTTTCCTTAAACACCCCCAGGGACGGGGACTCCCTCCCTCTCTGGGCAACCCGTTCCAAGGCCTGGCCACACTTGCTGAGAAGAAATGTCTCCTCATCTCCAACCTGAACCTCCCCTGGTGCAACCTGCGGCCATTCCCTCTTGTCCTGTCGCTAGTTATCTGTGAGAGGAGGCTGACCCCCAGTTCACCACAACTTCCTTTCAGGGAACTGTAGAGAGTTCTAGCTTTCCTAGAAACCATAAAATCTCTCCTAGATTTCACTCTGGTTTGTTTTGTTTTGTTTTTTTTTCCACTGGGTGAGGCATTGACATTTATCTAGGCGTCCTGTCATGCTTTCCATAAATAGGAGGTGGCATCAGACCATGAAGTCCCCACCCTGTTTGCCTGCTGATTTGTTTCAAAAGGCATTTGCTCTGTAAACACCTGCTCCATCTGGTTTCCTTTGGTCAACATGGCTTTTCTAGCCAGGCTTCATCTCAAAACCATTTCCACTATTTTGTTGTGGGTACCAGACTCTGGCTGAGGCAGAGGCTGGGGCTGGAGCCAGCACTTACCCACTCGTCCAGGTCAGATGCAGCTGCACAGGATTCCTGCTGGGCATGGAGAATCCTAAAGATATCTTTGGCCATCTCCAGGTCAAACATAGCTTCCCGAGCTCCAGCAGCCTCCTTTCCTGCTCCACTCAGCGCTGGCGAGGTCAAATCTGCAGTGCTGGGTCCAGCTCTGGGCTCCTCTGTACAAGAGAGAGAGATGCACTTACTGGAACCAGTCCAATGCAAAGGCCATGAAGGTGATGAGGGGTCTGAAGCATCTTTCATGCAAGAAGAGACTGACAGAGCTGGGGCTGTTCTGTCCAGAGAACAGTTGTATCGAGGGGACCTCATAGATGCATATAAACATCTGATGGGAGGGAATTAAGATGAGGGAGTCAGGTTCTTCTCACTGCTGCCCAGTGACAGGACAAGAGGCAGTGGGAGCAAACTGAAACACATGCAATTCACCCATGGGAGCTGCATCTCTTCCATTCTGCACAGTAGAGCCTATGGCACCTCACAGTTGGGATGCACACTTTCATTTCTGCTTCCAGACACCTACAGATGGACCAGCAAGTCCCCCCAGTAACACATAACCTGGTGTCTTTGGAGAAGACAACATGGACAGCCATCAAGAATTGTTCAGAAGATCTTGGATCCTACAAGGCCCTGAGGGATCTGGTCTAATGTCAAAGCCACCCTAAAATACACAGGTCTTTCAGCACCTGAGTGCTGCTGGCTTCAGAGGCTTCAAGACAAAGCCCAGGTTTGTGAGGGATCACTCTAATCCCTCGGAGGTTTCTGGCAAGGAAACAAAACCACCCGAGAAGAAATGGCAAAGCCTGTTCCCAAGGTGAGTGGGGATGTATTTGGTTGTTCAAAAGCTTCTGATAAAGTGACTGAGATTAAAGAACAAATAATCGTACTGTTAGGGCCAAAGTCCCAACACAAACCGAAGAGCACGCAGCCAGAAACAACGGCGCGCTTCTCACCTAAACCGGAGCACATCCAGCTGTTCTTCAGACTTCAGGCCCAAGAGGAGGTCCGCCTGGCGCTGGGACGGGCTCTGCCTCATCCCCTCTGGGATGAGGTCCCCCTGCCCGCAGGGATCCCACACAGCCCAGCAGCCGCAGGACATCGGCATCGATCCTGCTCTCAGCTCTCTCCACGCTTTGCTCCCAAATTCCCAGCCGGACGCATTTGCTCCCGTTGGCCCTGAGCATCCTTTCAGAGGGAGCTGGTATCCACGGGCACACCACCGCAGAGCAGGCTGCCTTCAATGTCCACGGAGAGCTGCTGAAGTTAATAGCAGACTAATTAAACCTGCATGCCTCACTGGCTCTGCAAAGTGTAAAATTAACTAAATATCGATTTAGGTAGGCGCTAATGGACCAGCAGCTGCCCGGCAGCGGAAGGGGAGGCCCGGTGTGTGATAGGTTTCAAAACGATTCGGAAAGCAAACTTGCACGTTGCTGATAACACGGTGCGCTGGATCCCCCAAAGTCATCTAGAAATTATCGTGCGTCGTTTCATGAATAGGTCTGTCTGGAAACTGGTCTGAAAAAGCAAACAGAAAAACTGCACAACGAGTTTGCTGAGGGTGGGGGGAACGCTCGTCCCTCTCGGAAGTTTCTCTCCGTCAGGGGTTTTGCGGGAACGACTACAGACCTGCAAGTCAGGCTGTCCCAGAGCCCGATTTCCCCAAGCCACCACTGCGTCTGGAGCCGACTCACTGCTGGGGAGGAGCACAAAAACCTCTTTTGTTTTCATCCCCCTTTGAGATCCAGCCAGTTCCAGGCTGCCAGGGGACAAATGGCACGGCCAAACTGACCACGTGTAGGCAGAAAATGAAGGGGAGTCCTGGCTTAAGGAAAGTGCATACTGGGGGGGGAGGGGGCAAAGAAACAAAGACGGAGGAAAAAATGCCTTCCGTTTCTTGCAGGGTGGCAGGAGACAGCAGCAGCGGGTGACCTTAGCAGTAAGGGCCCGAACCAAGAGGCAGAGGTGAGTTTTGGGGTGTCCGGGTGGGGTGCTGTGCCAGTGCGATGAGACAGGCTGGGGGAGCCTGGGCAGGCAGCACGGGCAGCGCAAGCACCGCAGGGACCGGACAGTGCGAAACAGGATCGTGCGGCCATCCTCACTGAGGGGTGGGAGCCACTCCAACACCGGTGTGCCCTCCCTGACTTATTCCAGTGGCAACAACCTCCTTCCAGGTCCTCAACGTCCAGCTGCCTGCACGAGGCAAAGGGACAACATTCTCAAGCCAGGAGACTTGTCTTCAGACTCTCACCGCAGAGGCAGCCAGTGCCACCTCCAGTCCCCCCTTGCGGAGTGCTCCTCAGCCCCTCTCACCAGCTGGGCTTCTTTGGAGTTCTGCCCCACCATCACGGCACTGCCAAGAGGTCTTCCCAGGCTCCTCTAACAGATCATCAGTAGGATTTTTACTCCTGACCTTTCCGAGGACAATTTTAACCCTGAGTATGTCTTTCCTATAGCACTCCGCTTTTCCCCCTCCAGCTAAAGGCTCTGGTGGGAGTTTAAGGAGCACCGACCGCTGCTTTTACACACAAAGAGGTTTTCATTTATTTTGTAATGTTCTGCTTTGACTTTAGAAGGAGCCATTTCCAGGAGGAGCTCCATTGCTCTCCATTCCCTGCCTCGGGCCACTCACACCCCAGGAGATCTCCAGGGGTTGCCCCAACATCCCTTGGCAAAGCCCCGGAAACAGTTTCCTCATCTGCGCCAGGACCTCAGTCCCTGTCTCTACAAAGCCACGTCCCTGGCTGCCTCTACCCTCCAGGCTACAGCTGCCTCCCTCTAGCCAACACACGCACGGACATCGGTCCCCTCCTCGTTAGTCAAGGAAAAGGCTGACCCAGAGAGCAGCCATGGCCTTTCTCCTGCACCTCGCTTTCGCAGCACTGTCCTGACACCCTAGCTCTCCCAGGAGAGCAAAGTTTCACTGCTCATGCCTGGAAAGCCCTTGCTGGCTTGTGACCTTTGCAAGGAGATCTGTTGTGCCGCCCGCCTGAAGGCGGCTGTTCGCACGGTGGGGCTCAGCAAGGAGTGTTGCTGATGGCAAACATCTGCCTTTAGCAAGACCAAACAAAAACCCACGTACAGCTTTCTGCTGTATTATTTTTATGCCGGAGTAGTCTCCACCCAGCAGGAAAAGGAATAAGGTGCGGGTGAAGCAAGGCAGATAGCTAGTTGATGTCACAGCGAGGCTCAGGCCCTTGCAAAACCCAGTGCTCTCCCTCACACCACCCATTGCTCCGGCCATTGGTCCAGTCCCCAAGGTTGGAAATCTGGGTTGCAGGTCTCCTCACCGGCAAGGCAGTCACCTTCCCGCATGTTCCTTTTCACCTCAACCCCAGGTACAGGCTTGCAAATCACAGAATCACAGAATCGTAGAGGTTGGAAGGGACCTCGAAAGATCATCTAGTCCAACCTCCTCTGCCAGGGCAGGACCACCTAGAGCACATCACTCAGGAACACGTCCAGTCAGGTTTTGAATGTCTCCAGAGAAGGAGACTCCACACCCTCTCTGGGCAGCCTGTTCCAGTGCTCTGTCACCCTCACGGTGAAAAGGTTTTTCCTTACGTTAACCTGGAACCTCCTGTGCTCCAATTTGCACCCGTTGCCCCTCGTCCTGTCACTTAGTGAGGCCGAGAAGAGCCTGGCTCCATCTTTCCGACACTCACCCTTAACATATTTGTAAACATTGATGAGNGCTGGACTCTCTCTAGCAGTTCCCTGTCCTTCTTGAGCTGAGGGGCCCAGAACTGGACGCAATACTCCAGACGCGGCCTCACCAATGCAGAATAGAGGAGGAGGAGGACCTCCCTCGACCTACCGACCACAGCCCTTCTAATGCACCCCAGGATGCCATTGGCCTTCCTGGCCACCAGGGCACATTGCTGGCTCATGGTCATCCCCCTGTCCACCAGGGTCCCCAGGTTCCTTTCCCCTACACTGCTCTCCAGCAGGTCAGTCCCCAACCTGTACTGGCACATGGGATTCTTCCTTCCCAGGTGCAAGACCCTACACTTGTCCTTGTTAAATCTCATCAGGTTCCTCCCCGCCCAGCTCTCCAGCCTGTCCAGGTCTCACTGAATGGCAGCACAACCCTCTGGTGTGTCAGCCACTCCTCCCAGTTCAGTGTCATCAGCAAACTTGCTGAGGGTACACTGTTCCCTCATCAAGGTCGTTGATGAAAATACTGAACAGCACCAGTCCTAGCACCGACCCCTGAGGGACTCCACTGGTCACAGACCTCCAACCAGATTCTGCTCCATTGACCACAACCCTCTGACTTCTTCCTTCCAACCAGCACACAATCTACCTCACTACCCGATCACCCAGGCCACACCTCCTCAGCTTACCCACAAGGATGCTGTGGGAGACGGTGTCAAACGCCTTACTGAAGTCAAGTGAAGTCAAGTCAAATGGACCAGAGGTTCTTGCTTTCCGTGTGCAGGTGCAGCTTGTCCAACAACCCTGGGAAAAACCCACCATCCGCCCCTCCAGGAAAGCCACTGAATGAGAGTGGCAAGGTCCTGGGTGTCTCGAGGCAATCTGAGGTCTCCCTGCTCATCACCTTAAGCAGGGGTGGGAGTAGAGGGACAGAGGATAGGAAGGAACCGGAGTCTTTGGGGTTTCTCACCTGTCTTCTGCTGAGATCAGCCCATCCCCAGGTAGTGACTGTGCACCCACGTAGGAGGGTGCACATACCACCGTAGTATGATGGCTGTGTGAGGGTCATACTCAGTAGCAGGGGCAGTTCTGCACCACCAGGACAGCCCTTGCACCTGCACAAAAGTTATGAGCCCATTAGGTCACCCCAGCAGGACCCGGCTGGCTGATGAGCAGAGAGAGAGCCCAGTCCCTCCTACAAGGGCACCTGTTGCATCTCAACAGAAAGCATTTGCCTTCCCCTTATCTGGCCCCTGCTCCAGTGTCTGCGGGAGAGAAGAGACCATCGGGTGGAATCTCAGAAGACTGCCATCTCCACCAAGGCTCTCCGTCACCGGTCCACAAGTGCAGCCTCATCCCATTCAGATCACGCTCCAAAACAGCCTCTCTGGGATGCGGTTGCAAGGTAACAGAAGCAGCCCGAGCGCTGCTGAGGTCCTGCAGATGTGGCCTCTGACACAAGAAGCATGCAGGCAGATGAGAGCATGTGCTGTGCTTCACGTCACCAGATCCCAGCAGGAGCAGACAACTTCGCCTTCCGAGTTTCTTCTCCACTGATGCATCGAGTGATGCCCAAGAAAGAGGCTGCCAGGCAGCAAACAGGACATCCTGACCAGGATTACATACCAAAACTGGACCTCCCCTGAGGTCCCATGGACAAATAGGCTTGTCCTTCAGGGAAACAAGTGATCTGAGCAGCAACAAATCCCACAAGTGACAATCAAGCAAGAAGAAAGAACCAAAGATCAAGTCTATCTGGGCACCCTCGCATTTCTAAGCCTCCGGATGCTCCCAGGCAAGGGTGCCCCATGCCCTGCAGCAGGAGAATGTCCCCCAAGGTCCTGCCTGGGGGACGCTCGCAGACCCCTCAGCTGCCTGCCCTACATCACCGTGGCCCCCCAAGCAGGCTTATTCATCTCAGGTTGCACGGGGCATGGTTGTGCAGAGGGAAGGAGAGGGGAGAAGCACCAACCCTCAGTCCCAACAGCAGAAAGGGGTTTGATCCCTGCAAACGGTGAGCTCGCCCATGGCTCTCACCCAGCCCCAGACTCCCAGATAAGCTTCAGCCTGGGTAGATATAGCCAGAGCGCAGGATGGGTGGAGAACACAACAGCCCCACAGTAAACTTGTGGTTTCGATGAGGTGGACGGGGAGAGGCAGCTCCTGCCTGTACCAGGGTGAGGGGACCAGCTGCCTCCCTGCCAGCCAGGGGGGAGGAAAGAAGCTGGGCCCTTTTTTCCCTTGAGAAAGCCAAGTTCTGGCCTGAAAGTGACTTATCTGCCCGGCACGCACTTCCTGAGACCCATGGGCATGGGTGAAGGGAAAGCACGTGCCACAAGGGTCCTTCTCCTCCAGTGCCAGGAGACACGTGGGGAACCTGCTCCTGCAGAACTGGTGTTGCACAGCCTGAGCCACCAGTCCTCACAGCACACATCGCATCCACACATCCTCCATCTCCACCACTGCCCCAGGCATCTGGTACGCAAGTATGAGCGGCACACGGTCCTGTTTTGAGGTCATGCAAAGCCATGGCTGTGTCTTGCTGATGCTGTGCAGGAGGCTGGGATGAACCTCAAAGGGGAAGGATGTGGAGGAAAAGCTACTGACGAGGGAGGAGACCCTGAGAAAAGGACTGGCTGTGGACCTCCATCACAGACGAAAGCCTCCTAGTCCTCCTTTGAGTTGTCTTGCACTGTCCATCAGCCAGCAAGAAGCAGACCCAGTGACAATTTTTCTGCTGGTGCTGGGAAACAGTTGGCTTCCTAGCAGGGCTGTGCTGTTGTTGGTCATCTTGGCACAGCACAGTCCCAGCACGGGGAGGGTTGAGGACATTACTGACTTGGGGGAACATGAGAAACCAGTCTGAAGATGGCAGATGCAAGACATCAATGTGTTAAGCGATGCCTGGAGCAGCGGGTGGATAAATGCTGTGCCTAGAGCAGCGAGTATGGCAAGGGGAAGCAAAGGAGGGAGCCAGGGACTGCTGTAAGCCCAGCCCAGGGTGGATGGAGCCATGTGGTGTTGGAGAGGATTAGCTCCATACCATGCAGGTATGACCCAGCCTGCAAAGGGTCTCAGCAGCACAGACCCAAAGATTGTATCAACATAGGGGTTATCAAGAACTAAACACCCACGACCAAACCAGCTCTGTCCTCAGCTTTGTCAAGAAGTAAAAGCAGGACACAAGAAGGGAACAGAAGGGACAAAGACCAACCATAATGCGCAGAGCAGGAAGAACATGAGGGGTCAAAGGAGAGCATCAACAACCATGGGTGAAACCAAGGAGTGAGGCAGGGATGCAAACATGGGTGGCACGGCCACCCCCTGCAGAGTCCACAAGTGCCCAGACAGCCTGCCCACCGCTCTACATGACGTGGCAGCGGTTTGCAGAAGGCAGCTTGCTGCCAGCAGCCCTCGAGGTCGCGGCCGTGTAAACGTGCCACTCACCGGAGGGGAGGCTGGTCACTTCCTGGGGCAGGCACTGGGGAGCAGGCCACCGGTGGGAAGGTCCGCTGCGGGCTCGCCATCCCAGGCGCCCCCCCCGGGGAGGGGCCACCAGCCGCAGGCACACAAACCAGTCTCCAGGTGTTTGCTTTCCATTCTCCCAGCCTGACGATAACGACCCGCTCCCCAGCCAAGGCTCCGGCTCACCATGCTGAAATTCAGAAGGTATTTGATCGTGTAAGTAGATTTTTTTTATTTATTTATTTCCTTAAGTAAAATACCATTTTCATCCTACCCAGAGGTCACGTCCTTGTAGGTCCCTCTGTGCTGAGAAAGGGTTGGAGGTCGAAGTGGTGATGGGAATGGGCAGAGGAACGCTTCTGCTCTGCACAAACGCAGGGGGGCTGGGCTGATGGGGCGCTCTCTTCTCGTGAAGCTCCAAGGGCAGTGCTTCTCCTCAGGCAGGAAAACAGCATCTTTTGTAAGGCCCGACACTGCAAAGGAGGAGGAGCAGAAGCGTGGCTCTCTGCAAGTCTTTTACACAGCAAACCCAGTGAACGCATCTAGGGCGAGGTGTGCTCTTCCACAGCCTCCGTTTTGGAGAGGATGGATGAGGAGCGGAGAAGGGCAAGGCTTGACTTCACGGCAGAGAGCGTTTTGGGGCAGGGCAGCCTTTCCCTACGCTCCTGGAGGATCTGCTGCACACTAGGCTGTGGTGCAGGGCGACCTGGGGGCTTTCCTAACCCAGCTGAATTATATCTGCCCAAAATAGAGACACTGCAGTAGTGGAGGGTGCCACCTACCTCAGCACCACTTGCTGGGGAAGCGTTGCATCATTCTGCCTTCAGTAGTGGGTGCTCGTGTGGATCTCCCCAAAGAGAGTTTGGGTATATCAGTGATGCCACAGTTCGTTAGCTCTTCATTGCCTTCCTGATGCTTTTCTTAGGCTGGCTAGGTAGACAAATGTATCATCATCTGTGCCTTGAGTGATGGGAGAGTTGGATCAAGTCTCCAACAAGATCTGTCCAGCAGCATCACTTCACCCTGGAGCAACTCCTCCTTCACTGCCTTCTCTCTCTGTCCATCAGTGATCTTCCACACCAGGGCAGTTCGACAAGCCTTACCTTGCAGCAGCTCTGTGGCAGCCCCCAGTCTCTGCTTCAGCCCTCTCCCGTTAACGCATCTTGGCATTTTAAAGCGCTGTTTAAGCATTTGGCATTTTTCAGATCCACCGCTTGGCATACCCATTGATCTGTGGCAGCGGGAGGATCTCCTTGCGCTGCTTGCATGGCCAGGCAGCGAGCCATGGACACATTCGCCAGCCGCCTGTCTCTCATCCGAGCTTGGCGATCTGCTCCTCGAGGGGGAAATGAGCACGGATACCTCCAGTTTGCCATCAGATTTCAGGGATGCTGTGCTGCTGGCAACTAGCTTGTTCACCGTGCTAATAATCACCTGCCTTTTGAATCCTCAGCGGCACGTTCATGACCTAAAACCTCCCAGTCTTTTGCAGTCCCAAGTACTCCATCAAAAGTCTCCTAGGAGGAGCTTAGCGTTTAACTCCGTAAGTGCCATGATTGAGAGGGGGGCAGAACTGTACTCATTAGTGGCCAAACTGATGAGCAACCACTGGAGCTAGGTGCCGTAATAAGGAAACTACAGTCAGTCATAACAGTCAGCGATTTTTCTGGGAAAAAAACCCACAACCAACCAACCAGTTTTTCAATAGCAAACCCAAATTCCTGACCAGTACCAATGGGATGCACGCGACCACTTCAGACAGCCCGTGCTTGCATCACTGTAAGCCCATCAAGCTGGTACTTCTCTTGTGTGACATAAGACTGGCCTGAGTAGGAGATAAAGCACCATGGAGATGAAACAGCTCCAGGACAAGCAGGTCCATGTGGTCCCAGGCCCACTCTCTTGGTCCAAACCTGTCCACTGAAGGAACTGGGCAACATCAACAAACATCAGCTGTCGAAACGTGACTTCCAAGCAAGGACTGCCCAAATTCCCGCTTTCCTTAATGCCTCCTATTTAGATCCCTCCGTTTCGTGCTCAGCAAAGCAGGCTGTGCCTGCTCCCTCCCTCTGGAAAGGGGGAGGGCAGACACTTGGGGCTTGCAGGCTGGACTCCCACCCAAGGAGAAGCCCACTGCAGAGGATTTAACGAGGTTTTCGGTTCAAATCGCCTCCTGTTAGGCAACAATAGGTTCCTTGGGGAGAAACCAGCTGGACTGAAATGCAAACTAATCCTTTTTCCCAGGAAGCTTTGTCCCCAGACCACTCCGCTTAAGATGAGGCTTTGGGCACCCTGGGCTGGTGGGGAGTGTCCCTGCCCATGGCAGGGGGTTGGAACCAGATGATCTTTGAGGTCCCTTCCAACCCTAAACATGCTGTGACTCTACGGTTAAGACTAAGACTACAACCAAGCTCCACCACGGTTTGCAGCAAGCCCTACAAACAGTACAAGCCCCACGGCAAGGTTTTTCACAGCCTGAATGTCCCCACGCACAACCCAAAACGCCATAGTGCTGATGACTTGCAGAAGTCACGCTGCCATCGTAGACATGGCTAAGACCACATCGAAAGCCAGGTTGCGCGCTGGGGAGGCACAGCTGGTGCCCCCACGGTAGCACCACATCTGCAGCCCGCACCGGTGGCACTCACCTCCAGCGGCAGGCGTTGAGAGAAGGGGAGAGCAGGGAAAACACAGTTTGATTGTCTTTGTTTATAGAGTCACGGTATTTCTAGGCCAGGCAGGGCAGGGCAGGTGGAAGCAGTGCCTGCTCCTGCTGCTGCAGCGGGAGCTCGGGCTGCGCCGGCAAGGCGTCCCTGAGCGGCCAAGGGACTTTGCGGTTATCGCTGTTTACCTTTTGGCGCGATATTTGCGTCCCCACTGGAAATTTCCACTAGGCTGCAGTGCTTGAGCAGAGCCGCTGAGGTTCGTTGGTTATCGCTGCCTCTGCACCTCTCTCACCCATGAAAACGTGACCTTATTTAAAAAAAAAGAAAAAAAAGAATTAGAAAGTCTCGAGGCGTCTTCCCCCTCTCCCTCACACACACATTTCTTCCACCTAGTCATGGTCTGAAATGTTTGCTTACTTGCAGGAAGTTGAATGCAATATACAGGTGCCAGCCAGGTCGGCTCTGGATCTTCTTCAGCCTCCTCATCCTCCTCTTGGTCACACTTCAAGTCGTGGAGAAGCTGCAGCCTCCCAAGTAGGTCCCAAGCAGGACTGCAAACCTGCACCTCATCCTCCAGCCTTTTGCTGACCACTGAGGTGGGCTCAAAACCATCAAACTGTCTTCCTGAAAACCACCTAACAGTGTGTTCTTTACACAGGGAGGAAAATCCAGGTGGGAGAGGACCCCTCTGGGGCTCTCACATCCAACACCTACACCCTGGCCAGAGCTGAGCCCATTCTGGGTCCAGGCCAGGTTGCTCTGGGCTTTGGCCTGGCTGGCCTCAAAATTCTATAGCCCTTGAACATCCTCCCAGTCCGGGGTCATCTGCAAACTTTCCTCCAGCTTCTCCAGGCCACCTGCTCTTCTCTCTCCCTACCTTCTCTTGCTTTGCCCCTTTCCACTAGCCCACAGTCCCCCAAGGGACAGGGGGATTAGCACATCCCTGCTGAACCATCCTTCTCTTCTCTTCTCGCACCCACTCCCACCTCCCAGGGCAGTGATTGAGTCCTACACCCACCAGCAGTGCCACCCTCCCAAGAAAAACAGGGGAACGTGCTTTGGGGTGTCTGCAGGGGGGGTTTCGTTGAGCTGCTCTCTTTGCACGCTCCTCCCATCCTCTGCCCGTTCGCAGCTGAACCTCACGTCCTCCCTCTTACAGAAACTGCCAGTGCGAGCTGGAGCGTGCCCTGCAGCAGACTATGGACCACGGTCAGAAGAGGCTTGGCTATGTCCTCCGGAGCCCCGACCCGCTGTGGGAGAATGATCCCCCGCACTGGCAGAGGAAAGCCATGCTGGACCCCACTTCAACTGAGAGCATGCAGGATGTCTTTCAGGTGCATCAGTACTTCAGCCAGGAGACACCGCTGGAAAGCAGCCCAGGCGGCCAAGAGGAGCACTGGACATGGCAGCCTGTGGAGAGCAGCCAGAAGGTGAAAGTCCATCCTTCATCTGCGAGGCTGAATTCGCAACTTCCTGGCCTGAGAAAAGCAACCAGAGAAGGTCCTTCTCCAAGTCTTCCTGGTACAATCTCTGCAGTTCTAGATGCTGATGCTGTCACCAGCAAGTTCCTAATCTTTGCAAACAGGATGACTGCAGAGGAGCCCGGGAGAACATCACCACCAGGAATGATGCAGATGGTGGCACAGAGCCAGTCTCAGCCTCAAGCAACAGCTTCCACCCACCATCGGTGGGGCAGCTTGCTTAAACACTCCTTGCCAAATTCAGCTCAACCTCCACAAGCAGAGGACTTGTACAAGACAGACCCAGAGGGAAGATTTTTCCCAAGCTGGACACAAGACTTTAAAGGTGATGAGATGACTCTTGGAGAAGTCCAGCAGACCAGAGGGATCTCCTCTCAAGAGATGTGTGAGCCCAAGACTGACATTGTTTTCCTCAAAGTCCACAAGAGTGCCAGCAGCACTGTCATGAACATCCTCTTTCGCTTTGGCGAGACGCACAACCTCACCTTTGCCTTCCCCATCGGGGGTGGCAACCAGCTCTTCTACCCGCAACACTTCTTGGCGAGGTTTGTGCAGGGCTTCTCCCCCAGGAGACCTCGGCGGTTCAACATCCTCTGCCACCACATGCGATTCCTGCAGTCAGAGGTACGGGCAAAGCCCCAATGCCTTGGGAGGGGCCAAGGGGAGAGGGACTCATGGGGAGCAAGGTGGGATGACCACAGAGCACATAAACTCTTCAGGGATGAAGCTAAAGAGAGACAAGGTTTCCCCAGGTACCTTGCATGTTACGGGCATCTCCTGAGAGCTTCTGCAAACAGGTTTGATGAACCATTGTGCTGTGGCCTGAGACAAGCCAGTGGACAGTGTTTGTAGCAGTCAGCAACTATCATCTTGTTCTTGTCTGGTGGGCCCTCAGAGACGTTCTGCTCCCTGGACAAGCCTATAGGATACCACCTGCAAGAGTGTGTGTGCCTTAAGCACATCAGCTCAGGTCAGCTGTGCCCAGCATCCACCCTTCTGGATGGCACTTGAGGAGATGCAGGTCTGGGGAACAGCAAGGAGATAGGACGTATCTCAAGCCCGGACAGGCCACCCAGCTGTGGCGGCATGTAGTGGGGAGCTTTGGTCGCTGCTGTCCCCATGTACCTCTTCTGGGGCTCCCTACAGCTGACAAACTCTCCTTTGATAAGCTGCACCCTGAAACCCTCCCTAACATCCACCATCTCCAACCCCACCGAGCGTTTCTGCTTTTCAGCAGAACACTGGATTGTGAGCAAGCAGGTCCCTTCTCCCTATCTCACCTTTAAAAACTCCTTTTTCATCTCCGCAGGTGCAGAAAGTGGTATCCCACTCGGCCATCTACTTCTCCATCCTGAGGAACCCCGTGCAGCTCATGGAGTCCTCCTTCGCATACTACAAGGGCACGTCAGCTTTCTCCCGTGCCCACAGCTTGGAGGAGTTCCTCAGCCAGCCCTACCGCTACTACAACCCAGCAGACAGTGACAGCCACTACGCCAGGAACCTCATGACATTCGACTTTGGCTTCAACCCTGATGGAGAGGTCTCAGTCAAGCGGGTACAACTCATGCTGAAGGCCATCGAGGCGTCCTTCGACTTGCTCCTCATCTCTGAGTACTTCGATGAGTCCATGGTGCTACTGAAGAAGATGCTCTGTTGGGACCTGGACAGCATCATCTCCTTCCCACTCAACATCAGGGACAGCCGCACCAAGTTCCCCCTCTCGAACACCATTGTGGAGAAGATAAAGGAATGGAACAGGCTGGACTGGGAAATCTACACCCACTTCAATAGGACCTTCTGGGAAAGGATTGACCGAGACTTTGGCAGGGAGCGTATGCAGCAGGAAGTAAACGCTCTTCGGGAGAGGCGGGCAGAGCTAGCGAGGACCTGCCTGCAAGGGATGGGCAGCGTGGCCCCAAAGGACATCAAGGACTCTTCCCTGCGGCCACTGCAGCACGGCAACGCAAAGATCTTGGGCTATAACCTCAAGCAGGGCTTGGATAAGGAGACGGAGCTCATGTGCCGGCGGCTGGTGACCCCGGAGCTGCAGTACAGCAGCGCCCTCTATAAGAAGCAATTTGCCCAGAAGCCCCCCCAGGCCCACCAGCCCGCTCCCTCTTGGCAGGGCAATGCCCTGCGGCACAGGCTGGAGGGCACCCAAAACTGAGCCTCCTTGCCCCCTCCAGGCATCGTTCTCCAGCCACCTTTGCTGAGGACAGTCAGGTGCTCACCTCCTGGGCTCAGGGGGGCTGCTTCTGCCCCAGGGGGGCCATGCAGGCTGGGACACTGCTGCCCACCTCTGTCTGTGCAGGACCATGCACAAGCTCTTGGGTGCTACATGCTGCCGTCACTGTGGAGCAGGACGGGCTGTAACAGGGGGTCCCAGGGGCTCGACCCAACACGACTTTTCCAGGGTAGGTCCTGAGCAAACAGGGAAAAAGCCCCAACTGGCGAGCAAAGCCTTGGAGGAGGCCATCCGGGGCTTTGCGCTGCCTAGCACAGGCTCCAGCAGCGAGGAGCAGAACCAGGAGGGCAGCCCAAGCCCTCGGCCCCGTGCCAGAGACTGCAACAGGGCCAAACTGTAAATCAGAGCTGCGGAGCTTGGTTTACAGCTTGGGAACATCTGTCTGTCCAGCTGCAGCTCTCCTCTACTACATCTTAATGCTACTGTGCTGGAAAAACAGCCTCTTAACTAAAAATAACAATATTCACCACCACATCTATTAAGTTCCACTTAATTACATCCGTCTGCCCAATAGATGATCTCCCCAGCAGCCCAAGAAATAGACCTCAAACATCTGAAAGTGTCCTGGGGGGGGAAAAGAACCCCCCAAAAAATCAGCTTTTCTCCCCTGACCCTGTGGTTGCACGTTGCCTTTGGATGCTGCGCTCATACGCTGCATTTATAGGATCAGCATCCTACCCCAGAGCTGACACCACGGAGTTAGACTGCAAGTTAAATTCCCACACGTCTCGAGAGCATCTCTGCAGCCAGACATCCCAACCCACCGCTTGGAGCGGCTGCAGGAATATTCTGCGCTCTGCTTGGGGAAAAAATACCGCAAGAATGGGTAGTGGTGGGCTAGTCAACCTTACTTTTCACATCCTGGACTTATCCTCAAATCAAAAGCAGAGACAGCAAATCAGTTTGGACAATCAGAGGCCCCAGCTCAGAATTTTCAGCACGATTTCCAAACCAAGAGGGTCAGAAAAAATTGCGGGGGGGATCTGAGCATCCCAGGCTCTCCCTCGGCCAGCTATGAGGAGCCTCAAAGGTTTTGGTTTCCACCTGAAGGTGCCCCATCTCCTGCTCAAAGTTTAATCAGGACAAAAACCAGACTGGGTTCCCACTGCTCTTCCCCGCAAGGGCTGGGCAGCATCAAGCATCCAGCCGGGCACGATGCAGGGGCATCATCTTTGGGGTGTTTACCACGTGGGTTTTGAGGCATTGTTTGTTCCATAAAGTTTCACCTCTGAGGCACGTCCATGTACCGCTGCGTTGGTCCCTTCCCTCATTTCTCCTGCTGGGATGCGGTGTGGTCTCACAGTTTGCTCCTCTCTTGGTTCCTGTGCAGTCTGCGGTCCACCCCAGCGAGCAATCCTGCACACGAGGGGGGAGATGGGCAGCCCGCGGGCAGCGCAGACAGCATCATCCCCCAAAAACCCAGAGGGGACATAGTGGGGACACAAGGCTGGCAGCCAGGGCCACCACGTTTTTGGGTACCAAACTTTCATCTGACACCTTCCTGGGCTCGCAGGTCACTCCAGATTTTAACCAGGTGTCACTTCCTTATTCAACTCAAAGAGGAGCAGATCTTCCCTGCTCAAGCTCCTGCCGAGCTGACCCACGGAAGGGACGCTTGTACGACCAGAGCAGCGTGTGAAAAACACAGCCTGCCCTGGAGCACGCACCCCACCACTGCTCTGAAAAAAACTGTGGTGCATCAAGAACATATTCAGCTCAGGAATTTTCTGCCCAGAGAGGTCCTGAAAAATCAGCTGTTGGCTGCGAAAATGCAGGAACCGGCCGTTTTTGGCAGGGGCGGGGGAGATCTCTGGGCAGCAGCTCGTATCCAGCCATGCCCCGCGGCCCAGCTCCGGGGATGCTGCACAGGGGACTGCCCCAGCCCCGCTCTCCCCCGGGGCGAGACCCGCGGGGTGCAGCACCCCCGGGGGAGCCCCGTTTACCTAGCAGGTGTCTCCACCCGGATTTTCCCCCTTCCAGAGGCAGGCAGGGCAGAGTTAGTTCGGACATCTCCATTTTCTCTCATTTTCAGGGGTCAGATGGACTGATGTCCGCCCGCAGAGCTCACAAGGAATGACATCACTCACCTAAATGCCAATCACAACATTTATTTTTATTATTATTTCCACAAACCGTGATTTTATCTTTAGGAATATTTGACGTAGGCACGGAGAGTAGCCTGGGGATGCGCTCGCTCACCCACGCTGCCTGCGTACTGGCTGCCTGGGTCTCCTTTTTTAACCAGGGACACTTTGTGCACCATGTATTTATGCCTTACGCACACAAAACCCAGGCTACGCACCGTGTCCAGAGGAGCAGGGTCTCCGATGGCCCTGGAGCATTTTTAATTCCTCTCCAAGAACTGCCAGGTTGAGCCTGTGCAATTCAAGGACCCCAGTTTAACTCAAAGAACACCAGTTTTTGAGTAAATTCATTTAGTAACTCGAAAGATCAAAGCCTGCCTCCTCCTCACCCCAAGTTTCCAAGGCAGTTACTGGTTTATGCTTTGTTTTCATGGCCGCAAGAGACCCAGGTCAGATTATTTCAAGTTGCACGATACAATAACCTGGGAATTGCTCAAGCCTGCCCACGTAAAGGTCCTGACTTTCTGTAAGCTTCCTGGCAACACAAGACAACCAGCAATTTATGCAGAAGCATTAGGTTTTTTCCGCCCACCGAGACAGCAATGCAGGCTTGAAACATTTTGGGCTCTCCAGGGAGATTTTCAAAGCTATTCCCAAAGGAGCTCAGGGATTCAGACATGCTGCAAGGCCAGCCTGGCTGACTCCTTCGCGATGCTTTAAAAAAAATTAAATCTCACCCTGCAGTAGGGATCAAACGAGCAGGATGGGTGCTGGGTGGGACGAGCAGCAAAATCCTCCACGTCAGAAAACCCGCTCCCAGGTGAGGGGGCTGCAGGGACCCCCTTGGCCCCGTCCGCGGCTCAGGCACGGAGCTTGGAGTTGTTGTTCTCCCCTTTCCTCTTCCGCTGCGGTTCCTCACCCTCCACGTGCGCCGTCGCCACCCTCGCCTTGGGTATCTTGTATTTGCTCTTCTGGCTGTAAAGGAGGTTTTTCTGGAAGAGCCGCGGGATGTTGCCTTGGCACAGCAAGAGGGCGGCGAGCATCCCTGAAACGAGAGCACAGACCCTTCCCGTGTGCTGCGTCGGGCATCTCTGCCCTCCCCAGGCCCTTGCACAACCTTCAGCATGACCAAAAAGTAGCCCATCACCACTGAAGTCCCTGCTGAGAGCATCCAAAAGACCCTTGCTATATTACTTGAAGGAGAATTTAACCATTGTGTCCCTAATGTCATAGCAAGGCTTGTTTCGACCCAAAAGGGCCTCAAACCATGCAGAAATTGGATTAAAAATATAGATAGCAAAGGGATGACTCGAGTGACAGGGAAGGGGGACAGAAGTGGACACTTGCCACTGGAAAGACCCAAGTTCAGCCCCTTGCCCCTGTGCTATCACAATTTGGGTCACAGACAACATTTCTGCCTTGCCCGTTGCCCCCCAGGCCAACCCCTGCTCCCTAGTACCCTCCCAGCAGATCTCACCTGCGAGGGGTCCCAGCCAGTAAACCTGGACGTAGTCCCAAAAGCTGCTCCCCGAGCAGTGGAAGGTGGTGGCTGTGGCCAGGGCAGGGTTGAAGAAGGCCCCTGTGAACTGCCCGGCTGCGTGGGAATAGAAACAAGCCCATCAGTCTCACTTGCATCCTTTGAAAGACCGACAAAAAGCTGGACCATGAACCAACATGAGCCAGCAGGGTGCCCAGGCTGCCAGGAAGGGCAACCGTGTCCTGGGGGGCACCAAGCCCGGCATGGCCAGCCGGGCCAGGGACAGGATGGTCCCACTCTGCCCTGCGCTGGGGCGGCCTCACCTCCAGTGCTGGGGGCAGGTTTGGCCCCCACAGCACAAAAAGGGCATAAAACTGTTGGGGAGTGTCCAGAGGAGGCAACAAAGGTGGGGAAGGGTCTGGAGGGGAAGGCGTGTGAGGAGAGGCTGAAGGCCCTGGGCTGGTTCAGCCTGGAGAAGAGGAGGCTGAGGGCAGAGCTCATGGGGCCTCCAGCTTCCTCTCGAGGGGGAGCCAAGGGGCAGGCGCTGATCTCCTCCCTCTGGGGCCCAGCGACAGAACCCCAGGGAACGGCCTGGAGCTGCCCCAGGGGAGGGTTAGGGTGGGGATCAGGAGAAGGTTCTTCCCCCAAAGGGTGGTGGGGCCCTGGCACAGGCTCCCCAGGGCAGTGGTCACCGCCCCGAGCTGGGCTGAGTTCAAGCAGCGTCTGGCCAACGCTCTCAGCCATCTGCTCTGGTTGGACTGGTCCTGTGTGAGGCCAGGAGTTGGGCTGATGGGCCTTGGGGGGGCCCTGCCAGCTCGGGAGGTTCTGTGATTCTATGCCAGATGACCTGCAACCCCTCCTGCCTGCCAGGAGTATCCCTGTGTCCCAGGCCCAGCAGCTGCACCTCTTGCACTGTGTAACAACAGCACCCAGGGAAATCCCACTCCTGTCGCCCTCAGCTCTGCAGGAAGCAGAAGAGCTCAGCGCAGGACCGAGGGGTTGCGTTAGGGGACGTTCCAGGACAGCGCTCCCAGTCTTGGGGCAAGCTACAGCGTCTCATGGGCCAACATTTCACCTGCTGCCTAGATATCCCAAACTGCCACCTTCATCCCAAAACAAATATTCCCCAAAATAATTAGAAAAAAAACCATCTGGGTAACCATCATCTCTCCAGTCCTAGAAGATGAAAAGGGGACTGTCCCTCCCCCATATAGTAGGTATTTTTCTGAATGACTTAGAAAAAAAAAATCAGGTGCTGCTCACCCACGTAGGTCAGGAAGGTGACGGTCGCCGCCAGGGCAGGGACCCGGTACGTTGGGTGGCTCTGGCGCAACTTGTAAAGGACAAGGTGGAAAAGAAAAGAGCAGGTGCCTTCCACGAAGGCAGCGTGGTGCAGAGACGTGCGGATGGAGGAGCTGCACTCTGATGCTATCAGGTTCTGGATGAGGTGGAAATGCGTCAGCTCCCAGGACCAGTACAGCTTGGTGACAGCCCAGCCTGTCCCAGCGCCCGCGCCCTGGGCCAGCAGCTTGGCAGCAGTTGCGGCAAAGTTGGACTCGAGGAGCAGGAACTCCTGGAGAGAGACGGTCGGGTTGGCAGATGCTCCATCGAAAGAGGCGCCGTGAACCACGAAGAGGAGGAAGAGCAGAGTCAGGACCACATCTGGCCCAAAGCCACCACCCCACGGGCCGATCTCCATCAGCATCCTCAGCTCAAGGCAGCTTGTGCACAACTGTAACGAGCCAGCAAGTTCTCTGGCAAGGCAGCCGTATGCTCCAGGAGACAGAAACCTCTTGGAAACCCACCTGAGCGCCTGGCACATCCCGACAACCAGGAAAAAAAAAGCAATGGAGACATTCAGGCCAGCCATAGCAAAGGCTGTGCTGGGGTGGGGGGGGACAGACTGCGAGGAGCAGAGAAAGCTTCTGCACCTCCTCTTTATAAACCCATGTGTAAGCACACGTGGCGCAGCCCCACAGGCCTGGGAAACGCCGCACGTGCTGCCCTCTCTGCAGGGCAATGCCTGCTGCCACAGGGAGCTGGTGGTCAGCCCGCAGCTGGTCAGCCGACAAGTTGCTTCTCCAAGCAAGCAGGTCCTGGTGATATGAGCCTCCAACCCCCGACATTCATAGCTGAGAGCCTGCAGCAGCTCCTCAGAGCTGCTCAGGTATTGCAGAAGGAGCAAACACCTTCATTTCTGCTTGGCGTCATAAAATGCAACCTACTGCCCTGATCCCAAAGGCACTGTTAGAAACAAGAGGGACAAGAGGGCACCCTTAGAAAGCCAGAAAGCCACGCAGGGAGTTCACGTTTCGAGGGCAGCCACTCTAAGCCACAGCAAAGTCCGCCTTTGGCCAGTTTGGAAGCCCGGCCTGCTCACTGCCTCCTATCCTTGTCTTGAGTGAGACCTCACCTCGTTTGGTAGCGGTGGCACTAATTGCACGTGCCACCGGTCTGTGGGCATCATTTTAGTGACAGTGGCATTCCAACTCCTCCTGCTGGTAACATTCATCAAGGACAGGATCTTTCCCAGCTCCACCAAAGCCACCCCCCGAACCAACACAGATATATTTGGGGTACACCTTAGAGTACACGATGAAGTCAACAGCGGTTGTAGGTGACAAAACATGCCGTGCTTGCTCCAGCAGTGACACCCCCTGCACCAGCTCCCACCAGGTCACTGGGGACACCCCCCCAGACTCCCACCACTGGGGTCTGCAGTAAGAAAAGGGACGGTGAGCGATGACAAGCACAGGAGCAGCACAGGCCACAGCAGGAAGGGTGGGATGGGGCAGATAACACCATATTATCGGGGACTCACGGTTAACAGAGCATTAGCAATTTGTCATGTGCCTTCTGCGTCACTTCCCTGCTCTGCAGCAGGAATTACACCACCCCGAGCCCACGTTTCTCATCCCCACAATCAGAGCAGCATCCCCTTCACCCCCGGCACGCCGCAGGGATAACGTGCCCAGGGCGTGCTCTGCTATGGCAGGAACGAGCGGTGCGACGCCCTGTTGGCTCCTCTCACCACCCCATCGCACGCAAGGAGCCAACAGCTTTTATTAACGCCGCTTTATCCACGCACACCCCCACCCCCAGTCATTTATAAAAGAAATTTGCCAGGAGACACAGGTTTGAAGCACACTTGAGCTGGAAATGAGACGTTTCCCAATTAAGGAGAGGGACCACGCCGCAAACAGTTCATCGTCTAAGCCCTCCCCTCCTCCCCACCAGACCTGCCCTGGGTTTGGCTGGCCTGCCTTAAAACACATCACAATTTGACCATTTTTGACCCATTTCTCTCCCTAGAAGACAGGATAAACATGCATCTTTCCCCTCAAATGAGTAAACCACCTTGCCTGAATAAAAGATAATGAGACATGCTTTAAGAGACTCATAAAATTAGTATTTTCAACCTTGTGAAAATTCACCCCGGTCACACAAAGCAGAACAGACCACACAAAACAAAAATTAACATCACAATCCAATCAGTTTCTTTATGTCTCCCCTACTTTGGTGTTTCTCAGCAGAGAAACCAGGAGAGTTTTATCTTTAGAAACGAAACCTTACATGGACGCAGGGACACCAGCCCCAACCCAGCCCCGGAAGAGACATGGCACAGAGGCGGGCGGTTTGCACGGGGGGATGCCCCAGCTCTCCCCACACCACGGCTCAGTCCCTCCACCTCAGCCGCTGAGCAGGGTCCACCCAAATCAACAACAAACACGGGGGTTCACGCGCGTCCCTCGCGCTAATATTTCTAGCTACTCCTGCAAGAGAACGCTGCCCCGTGCCAACGCCTAAAAAGCAAGCGCGTTCTCATCCCCTTCCTCCAAACACAGCTGTATCATGGAAAACACCGTGACATCCAGGATAAAACTGGAAAAACTTCCCAACATCTCTTCCTTCCCACAGGAGCTCGTTTTTCCCTTCTTTTCAAGCATTTTAGGAGTTGGGCCTTAGTCTTTTAAAGACCTCCGAACATTTACTTCCTCTTTCCCGTCCATCGCCTGTAATCATGCCCACGGCACATCCTGCAATTGTGGGACACTTAACGCAGGCCGGAGAGAGGAGCTGGAAGCTGTTGCTTATGAGGATAATTATGGGATTAAATGACGCCAGTGGCAGACAGGCAAGCGGTTTGGTTCCTATCTGGCCGTAGTGCTGGCAGCAGAAGGGGGCTGCAAGCATGGTGCTTCAGGCCACTGCAAAGGGAAAACCCCTTCAGGAGCCCACGCCGCTTCCCATGGCTGCTCTTCTAGAAACAAAAACTGCCTAAAAATTCAGATACTCCCAGGGAAAACCACTTTTCTGTGGCTGGAACATCAGTGTCCTTTCTAAACCAAATCTGCTTTCAAGGCTGTCAAGAACTACAACAGCCTAGAAAAGCAGGTAGTTTAAATGGGCGGGTTTCAGCCGTGGGATAGGAACAAGCTGGCATTTCCACAGTTAAGCAAAATAAACACTCTCCAAAACCACCCTGAACAGAACCACCCTGGTTCCTCCCTGCCACGCTCTTTGCCCCCCCAAAAGGTAATAGCCAGAACTGAATGCAGTTATTTAAGGGGAGTTTTAACAGGCAGGGGGGTGGGTAAGAGCTTTCCAAGAGCAGCCTTCAGTTAGCAGCAGCTGCGACAAGGCAGCAGGAACGCAGCAGCAGGTTTCCTCCCACAGGCAGCAGGGGGAAAAGGGCTCAAGGAGAGCCACGAGTTAATTGTACTTCATTAAAAGACCAGAATACTTAGAACGAGCATTTGCTAGGAGGAAAAAATAGTAATAAAGATGGATTGTTCTTGGCTCTAAAAACCTTGAATTCAAGGGAGAGGTCTGTCCCTAGGAATGTCACCCCTCTACCAGTATGGGAAAAGATCATCTACCTATTGATCTATCCAGCCCCCCTCCAGAGCATCCCGTGGAGATGTCCTGAGTCTCACCACCATCCTCGCCGTTCATCCACAGTTGTAACGAGCCCAATTCATTATTCACAAGCCCCAGTCATTTTCACAAGCCCTTTAGGAAACACCAGAAATTTGAGTCTGTGCATTGACACATACTGTCTGCTCTGCCCATCCCATCCTCCTCTGACTCAACACATCTCCTCCAAAGCAGAAGTCTGGTGGCCTCAGTGTCCTAAAGAGAATGAGCAATCATTAACTTCCCAGTGGGCAAACCCCCATTCAGATGATGAAGAAAAAATAATTTAAAAAAAAAAAATCGTCAGTTGCCACAGGCTGTTGCAATAACCAGGTCAATACGTAAATGGCATTTGAGATGAAGTCGCGACGTGCTGGAAGATCCTGTCCGCTAGCGTCTGCAGTAACAAGGAAAAGCAGCATCACCACTGAGAAGCTGCATCAGCACTGCCCTCCTCTCCCATAACAGACTGCAGATAGAGAAATTAGTCACTGCTCTCGCTTGTCGGTATTGTCTCCCGCAAGAAAAACAAATAAACCCCCTTGCTTAGGCTGGAGTTCAAAGGAGGGGAAAAAGCTCTTGGAAAAACCTGCTTCCTCCTCGCATCTGGAGAGCAGCGTCAGGCATTTAGCTGAGCTCAGCAGTTTCATTTACCTTTCTCACATGACTGATGGCTACTTTTATTAAAAACAATCTGCAGAGCAGAATGCAAGTTATAAAAACAGGAAAAAAATGCAGCTGTAAGAGTTCCTGGGAGCAGGCGTTGGCAGATAACTGTCGTGCTCATACACCAGCCACACGAATTGCACCGAAACCCCGTGCTTTTCTGCAAAAACACTAATTAGAAATGAAGACCCTCAGTTTTCAGCCATCCTGAAACCAGTTTTAACCAGTGTGTTGCTGGTGCAGTCTGAATAATTGTGCTCAGCTTTGTGGTAAACTCACTGCAACCGAACAGCAGCCCTGAAAGGGAGAAATTGTTGCCCCCGACTTTACCGTCTTGAAGAATGTCTTGAAGAAACAGACCCAAAAAAATAAGGCTGCTCTTGGTTTTAGTCTAGGCCTAGGCAAGGGATGAGCAAGCTCACACAAGACTTAATAGGATCTATCAAGCAAGGATTAGCAGCCGCCAGCCTGTGCAAACCATGCTCAGCCAAAACCCTGCAAGTCCCAATATCCAGATAATCAGCAAATTCAACCACACACCTTCTCAATCCCTCTTGTTGACCTTTCCCCCCTCCCCATAAATTAAATGCAAAATCACTTAAATGCAGTGTTAGAGAACATCAGTTTAAATGGATAAAGGGTCAATTATATATAAAGACAAAGATACTACAACAAATTAACCTGAAGAGACAGTGCTTTGTGCAAAACAACATTCTCATGTCTGGATGAAAAGGCTTCTGAAGACGAGTGTTTTCTTCATTCCCCTTTGTCAGTGGTATGAGCAAAGCTTGTACAACACGCAAGAAAGGGGAAGAGACAATTTCCCAACAACACGTGGGAAACACACGACATGATGAGTCCTTGACACTCACGACCGAGACAGAAACATCATCTGGATTCCAACTGGTCTCAACCCCACAGTAAATTTGTTTAGACGTCCTTTAGCTACGCTGCCACCCCAATATGCCACAGAGCTTTTTTGTTTTTGTAGTTTCGATGAAAAAACACGAGCACAAGGCACTGTCGATCCCATCTCAAGTCCCAGGTGAGCCATCAACACCCTGCGTCCTCGCCTCGCTCGGCTCTGCCAGTCAAACACTGATGGTGCAGAACCAAGAGCTGCATCTTCCCCGCACCATAATGCTTATTCGCAGGACACTGGATGATACTCATGGTGCAATACAGCAGTTTTGTTGGGAATAGTTACTGGAACATCGTCATATCGCCACAACTACAGTTTACTGGCCCATCAGTCCCACCCCAGTGGCTACCAAAAGGCTACCTTACGGTGAACAGATGGTGGAAGAGGCGACTGCGATTAACTAGGCTGGTCTTTGCTTTGCTCTCTTTGCAAGAGGAGGAAGGGATCTCTCTTCCACGGTGGGTGAAAAGGGTGTTTCAGAGCTGCTCTCCACCAGGCAGTGATCCGGACCATTTCGCGGGAGGCGTTAACTGTCTGCCAGCAGCACGCGGCAGCAAGGAAAGCTTGCAGTTATCATGAGGTTGGTACAGACACTGGTGAGTAATCAAATTTTAAAAGAAACAGGCTAGTATAGCATAAAATGATATCCATCATAATTAAAACATTTGTAAGAACCTTAATTACAGACAAATACATTCTGTTAATCCCATTAAGACATCTAAACGTGGACTCTTTTCAGCTACTCCTGTCTTAAGAGGGTATAAAACTCATGATGGGGAAGGGGGGAAAAACACCCAAATGTTTTTAGAAGTTTATTTCTAGCCCTGAAAGAACAGTTATTAAACAAAGTCAACAAATACAGTAGTTAATATTGCAGTAACAATTAAATAACATAATGGGATTAAATTACACAAAAGGCAACATTAAAATCTGAAGACAGTTAAAAAAATAAAAAGAAAGCTTGCACCTACTTCCATTTCCATTGACAGCGTGAGGAACAGAGGGGAAAAAAAACAGACCAGAGACATCTATTTATTCAACTCCAGCTGGAGAGACCCTTAACAACCTCCTCACTCCCTCCCCAACCCACCCACCATCCCCGCAACACAAGGACCCAGCCTCTCCCATCTGCTCCAGCCACACATTTACACCTCCCTGCACCGGGGTGGGGGGGGAAGAAGCCTAAGGCAAGTCAAAGTGCACATTCCCAGCGCCACGGTTGCTTTCAACAAAAAAATCTGGTTTATTCTACGCTAACAAGAAAATTCTTGGAGTCACACAGTCCCTGCACACTTGCAACTCACTCACAGGCTGCCTGGCTCCATATATCCAACTAACCACGCCGCTGTGCGTTATACTTCCCAGCTATCACACGCATATTTGATTAGAATCTGAGTCAGGGTCCCAAGAGAGAGCAAATCCCAGCACTTTCAGATGCAATCCTTCCCTCGGCACCATCTTACTCAAACTGGGGCTGGTCTGTCTGTCCTGGCGAAGCAGCAGAGGTGAACAGCCCTGCAGCAAGGCTTAAGGATGCTAATCTGCTCCCTGCGGGGGGAAAAGAGAAACCACTGCTTGCATGTTTTCACCCTGCAGACACATCCAGCTGACAGAAAAGCGATGCCCGACCCACTAAGACACAAAAGCACAGCGCAGCAATCTCCTCCTGGCTCTCCTCTCCTGCCCAGCTCCATCTCTGACCCCGATTTCTAGCACCGGGGGGTGAGAAACTTCACCACATAACAAGGAAACTGCCACGTGGGAAAGGGGAGGTGCGGACGTTTCTCAATTTCAGAGCTAAACGCCGTTGCTGGTCATGCAGCAAGCACCAAGGTTTTGGTAACTTCTAGACTGGGCCAAGTTTTGTGTGCTAAGACGGCTGAAAGTTTGGAAATAATCTCTTAAGTAGACTAAATCGGACAAATTTTGTGACATAAGTTTTAAACCATTCTCATTCATCAATAAAAGTGAATAAGTTAAAATTACTTATGATTTCTTGGTTTTCTATTTTTAAAAACCCCTAAATTTAACCACAAGTTATCCTACTGTCTAGATTGTGCCATCAAAAAAAAAAAAAAAAAGACAAAAAAGAAAGAAGAAAGAAAGAAAGAAAGAAAGAAAGAAAGAAAGAAAGAAAGAAAGAAAGAAAGAAAGAAAGAAAGAAAGAAAGAAAGAAAGAAAAGCTCCCAGTTTAACTCCGGCACAAGGAGTTTCACAAAGCCCATTGCCAGCAACGGACAAAGAGGGAATCATTGGTACAACAGGGTTTGGTTTTCGCAGCCAAGGCTCCTCGCTACTTCATTTGATCAGGGAGCCAGACGTGCTCAAACTGGCGGGGTGTTTTCACCCATTACAGTGTTTGCAGCATCCATGGCTCACAACAGATTTTTGCCTGGGAAACGCACCTAGATTTACTTGCCTGGAATGAGACACTTCCTGAAATTTAAAACCGTAATTACTCTTACACTTAAGAGCTAGAGGGATTTACTCCTTTGATGGAGCGGTTAATTGACCCAACGCAAATTCTGACGACCACGCAAGCTGAATGCAATCCTGCAGCGCCCTGCACGACACGGCATCTGGTTGGTACCATGCCGTTTCCTAGAAGCCAGGCAGCCGCAGCAGACGCTGCCGGACCCTAGCCCCGCTTCCCCTCCATCATTTACACGAACAGCCTCCGCTGTTCTGGCCAGCCGTTCTCCCAGCTGGAAGTTGGTTTTGTCATACCTTGGCTACCAGTTCCCAAAACGTAGTTATTTCTATTGCCATACAAATACTGAAATTATCCGAAAATTACTTCTATCTTCTGCCAGCAATGCTTGTAAAAGTGTGCAAAAATTTTTTAATCAGGGTCGTCTGTCCACATCCAGCGTCCCTGCCCCTCTGGGAATGCAATTAAAATCCCACTAAAGTAATGGTTGTTCTTTCAGAGAATCATTTGGCACATTGTAACGACAGTTGGCTCTTCGTTAAACCGTTGGGGAAGCTGAAATGCAGAAACTGTAACACTAGAAGAAGCCGGGGCACAGGCTCGTCTGCACTTGCCCCTGGTAACACCCCAAGAACTCAACTGCTCAAGCTGGTCACTGTCCTTCGGAGGGAGGCACTTTTTCTTGCATTGAATGTTTGACTTCAGCCATTCTTGCTGGTACAACGTCTTGAGTGAGGACGGATCCATGCGAAACACCACAGCTCCTCAGCCTTAAACTGGCCCCTGAAATAAGCCCCATGGACGTCTGACAGCACTGTTCTCCCCTTCTCAGAACTGTGCTTTGGCATGTCCAGGTGTTCGTGATCTTCTGTTTGAATTGTATTTTAAAAAATCCTCTATCTTCAGTGTCCTCAGATCTGATTATTTGTTCTTCTGATTTCGTTAGTACAAATGGATCACATACAAAATTGGAAAAAAAAATAGCTCTAATACTTAAAATTCTGACAATTCCATAGGTTGATGCATTATTTGCTCGGGGGAAAAAAAATTACAACATATACAAAAATGTATTTGATACAAAGAAGGGAAATGTAAAATAAAAAAAGTCAAAGGCACCAGCATAACTTCCAAAGCCCAAGTCAGAGCAGATACAATACGTGTTATTGAACCACCCATCGCACCAAGCACATTACCCCTTAAGCTTCTGGCCAGCAAGTCTAACGGGGGAGGGGGAAGAGCAGATAGGAAGACAGCTGGAATTTTTTTCTTGCCCTGACTATAGCTGATTATTTGATCATAAATAAAATATCTGACCCCTACCTACATATCCATAAACCAACATCCAAAGACTTGACCAATCATTAAGTTTCCACAAAGTCACATCTTTGATTAAAAGTCCACAGAGCCCAGGCATATGAGACACAGCTGAATCTGTTCCTCTTATCTCTGAATCTCTTCCCCCTCTCTCCATATTCATCTTAAAAAGCAAAACACATCTCAATACGATTTCGTAAGTAGCCAAGTTGTCAATTCTACAGTACAGTAATAGCTGATCTGTAAAAGAAATGAGGGGCAAGATGTACCTTCACATTTGTCATACTTGCCATGAATCTAGTCATACGGGAGCTTGCTAGAGCGATTTAAAAGTAAACAGGTAGAGGGGAGGAAGAGGAGAGTGAAAGAGATCAGCAGGTAAAATTAGTACTGCTCTCTGAAAGCTTGAATCTGTCATTCAAGTATTGAAAGTACCCAGAAGGGCACAGTGAATGGGAGCTGTAGCGAAGTTGTTAAAAACCCTTAAAACCCCGGGCACAGTAAGTGGCATTTCTGGGCTGTCTGGAGAAAAAGG